>OX451735.1:1366045290-1366627648 GCA_948472305.1 Vicia faba | reverse complement strand
AGAGAGAGAGAGTTTTAATAATTTATTTTATAATTGCTGATTTAAATTTAAAGATTTAATCTTCTACAATAATAGGAGTAAAACATAAAATAAATATTACCCCCAACAAGTCATCTATTAAAGTTTTTTTAATGGTTAAGACAAAAGAGTAACTTAACTTTGTAAAAATTATGAAATGTAGTTAAAATTATTATTT
Organism: Vicia faba; assembly: GCA_948472305.1. Taxonomy (NCBI): domain Eukaryota; kingdom Viridiplantae; phylum Streptophyta; class Magnoliopsida; order Fabales; family Fabaceae; genus Vicia; species Vicia faba. The sequence continues at coordinate 1,366,627,452 of OX451735.1, read as the reverse complement.
TTTGGTTTGAGTCGTCTAATTTCTAAGAAAACGATTGACAGTAATTTAAAATTTAACTGGTATATAAGTCAATTATTGTCAAAAATAATTTAATCTAGAATATCAATTAATTTAACTTAAATTCCTTAAACACTGGATTTCAATTATTTAGTTTTACTATTTATATTCTCAAACTAAAATGTACAATACAAAACCCGAAATATGTTGAGAGTTTTTTATTTTCATCAAACAACAAATTTAATCAACTAGTGTAGAAACTGACTTGTTCTTTTTCTTCCAATCATTCATCGTGTTCCATACACACCACTATGATTATAGATGAATAGAACAAAAAGAAGAAAAATATATTTAGTGTTTAGCATACATGTTCAATCCATGTGCACACATGGAAGATTTCTATATGGTTATTACAAATGATTAAGCGCAAATTATTCATGATGCATGGTCCCTCCCATGTGTGAGTCAATCCTATCACAAGGGGTTCAAACTTCAAACAAATTATGTGATATACTTATATGATAATATAGGCAATTAATTCTTCAACTCCACATGATCCATGTTAAGAATTAACTAATTACATGGAATAATAGCATTAATCATGTATTAGGAACTCAATGATCGATTTCTGTCTTCTTTATATACACATCAATTCTTCCAAACATGGATTTGATTCTTCAACCTACCATTATATATTTTGTTGTCATGCATTTTGGTTTATCTATAAATTAACAACGAATATGGTTGTGGATTTCACGTGCTGGCTGCAAAACTAAAATGATATATAACATTCTTAATTTACTAATGAGTTTCTAGACTTGCATAAAAAATTGATATAAATATGTTTGCATTGTTTGGTTTACTTATGATCTTAAAAGCTTATGCAGGTTAACAGTCACATAATCCCCCTTTTTAAGGAGTTTAGATCCTCTCCAAGACAATAATGTTGGTACCATTTGGATAGAGAAAAATATGAGTAGGGTATCATGCACTCCAAATCTAATTGATTAAAGAAATAAAGAGACATTGAGGCAAATTATAACATGAACAATCTTCATAAGTTGTCCACATGTAATAGTGGAGGAAGTTAAGCTTGACAAAAAAATCCGCAAACCGCCAAAATACATTTAATTATTTCTCAAGTTTGAACATATTAAGTTTGTGATTTCTTTCATATTATGTTAATATTCATCTTTTATTGAGGTGACAAACGGGTACATCAAACGGGTACGTCTGTTTTGTTTAGATCAATCTCGTAAAATTTGAAAAAAGGTTGGGTGAATATTGTGTAAATCGTAGATTTAAAATTTTAGTTTGCTCTACGAAAATGAGGGTGGGGCGAGACGTACTTGTTGAGATATAAGATATAATTCAAATTGAGTAATTCAAGGCCAAACTTAATTAGGGTTTGTTAGCCTACTTAGTGTACATGTCAGTTATATATAAATAGACATAGTTTGTAATTCAGTTTGTACAATTCAATTCAATAATAGAATATATATTTTCTTATTCTTTTTCTTTCTCTCCTCACTAAAAGTGCACCACACACTAACAAATTGGTATCTAGAGCTTCAGTTAGATTCTCGATCGTGTTTTCAAGAGTCACGCGTCAGAGATCGCGTTTCTAGGAATTGTGAATCACAATCACTGCAGAGATGAATGGTAAAAACGTTATTCTGAATTCTCTTCCAATTCTTGACGGAAAGAATTGGATTCGATGGAGAAAATAGATGCAGTCCTTGTTCAGCTTCTATGAAACCCTATAAATGGTTAACAATGGCTCCCTTAAGCTTGTCAAAGATACAAATGATACTCAGAAAATCGTGTATAAGGATTGAAGAAGAAAGATTGCAAGATTGTGTATTGCATTCAATCGGTGGTTGATGTATTTAATTTTGATAAAATCTCTCATGTTGAATCGGTGGAGGCATGGGATATTTTTGTCAATATGAAGGAGGTGAGAAAGTCAAGGTTGTTGAGTTTCAAACCTTGCGATGACAATATGAACTGTTGTCAATGGGAGAGGACGAAAATATTGCAGGCTATATGTTGAAGGTGTAGAAAATCATTCATCTCATGAAGGGTTGTGGTGAAATCTAACTGATAAGATGATAGTTGAGAAGGTAATGCGTACGTTGACCTCTCACTTTGATCATGTTATCGTAGTTATTCAGGAATCCAACAATTTTGAAAACCTAAAATTGGAAGATTTGGTTGGTTCGTTGGAGGCGCATGAGATTAGGATTGTCGAAAGGAAATAAGTTCAAGACTCAATACAAGCACTGCAGACTCGGTCATGGAAAAAGAATAGTGGTTCCAACAAATTCAAAGGCAAAATTGACAAGACTTAGGGCATGAAGTCTTGGTCAAACTCTCACAAGAATAAGGTCGATGACAGGGCTTCTGAATCCTCGAAAAGAGGAGAAGGAAATTCCTATGAGAATGACAAAGAAGAAAAAAGGTATGTAGTGCTATAACTGTGAAAAGTTGGGTCACTTGGCCAAGCATTATTGGTACAAGAAAGGCAAGGGATCGACAAAAGGCAAAGACAAAGGAGCAAACCTTGCACATCATGATTTAGATGATATGGTGGTTATGGTTGTAATTTTAGATAATCATGTCGAATCCAAGATCTGGTTCCTCGACTCAGGTTGCTCGAATCACATGACTGGTTAAAAAATGTGGTTAGCAATTTTCGACGAGCCGAAGAAAAGCAAGGTAACACTTGTAGATAATATGTTGTTACAAGTAGAAGGTACTGACAATATAGTTTTTCAAAGGAGTAATAGAGCGAAAGCTATGATCAAAAATGTACTCTATGTACCTAGAATGAAGTGGAATTTGCTAAGTGTTTGACATCTGGTCGAAAAAGTTTTCTCAATGGTTATGAAATATGAAGCTTTGGAACTATTCGACACTCAGAATAACTTGGTCTTGAAATTTTCTCTGTCGAAGAACATGATATTTAAGACCTTGATCATTTTGACTGAGGTACAATGTCTGAAAACAGTTGTCGACCACAAGAATAGTTGGTTGTGGCATTTGAGGTTTGGTCACTTGAACTTTAGATCACTCAACCAACTGATTACTTAAGATATGGTAATTGGCATACGAAGTCTTGAGGTTCCCAATAAACTCTGTGAAGGTTGTATAGTCAGAAAGTAATCTAGAATGTCTTTTGTTTCGACTATACCAATGAGATCATTTTGCACAATTGAAGTTAAACATTTAGATGTAGGTCGCTCATTCGAAGAACATACCATTGGTGGAAACAAGTATTTCGTCTCATTTATTAATGCGTATAGTGGAAAACTTTGGATCTATGTGATCATGCGAAAGAACGAAGTATTCTAAATCTTTAAGAGATTCAAGATACTTGTCAAAAACCTGAGTGAAAATAAGATCAAAGTTCTGCAAAGAGAAGGAGATGGTGAATACACTTCCAAGATGTTTGAAGAGTTATGTGCAGAACATGGTATCAATCATAAGGTGACTACTCCTTATACTCTTCAACATAATGGAATTGCAGAATGAAGAAATAGGACCATATTGGAATGACAAGATGCATGTTGGAGCAAAAGAATTCACCAAAGTTCTTATAGAGTGAAGTTGTGTCCACTACTGTTTATATTCTAAACATGTTCCCTACTAAGAAAATGAAGAACAATGTTCCTGAAGAAGTGTGAAGTGGCAACGACAATTAGTGAGTCATCTGAAGGTGTTTGTCTCTATATGTTACAAGCATGTTCCTGATGCAAGAAGAAGGAAACTTGATGACAAGAGTGAATCTATGATTCTGGTAAGATATCATAAAACTGGTGCATACTGGCTATTCAATCCAATTAATGAGAAGATTATAATAAGTCGAGACATTGTGATTAATGAGAATTCTGTATAAGATTGGAATTTTGATGATTCAATTGACAAGCCATTGATGGGTTTTGGATTCGATGAAGAAACTGATGAAGTCAAAGTCGAAGAAATTGACGATATTCTAGTCTAAGTCAAAATAGGTTTTTGCATTTCTGACACAATTGAAGTCAAAGAGGGTGTGGCTAGCACAAGCCAAAGACCTCAAAAAACTAGAGTTTGTCCAAGAAGACTTCAAGACTATGAAGTGACTAGTGATGATAAAGTAACACTAGATGGAGATTTAGTTAATTTTTCTTTACTTGAAGGTGTTGAACCAATCAACTATAGTGAGGCTTTAAAGAATACACAATGGAAGTTAGCTATGGTCAAAGAGTTATAGAAAATAGAAATAAACAACACATAGGAGTTAGTCAAATTTCCAGCATACATAAAAGATATCAAAGTAAAGTGGGTGTTCAAGTTGAAACCCAGTGATGATGGCTCGATAGCCAGACATAAGGCGAGATTGGTAGCTCTAGGATTTCTTCAAAGAGTAGGACTCCGCTACTCTGAAGTATTTTCTCCAATATCAATATTTAAGACAGTTTGACTAGTGGAAGCCTTGGCATGCAAGGAAGGCTGGTCGGAATTTCACTTAGATGTGAAGTCAACATTTCTGAATGGTCCTTTAGACAAAGAGTGTGAGTGAAATCTCTTTTTTTTTAAGGGTTTTGTATGATTTCAAAAATACAATGTACAAGGGTTTTGTATGATGTCAAAAATACAAGTGTACAAGTGTCTCTCAAAGCATTACATGGCCTCTTGGATGGTTTGATGTATTAGTCCATTTGAGAATGGTTAGGAAGTCATCATAATTGTGTGTTGAATTATTTGAGTCATTAAAACTATGTTTTTGAGTCAATTTTTGTTGCATGTGTCGACACATCCGAGTTTCAGGTCGACACATATAACCTTCAGGCTGAAATTGCAGAAATTCTTATTATATGCGTCGACACATCCATATTTTAGGTAGACACATCCATATTTCAGGTTGACACATTTACTCACGTATTAAATCTTGTAGCTCTTGACTTGCTCAGGTCGACACATAGAGTCCTTCAGGTCGACACATGCATTCTTTTTATAAAGTATGTGTCGACACATACGAACTTGAAGTCGACACATAAAATTTGTTTTGGTCATATTTTCAATTTCTTTTATTCATAATTTTTCCTTTTTTCCCTAAACATTTCCAAACTATAAATACCCATTCATTCATCATTCCAAACTTGATGATACCATAAAATTATCCTACATTTCTTCTTCCTCAACCTTCAAATCTATGCATACACACCAATATTACATTGTGATGATGTTCCGTAGGGGTGCCATCTAGACGAAGAATTGTAGATTTCCAATTAGTTTGGGTTATGATTTGTAGGGGTATTCATCCGGTAAAAACCATCGGTTTTCTCCTCCAAAATCATTTGTTGAATTGGGGGTTTTAATTCCAAGATCGTGCGAGAAGGAATCGTCCATGTGAAAAATCCCTTGGAGTGTTTGAAATCTTTTCAAGGAACCTTAGAGTGTTTGGAATCTTTTTAAGGAAGTAGCAAGAATTGGATGATAGAATCGGTGATCTTATGTTGATAGTGTGCAATCAGAGTTACTCAAGTGAAATATTCCTTAGAGTGTTTGAAATCTTTGCAAGGAATCTTAGAGTGTTTGAAATTTTTTCAAGGAACTAGCTTAAGCGGAAAATAGGTTGCATTTATCGGTTGATTTGATGTTTCTTAAGATCAAAGGTTGGAAGAAGGAGGATCAACACTAAATTGGAGAATTTTGTATTGTTGTTCTTACTCTTCCTTTTGTAATAAACAATTTTGTATATAACAATTATCCTAATTTCGTTGGAATTAGGCGCAGACGTAGCCATACGCGAGGACGAAAGTGGGGAACTGTGTAGACAAATTCCTTGTGTGTTTTTACTTTTCCGCTTTTACTTACTTTCAATTTGATCAATCATTTTAACAAATAGCATTGTGCTAGTAATTGAATTGTAATAATTTTCCTCTCAAAATCTGTTTTTGAATTAGTTGTGGATATAGCTTATAATCACTTTTGATTATAAGTGGCTTTGTATATCAACACCATTCAAGAAAAAATTCTGAAAATTCACTTGCACGCCAAGTGTTTGATAAAACAATCAAGTTAGTTCTTTGATTATTTAGCCTTGGAAATAGCATTGCAAAGTGATTATGTTCAAACAATAAATGATTGGAATGTTGATTTGAGTTTGTGTTAATCGATTATTCAATTTTGTTTCATAGATTTAACGTTAACAATTTGCATATCTGAGTTTTCAATAAGTTGTATTTTAGACGACTTATAAAGTGATTTTCTTCCGCATTAAAATTTTTTTAAAACAATTTAAATTCTAGATTTGTGTCTAGAATTATTTTTGCGCGTCTATTCACCCTCCTCTAGATATGCGTCGTTGTCTAACAAATTGCATCAAGATCCTAGTTCATTTCAGCTTTAAACACGATTTATAAAATGACTTACAAACCTAAAGGGGATCATAAGAGAGCTCGAATTTTCACAGGAGAAAGTTATACTTATTGGAAAACATGTATGCAAATTCATATCAAATCATATGACAAAGGTGTGTGGGAAGCCGTTCAAAATGGTCTAATACAGGTGACATATGATGCCGATGGCATTACTATGCCTAAGCCGAAAAATATATGGGATGAAAATGATAATAAAAAGTGGTCTTGCAATTGGAAAGCTAAGAACATCATCATATCCACACTTGGCGTTGATGAGTTCTATCGCATTTCTCATTGTAAAACATCTAAGACTATGTGGGACACTCTACAAGTTTCCCATGAGGGAACTAATGAAGTCAAACAAGCTAGGACTAATACACTCACTCAAGAGTTTTAACTATTTTGCATGAAAAATGGTGAAACCTTTGCGAAAATGCAAAAGATATTCTTTCATCTTATTAATCGTTTGAACTTACTAGGTAATCCTATTTCCAATACTAAAAATTAGCAACCTAAGGTAACCGCGATCAAGGAAGCTAACAATCTTGAGACACTTGATCTCACCGCACTTTTTGGTAAGCTTGAAGAGCACGAGCAAGAACTCAATTGCTTGGATAAATATGAAAAGAAGCTTGAGAAGAAAAATAAAAATAAGGAAATTCACAAGGAGGAAGTTGTAAAGTCTAAAGCTCTTAAAGCTTCTAGCTCTAAATCCTCAAAAAGAGCACTACAATTATAAAAGAGATGGTAATAACTCTTATGTTTCGGAAGACGAAGAGATGAGATTATTTGTTTAAAAAATATTACAAGTATATGGAAAAGAAAAAGGAGAAGAATCTCAACAAGATAAATATTGAGGAAAAAGAAAAAAGGGTTCAACTTCAAAGTAAGAAACAATAAAAAAGAAAGATCCAAGCTTTGATAAGAAGAAAAAGAAAGATAAAACAAAGAATCATGGCAAGTCTAGAAAAGTCTGTGTAGCTTGGGGAAGTGATGTTGAATCCTTAAGTGATGAGGAATCTAGTGATAGTTTTGATTTTGATAATGTGTGTCTCTCAACTTACTCAGATGATAGAGTAAATAGGAGACATAAACCATCTAAGTATTATGAGGTATGTCTCTCAGGTCATTATCATGAAGATTACAAGAAAGGAACAATAGCTTTTGTAAGCAACCATGTTCATCATCCTTGTAATCAAAAGGGTAAGAATCATGAGGTAAAATTCTTTCAAAATAACATATCAAATGAAAAAACTCATGTTTATCTACTTGACTCCTTTGAAAAACTGCATAAGGGAGCTATTGAAGCTTTTAAAATGTTAGCTTCAAATAGAAAGATTTTTTCTCCTTTTGAAACAAAGATTTTAGAAAATGAAAATAACATTGAAGCTATAAAGAACTCCATTATAGGTATTCAAAGGGTTAGGAATATGATGGATGACAATCCCTTTAATCTTGGTTGTGATACTTGTCATATTTGACAAAAATAAGTGAAAATTTTTAAGACTAAAATTACAAAAGCTCTACAACCAAAAATAACTCTTGCCGTAGAATTAACTAAATTTGATAAATCCTTGAATCCTCCATATGCTAAATATAGTTTTGTTTAAAATAAAATTAAGAATAAAGTGAACGTCTTTCGAAATATAACTTGTTATCATTGTCACATGAAGGGACATAAAACTGCGGAGTGAAGACTTAAGAAAATATTAATATCAAATGGCTACCCTCAATTGAGACCTAAGTGTGATGATTATGTTACTCACCCTCAAGAACCCAATTAAAATTAGGTACCTAGTTCATCTTGTTAAAAGTTTGCAAAAAAACTGTCTTGATTGGAAAAATGACTCATATTGCATCAAGGAAGATGCACAATCAAGACAATTATGAGATAACACATTTATGTCATATTGACTTTGTGGCAAAATGATCAAATGTGTTTCATAGAAATATCAACACATGACTCCGTGATAAATTGATCTCAAATCTACATAAATTCTAAAGTGATAAGAAGTTGGAACTCTTGCATGTTTATTACACACCTAGCTGTAGTTTATTCTCATGTTCTTGAGTATCATGCAAATGCGAGTGCTTAGCTCTGCTTGGTCGGTGAGGTTGTATCGTTTCATTTTAAAATTTTTTTATAGAATATTTGATCCTTTTTTCATTACATAATGTATGTTCTTTAGTTAAATTTCATTTCCAAAAATTTCTAATTGAATCTGTGATTATTTCAATTTACATGTTTATAGTGAACTTAATGACAAGTATGCCTATTATATGTATTTGTTTTTTCACCATAGTGTTATCCTTAATTATTAAACATAACTATAAATCACATTGTTCACTATGATTCAATACATCATGGAATGTACATGCATCACATTGCATAACCAAGAAATGAGACTTGGCATTAAGGTCAGTTCATAATTGTCATGAGTTAAGCTTTCCTTCCTTTCTTTGAAATTTGGTCAAACTCTTCAGTATGTGTCTACACAAAATTCGTATAGGTCGACGCATAAATAAAGTTTTTTTATTTCTCTCTTAAAATGTTTAGTATAGGCCGACTCAAAATTCGGATGAGTCGACACACAATTGTTTCGTGTCGATACGTGTATGCTGGGAAGGAGAAAATATAATATCTTCATCTTCTTCTCTCTCACATTACCTTTATTATTCAAACAAAACCCTAAAGCCAAACAAATCAATATATCACGTCTTGAAAAACAGGTCCAAATTTTTCTCCTCTATCCAAACAAATTCATCAAATCTATTCCACAAATTAATCTTGTGTTCATTATGGTCAAAACCTCAAATTCATCCTTCATTCAAAAGTGTCCACTTTCAAGGTACATTCATTCATGGCATTTCATTCCTTTTAACTTATAATAATATAAATTGAATGTTATTTACAGATTTTGTGCATCTATCATTCACATGTTATCATATTCATAAGTTCTAGTAGCATTACATTCTAAAACTCCTTACATGCAAGCTTGAAACTGTGATATTGTCAATGGGTCCTAAGATTGGAAAAGGGGAAGGTGCGGGCTGTGGTAAAGTGAAATTCTGGTATGACATAACTCAGGTGTCCTAAGAGGATGCCGAGACATATGATCTGATACAAATAACATATGCAAGGTATAAACATTATAAACAATAATGAAAAGCAATAATAATACACCTGAATTATTAACCCAGTTCGGAACAACCTTCCTACTCTGGAGGCGTACCAAGCCAGGGACAAATCCACTAATAGTAGTATCAATTCAAAGCTAAAATCCCCCATTTATAATTTATCACTTAATCAATACCCTTTATATATTTCTATCTAAGACTCACCTAGATATGAGACCCTCCTCAATCCCTCATCAATCATAGACAACCATTGGATCAACACAATTCTGAACAAACCAGAAGACACACTTCCATGACTATACCTAGATAAGACTCAAGGTTAAACTCCTATATTTACAACCTTTCTCCTAACCAAGAAAAATAACTTAGAGTTGCTTCAAATCTTCCTCCAAGAACAATACTCAACTCATTACCTACATCTTTCTGAGTGAAAACACGGCGACCATTCCACAACCCGAGTGGTTCACCTTGACAAAGCCATATGCTTCTACATATTGAACCCATGCCAAACTAGGTTACAAACCCTTCTATTTATAACTTATTCCAAACTGGACTTGGGCTTTCTAATAACAACAAATCAGCTGTTACAAACCAGCAGTAACTTCTGCTACAAACAAGATCTTCAATCATTAGTTTCATAAATAATCTCCATATTTAGAAATTATATAATCTTCGATATTCTGACTTGATTCTCTTGACCTCTAATTCAGCGCCACATAGGATTGAATAATATTCTCTAAATATTTTTCCCTTGTTAAATCATAACGAATTTAACAGAATCACTTCAACTCAAACGTGATATTGTATGTTCCTTCATAGGACATCTTATTTGACATGTTATTCTAGATGTTGAAAAAATTCAACTCAACATGTCCCAAACATAAATATAGGACTCCTTGCTGAAGTTGTTCTGGTTAGAAAATTAATATATCCTATCTAACATATTTGCGCTTTATTTGTTTTACAAAAATTAATGTCAATCCTAAAACTAGTGAACTTACAATCTCCCCCTTTGGAAAATTTTGGCTAAAACAAATAAATAAAAATACAACCCAATATTACAGCAATACAAAAATAGCCCTTCAACAGTAGTCTACAACAACTGTTGAACTCAGCAACACAACAACATGAAGTCAATCTTTAGATAAGATGTCATGACATCTTTGTTTGAATTATTTTTCCAGCATTTTGAATGAGCTCCATTGCAGTACCAAACTCATCACCAAAGTATAGAACCTTCAAGAAAAGGAGTAGAGAAAGTCCTGAAGTCATTTGGTGCACATGAGGAAGAAAATATCTAACACTCCCTCACAAACCAAGAATCACTTCTTGTCATAGGAGACCAATGGTGGCATAAGAGATTTATTAACCATTTTCTAATCAACAACCTCCAGTCGACCTAGATAAATCAACCACCACCCTTGGTAACTCAGAACACGGGTCACAATTGTGCTCATAACTCATATCACAAGTAACAAAACTAAAACAAGCCATATTCATAAGATAGGACATCTTGTCTGACATTTGAATGCAACATCTGGAAATGCAGATTCCAGACTGACCATCTGAGTACACCATTTCTATTTATTTTTCGCCAAAAATTTACAAAGGAGGCCTTTACAGAACCATACCCAGGCACAACTTACTTAGACCTAAACAAAATCCATAAGGATGATGAAAGATATTAAACACTCACATGGTGATAGAGGGTAGGAGAAATCTCTATAAATAGCTGAGCAGTTTCTTAGGAATTAATGATCTTTGAAAATATAATCCTTTTTGGTCAAAGAGAATTTTAATTGAGGGAAAACTTCCACCTAAAGCAATGTGCATCATCCAAAAAAAGATTTGAACGCCTTTAATTACTTTAGACTATTTCTGGTGAAAAAAACCAGACCCAATACTTGCACATGCATGGTCAAACATGCTTCCTGACACGTGATTGATCAACCTCTCTTAATGGTTTCACAGGAAACATGTCCTAATTAATATCCATACATTGTCTTCTTTTAAGAACTTGACCAACACATCTTCATACACCCTATCTTCCACTGGATTCTAAGTGTTCTCCTTTCACTTAGTCTTAGTGATATACACCAAGATATCAGAATATCACATTTGTGACATCTCTCAATAATATCGACCCTTAGAGAGTCTTTTAACATCTATAGAGAAAAATAAAGTCTCCCAAAGACATAATCATTAATCACCAGATAGACATGTAACCTTTTGACTCGTCCAACTTCACATGGCTAAGATCAACCATGCCTTGTCAAGATCACCAATAATATCATATTGTCACAACATGTTATTTGACATCATAACCTCATGAGAGGCATAAGACCTCTATAAGCTTAGACAACTCTCCAATATCTGTACCATTACAGCAACAATCCACAGATAACTTCATGACTCCCTATGTCATGGATGAACAATGCTCCAACTGAAGATGAGAACTTGAGAACCCGATGAATATTCATGAAAGACCTCATGCTTTCATGATGAAGACCAATGCTTCTAAATGTTGAACACCAACTCCCTCAGTAGAGTTGATTCTGAGTCAGATATTGAGAGTACATCAAAGCCTTATGAATCCTTTAAGTTCCACACACAATATCATGACCTTTTAAATATGCAGGATGTCATGCATACTAAGTGTATAGTCACTCAAAAACTCCAAAATTTCTTGTATGCTTAAAAGCTTTACTAAGATGCAATTCATTACATTTTCTAGAGTGACTTTTAGTAAAAAACATCTCCTAAAAACTCTATCCTTGAGTTCTTGTTGAAGGAGATCACAAAAGAACTTAACAAACCTCAGTACCTGACAACTTCTTCTGTTCTTGTATCCACTAGTAGTTGTTGATACTAGCAAGGTCTTCAACAAAGTAGTCATGCATTCATCAAACATGCTACAACAGAGAGGACTAGAATCTCCATATTCTAATCCACAAGGTCAAAAATGCCACTTTTGACATTAATGCTTGAGCATCCAACAGCCAAAATAAAACAGCAAAAAATAATCATGATGTTAAGACATCATGTGGGACACGGGCTTCAGAATATAGAACTCAAGATATAAGGTTCTTAAAATATATTCCAAAGGATTCATTATGCAATAAATCCTTCAAGAAGCTTCCAAAAGAACATAACTAATGTACCTCATCCAGGTTTTTCCAAACATTTGGATGTTATGGAGAGAAATAAACTCTCACATACCCTCTGAACCACAAGGTTCAGAATGCAGAATTGCATCACTTCTTCTGGCAAATACTCAGCCTCCCATCAAAGTACTCACCATCAGTCTTATGCATAATATCTACAGAGCATAGATAAATAATTAGCTTCGTCAAAGTATTCACCATATGTCAGATAAGAATTACCTTCTCGCACAAGGTAGAGCAGTTGGTATGACAATCTTCTTCTTCATACGTCTGGTACCAGCTGATTCATAAAATAATCCAGAATAGGTCAATGGCTTGACCTTATGCTTCTCTCTGGACAAACTTCCATGGCTAAGGATTTTTTCACACCTTGAGATGATGTTCCAACATTAGATCCGACATCAATCTCAAACACATGAATCCTTAATTATAGTTTGGAGACACCATATTAATCCATAACTCTTGCAAGGGGCACAAGAGGATCAACCATCAGTAGCTGATCAACCATCAACCTAGATCATCCATACATGATGTTATACCTCAAAATTTTCCCTCTCATTTTTCTTCAAGAAATTCTCATGAGATACTCATTTGCTCAAGTTGGTTCAAGAATTGATCAGACAAATTCTCCATCTAAGCAATGGGTCTATAATTAGGGTTTTGTGTTTCTCAGGGAAGATTGGGTTTCCAAGTCTCAAGCGTTTTTTATGGTTCTTCATGTGTCTTCAAGGATTCTCATGTCAAGTATCAAGTCTTACATCACAAGTTTGCTTAGTCAATTGCTCAAATGACTGAAAATCACCTGTATTGGGTAAAAAAGTCAACCATGGTCAACATACAGTAAAAACTCAAGATTTTTGGTCAACATCAACATTTTGAAGTCATGTGCATCATTTTGATCAAGGGTTGATCATGATTCCTCAAGAAAATCTCTAAAATCATCAAAAGTCAAAAGTTGCCAAATTAGGGTTTCCTTAGGAGAAGTCAACTGAACTTTGTCCAGGCATAACTTTGACATGCTTCATCAGCTTTTCCCCAACAAAAGCTCATTTTGAAGGAAATTAAATTCTCTACAACTTTGTATCTTTATGCTCAAGTCTAAAAAATGCATCATTTGAGAGATATAAGCCAATACATTACAGGTCATTTCAAAAGTCAACAAAAAGACACTTTTTGTCAATGCAACTTACATCAAGACAATTTATTTAAAAGCAAAAATGATCAACATAGCGGTTGTAGATGACATCTTGAGATTTCCAAAAAGTCTGAGATCACCTTCAAAAGATAAAAATTGAGTGAGTTATGAACATTACAAGTTGGGAAATTTTGAGCAAATGCATGAAGTCCAATTTAAGCAAGCTTGACATTTTGGACTATTGGGTTATGGTTTTGAGGTCCAAACGTGTGTTCTATTCTTCATTCACCTCATAATTCATTCACACACCCTTTTGCCTTGTTTATTATTTTTATTATTTTTGATTTAATTCATTAATAATATAAAATAAATAAGATATAATCATATCTTTTTGTACAAGAGTACAAGCCCATTTATTTTGCCCTATTTTTCTCTATATATTCAGACCTCAAGACAAGAACAAGACACACGAATATCTCCATATTGTCAAAAAATTTCAAATATTTTCAAGAACCCTAAAATTCTCAAACCCTTATTACACTACCTCTCACCACAAGTTTGTGATTCCACTCAATTCCATTCCCTTCCAGGGTAAGATTGGACCATTTACAATGATCCAAATGGCCATAAAACACTCATGCAAATATCACGATTTCATCCATATTTAAAACTCTATATTTTTTTTTTTTTACTGTGTTCTAATGTTTATTAATGTTTGTTATGTGTTCATGAGGTCTAATAATGATGAATAGAGCAATCACATGGGTCTCATGCATGCTAGACTGCAAAATACCATGTTTGCTCCGATCGACTTTACTTGCTTCAAAACTCACGATTCAAGGATTTTTAGCCAAAACTAAGTCCATATTTGGATTCAAGAAGGTTGAATTAGGGGGGATAGGACATTTTGGATCACTAGCTATTTTTTTTGCAGGGTTCAAGAAAATAAGTCATCGGAGAAGACGACCGGAGCTAGGGCTCAGGCGCTTCTCCAACTAGTATATTTAATTATATAATATATATTTATTATTTCAGTTGCATTAATGGATGTATCACCACCCCAATAGTTAAAACGCGCGCGTTAAGTCATTCCTCCCTTTGGTCACGGGTTCGGTCCCCAGTTTTGCTATTTTTTTCTTTCATATTTCTCATATTTTTGCAGGTTGACTATAAAATGTAACGCCCAATATTTAATTAATTATTTAATTAAATATTTTTGAATATTTTTCTGATTAAATTTTCAAAGTTGTGAAATATTTATTTAAGTTGTGTCGTTCTTAGTTGAATTAATTAGTTGATTATGTTGTAGGATTAATAGTGAATAATACTATTATTATTTATGTGGGCCTATTTTAATGTTAGAAGTAGTAGAAAGGGACGTGTAGAAATTTAAGCCCCATAAGACAAATAGAATAATAGTATTATTATTATTATATTGGTTAGTTGATAAGAGAAAAACAAGGAGAAGTAGCAGTAAAGGAAAAATAGGTTTTTGGCTATAAAAGAGGAATAAGGGTTAGAGAAGAGATACGTGGAAACTACAAGAAGAGAAAAATCTAGGAGTCAATCGAAGAGTTAGAGAAACCTTCAATCCAAGGTAAGGGTGGGGTTCTGATTCTATAATAGGGTATATGGTGAATGGTATATGGGATTGAGTTATAAAATTGTTTCTGGATGTGTTTAAAATTGATATATTGTTTAAATCGAGAGATGATTGAGAACCTAATTTAATATATAGAAAGATGTTTAGGTTTGAAATCCCTAATTTTTATGGGTTTGACATTGCTAGGTTTTGAGGAGTAATAGTTGAATAGAATGAAAAATTGGATTTTGAGACAAATATAAATAGGTATGCATGTACCGTAACTCTTCGTTCATATACACATATATACGAACCATAGCATTTTTCATTCATACATGAATATTTGTTTCGTTACCGTAGCTGTAGTGTCACTAATATTTTAAAAATAGATAAGAAGAATCTATATATAACAATTTATAGGTGAGCATATTGATAATACTGTAGCTTGTACAACACATTTTCATTGAGGAAGAAGCTGCCAACCAATCTTCTCAATGTCTTTCTATCTTTATTTGATGCACCAGTCGGATATTCCTGTGTCTGGAGAAAATGTTTGATATCATAATACCAAGGTTTCTCATATGCTACTTCCTCTGTTGTAAAGACATGATCGGCCTATCCAGTCGCCGAACTATAATTTGAGGTATATCATTCTAAGTATTCACTTGATACATAGAAGCCAGAGTTGCCAGAGCATCCGCCATTTAATTATCATCTCTGGGGATGTGATAGAATTCAACTTTATTAAATAAGGGTAACAATCTTCTACAATAATCTTTGTAAAGGATCAAGCCAGGGTGACGAGTGTCCCATTCTCCTTTAATCTGATTTACTACCAAAGCTGAATCGCCATACACATCTTGAATTTTAATTCTGAGATCAATAGCTTCCTCGAGACCCATGATACAAGCCTCATATTCTTCCATATTATTGGTGCAATCGAATATCAATCTTGCAGAAAAGGTATATGCGGCCCATGAGGAGTGACAACCACAACACCAATTCCTTTACCATAAGCATTCACATCTCCATCAAATATCATGCTCCAACGAGACTCAGGTTCAGGACCTTCCTCAGGTAATGGTTCATCACAATCTTTCACTTTCAAAAACATCACATCCTCATCAGGGAAATCATACTTCACAGACTGATAATCATCAACTGGTTGGTGAGCAAGATAATCTGCCAACATGCTGCTTTTAATAGCTTTTTGAGTGCGGTATTGAATGTCATACTCAAATAACAACATCTTCCAACGGGAAACTCTCCTAGTAAGAGAAGGCTTTTCAAAAATGTACTTGATTGGATACATTTTGGAGATCAACCAAGTGGTGTGATTCAACATATACTGCCGCAAACGTTTTACCGACTAGGCCAGAGCGTAACATGTCTTTTCCAGCATAGAATACCGCGACTCAGAGTCAGTAAATTTTTACTAAGATAATAAATGGCATACTCTTTCTTCCCTGTTTCATCTTGTTGTCCCAGAAGACAACCCATGGAATTATCTAACACTGCCAGATACATAATCAATGGTCTTCCTTCAACATGGAGGGAGCAAGATAGAAGGTTCAAGTAGATATTATTTAATACTTTCAAATGCGCTTTGGCAGTCATCTGTCCACACATAACTTTGATCTTTCTTTAACAACTTAAAGATAGGTTCACACGTTGCAGTCATGTGGGAGATGAATCTGGAGATGTAATTAAAATGCCCGAGGAAACCTATGACTTGCTTTTCAGTTCTTGGCCCCTAAATTTCTTGAATTGCTTTGACTTTATCAGGTTCAACTTCAATCCCTATTTGGCTGATAATGAAACCCAACAATTTCCCTGATCAAACATTAAAGGTGCATTTATTTGGATTCAAGCGGAGACGGTTCTTCCTTAAATGCTGAAACAATTTCAACAAATCTTCTATATTCCCTTCTTCAGTCTGGGATTTAACAATCATATCATCAACATATACCTCAATTTCCTTGTGCACTAGATCATGGAATAAGGTTGCCATAGTCCTCTGGTACGTTGCACCAGCGTTCTTCAACCCAAAGGGCATCACTCTGTAATAGAATGTTCTTCAGGGTGTGATAAAAGTTTTTTATTCCATGTCCTTATGAGTCGTCCTTATTTGATTATACTCGGAAAATCCGTCCATGAACGAGAAAACTTTGAATTTTGTTATGCTATCCACTAGCATATCAATGTGTGGCAATGGAAAATCATCTTTTGGACTAGCTTTATTTAGATCTATGTAATATAAGCACATGCGAACTTTTCCGTCTTTCTTCAGTATTGGGACAATATTAGAAATCCACTGAGGGTACACTGATGTCACAAGAAAACCGGCATTAATCTGCTTTAGAACTTCTTCTTTGATTTTTACTACCGTATTTGGGTGAGTTCTTCGCGACTTCTATTTGATTGGCGGGAACTCTAGCTTCAACAACAAATGGTGTTCTATAATATCTGTATCTAGACCAGGTATATCTTGATAAGAGCAAGCAAAGATATCGACATACTCTTTCAACATCTCAATCAACCTGCTCTTCACATCAGGATGTAGCAATGCTCCAATCTTGACTTCCTTCGGATCTTCTTCTGAACCCAAATTGATTACTTCTAATGGCTCTTTATATGGTTGAATGGAACTCTCCTCGCGCTCAAGCAACTGTGATACCTCTTCCCGAATCTCATCATAGTCTTCTTCTTTGGCCCCATACACAGGACATTCAAAGTTGGGAGATGGTGCAGGGTCATTGTATTCAACAAGTTTTTTAATTAATCTGCACATATGATTTATAATTGCTTTTAGAAACTGACACACATAACAAGTGATAATGCAGATTCAATTTCAGTTATTATTTATTTTTAAAGGTTTTTTTTTATTACCATTTTCCAAGAAAAAGCATAAAAATAAAAAAACACAATTTAGGAAAAAATACAACTTTTATTATTGATTTTAAAGATCAAAGCAAACAGATAAGCCCATACAATATCAATACTTTCACCTTGGACAGAGTGAAAGCTTTTCGAACACATTAACAAAAACAAATTACTTTGAGACATGCATGCAAGCGGGAACGTTAATGGTGACTCAGTTCTGAACCCTAACTCCGTGCATCACATAATTTGGCATTTTTTGCTCTGCCTCATCTTCCACAATGGCATTAATCCCGGAAACAGTTGGATGAAGATAACCCCCGCTTCGAAAGATATCATGATACTTGCCTGCAGCAGACTTCAGCTTCATGTTCTTACCTTTATCATTATTCATAGATAATCCCAAGCCATCTCTATTCTTGTTTACAGGTGGATCAACAATCTGTCCCCATACTTCACTATGGCCATTACGCACAACCTGCTGCGCATCCTTAAACGAAGCTATAGAATTCTCATTTCCTCTTATATTATCAATGGATAAAGCTTGGAACTGAGTTCCAACAGCAGCTTCATCCGCCTCCATAATATTGAAAGAGGACAAGTGAGATATCAATAATGCATGTTCTCCATTTATAATTACCACTTTTCCTTCATGCACAAACTTCAACTTCTAGTGCAAAGTCGAAGTGACAGCCCTTGCCTCATGTATCCACGGACGTCCTAACAAATAGCTGTAAGTGGGTATAATATCCATGACCTGGAAAGTAATCTGAAACAAATGTAAGCCTATATTAATAGGAAAGTCCACTTCACCAATAACAGCTTTACTTGATCCAGCAAACACTTTCACAATTATGCCACTCGGGCACATGGGAGTTCCTTGATATTTCAACTTCATAAGCATGCTCCTCGGTGTGTCGTTTAATGCAGATCCATTATCAATCATCACATTTGATAATGAATCATTCTTGCAGTTCATAGAAGATCTGGTAAGATCCATAATGGTGCCTTTCTTGACCTTCCATATGGAAGAAGGTAGCATGCAACTGCACCACGTCATCATTCATATATTCCACATCGAAGATTCTAAACTCTCCATGACATTCAGAAACCATGTTTACTTCTTCTTCATATTCTGCCCTAGGTCTGATTATATGAATGAGACCTTCGTCCATCATCTCTTTCAAATCAGCCTTTATCTTATCATAACCCTATATTTATGTGCTGCAAATACCACAACTGGCATGGTCATGAGTATAGTAACTAAACTCGCAGAGGTCAACATGCATTTTTACCAAATATCCTCTAACCAGATTAATATCGAAAATCGAAAGTCGCCTGGGCAACCAACAACCATATTCATATCATTTATTCCTCCATGCTTTGGCAGAGGATTATCCTTCACATTCGGGCCAACATATTTAAAGGATAAGATACCAGTCCTCACCAATTTTTGTACTTTGGTTTTCAAAGGATAGAAGTTCTCAACATTGTGCCCTAGTGCTCCCTGATGAAAAGAACACGTTTGGTCTAACTTATAATACCAAGGCAACGGTGATGGTATAGTAGGAAGTGGTCTGGTATGAACCAACTTCTTTTGAATTAACGTCGGGATTAATTATGCATAGCTCATAGAGATAAGGTCATAATTCTCCCTCCTCTGATTCTTTCCTTGATTCCCCTGATGGGATGGTCTCTGATAAGCAACTGTGGTTAGAGCGACACCAATAACTGGAGTTACTGAGGCGACCTGTTGATGATGCTGATAAATTCTTCTAGGGGGATTAGCCCTTATCTCTTGAATAATAACATTTTTATCTCCTTCCTTCTTTTTGGAAAACCCATAGGGTGGCTTCTTCATACTTTTGGAACTTTCACTTTTCGTTAGACGACCCTCTCTTACAGCCTCTTCCAAACGGATGCCCATGCCCACCATTTCAGTAGAGTCACTTGGCACACTTGCTACCATCCTCTCATAGTAGAAAGCACCCAGAGTCTTCAAGAAAATATTAGTCATCTCCTTTTCTTCCATTGGAGGAATCACTTGGGCGACTACCTCACGCCATGTCTATGTATATTCTTTGAATGATTCCCTGTCCTTCTGGACCATGGCCCTGGGTTGATCATAGTCAAGCGCCATGCCCACATTGTATTTGTATTGTATAATAAATGTTTCTCCCAAGTCGTTGAAAGTATGAATATTGGCATTGTCCAAACTCATGTACCACTTCAACGCTGAACCAGTCAAACTATCCTTAAAAAAATGGATAAGCAGACACTAATCATCAGTGTGGGTAGACATTCTTCTTACATACATCACAAGATGAGCTAGAGGACAAGTATTTCCCTTGTACTTCTTGAATTCCAAAACTTTAAATTTTGCAGGTATCTTGACATTCGGGAACAAGCACAAATCATTCACATTCTGTCTGAACAATTCCTTTCCTCTGAGGGCCTTCATCTCCCTTTGTATCTTGTTAAACTGATCTTGAAAATCATTCATTCGATCATAGAGACCCAAGCCTTCACTTGGTGGAAGAAAAGGACGATAAGCTTCGTCATTAACAAAAGCCACAACATTCACCGAAGGAGGTGCATCAGGAGTAACATGCACCACAGAAGGTGCATGAGTAATAGTGGTCTGAACAACTGGAGTAACTTGAGGACCAAGATTGAAACCCTCAGGAATAAAGTTCTCTGGCATTCCCCATGGATAACCTTGAGTTGTGTGATTCTAAACAACCGCTGGAGTAATAGACATAGGAACAATTGGAGCTTCAGTAGTAACCATGCTCTATTGAGGCTGAGAAATCGGTGTCTGATTATGAGAAGCCACCAAAGATTCCATTAGAGCGGTAAGATTGGCCATACTAGCCTTCAGAGAAGAAACCTCGTAGCACAAATCGCAATTCTCTTGTTTTAAATTATCCATCTTCCTTCTGAAATTACCCAGAGTATTGTAGTGGTGAGACATCTTGCTGAGCAAAGTAAAGAAGCTCAGTAAGACACTTGTTTATACACAATAAATTCAAGAAATATATACAATATGATGCATGATGTGCAATGCACATGATTTATTTTATTATTATTTCAAGGTACTTAAAGATTTTATAGACAATCATTGCAAATATCAAAGTAATAACACATTTGAAATATTGAAAAAAATCATTATAACTTTCAAAATGGATTACAAGTTTCAATAATCCCAAATACAAGATGAAATTAAAGTCTAAAAACCTAAAACGCAAAGCTGATGAAGATCATTCTACATGCCGACGCTTCCCTATAAGTCTGGAAATCTGAGCCTTCAACTTCTGGTTTTCTTCCACATATCTGGTGGAGACCTCCTTCCAATCACCTGAAGCAGGAAGTGAGCAACTAGCATCTGATTGAGGCTTAGGGGAAAATAAATCCCCTTGCTTCTCCATCGTCTCTACAGCCCGACTCTCAAGAATCTCAATCAAGTCGTCTTTCTCCTTCAATTCTGCTCTCTAGGAAATCTCTAAAGTTTGGCACTTATTCTTCCCAGCTTCCTTTTCCTGTTGCATCCTGACTAAAGCAAGTTGTAGCTCTTCCACATCATCCAATAAGGGAGGAGTGGTCTTCACAAACAAATCAGGCATAGGTGCTTCCCGAGAATATGGCATCTTTAACTGAATAGCTCTGGCTTGGACCCACTGAAGATAAGGCTCTAAATAAATAGCCCCTCTAGGTCCCAAGTCTTTCCTACTCTTCATGAGAATGTGACGCCAGGACTTCACAATCTTCTCCCTAGCTTCCTGATGGTCTCCTCCTTCTTTCAGGAAGAAACTACTCAAATGAATATTATTTGGCTTATCCCCACATTGGATAACCAAGTTGTCGTCGTGCAAGAACAAGTTTGTAGTTAATTCCCCCCTTTGTACCAAGAAGAGGTACATTGGGGAAACTGCCACAACTGTCGACAATCTCCACATCATGGTAAGCCTGGTGATACTAAAAAATATCTGAGTGAGTAAGTGCCATGATCTTATGAGCCTAACGGGGTTCCTTCCTGGCATCCCAGAAAGCATCAGACTGAGGCAAATAAGAAGTAAACCACTGGTACAACAGAGGCGTGCAATAGATAATCATCCCTCCATGATAAGAATCCCGAACATGAATAGAGTAATAAGCATCACCCAAAAATGTAGGAAGTGGGTTTCCAATCATGAAGATCTTGATATCATTAATGTCAACAAATTTGTCTACATTAGGAAATAAGGATAACCCGTAAGTAAGTAGAGCAAAGATGGCCTCAAAAGTGACTGTACTCTTCATCCTGGAAAAGTAACGACCTTTCTCTAATAAGAATTGAGCTGGTAATCCTCTAATCCCTCCTTTGGTAGTCATGTGGGCTTCAACCTCAGACTTCCCCAAATGGATCAAAGCGGCAATCTCATGTGGTTTTGGATCACCCTCCAAACCAGTAAAAGGTACACGATCGATAATAGGCAAACCCAGCAGTTAAGAGTACTCCTCTAGTGTAGGAATCAACTGATAGTCAGGGAAAGTAAAACAATGATACATCAGATCATAAAGTTGGACCAAGGTCGAGAGAATATCCTCCTTCATCCTAAGCTTCATGAGAGAAATGATGGACCCATACTTCCTCCGAAAACCAGCAGAACACTCGATCTCAGGAATCAGACTCATCAATTCATCTATCTTGGGATCTTTGAAACTGTATTTTCCGGTCTTTCTTTTTACAGAATCCATAGTCAAAAAGTACCTGAGATATTCACAAATGGTTAACTCTTAAGTCCCTTGAAATAAAATTTCTTCAAAAGGTGCTTATGAGTGCATGGATGCATGATGCAACAATCACACATAAGATAATAAAGACTGGGTTCGTAGGTTCAATGTCATGAGCATGAGGCTGAAGGTACTACCCATAATGTATGGTCTAAGAGTTATCACCTGCCGAACAAGGTTCTAGAGGTTCCTAGAGTCTACATCCTTTCTTCGAATATTACCAACTTCCTAATTAACTCGGTAATTAGTAATATTCTCAAGAAAACCTCGTCTGAGCATAGTATTACGTGACAACTATTTCCGAATTACTCCGTCATAGCTTCCGCACTACACCTAAAAGGCCAAGATGTTTTAGGTATTCTACGGTCCTTCGCTTAATCATGCTCCTAGGTCGAAAGCAGCGTATCTTCCCGATTACTCGGTAAACGACACTACAATCGAAATGATTACTCCCTCAAAGTTAACATGACTATACCGCACATCCTATCTTATGTTTTCCCAAGTCTAAGTATAGGACTTATGAGTAATCACCAAGCACCCTGAAAACTAGGAAAATCCAGATAAACATATACACAACATATAGCATATAAACAACAATAACATATATACATATATAAATAAAGATAGGTTCAACCCACTTAGAGATGAACCAACAAGAGGTCAATCTATCCCCAATGAAGTCGCCATTTTTTCTGTAGCGGTAGAAATGTTTAAGACTAAGCCATTGGGTTGACTAGACTTATATAAATCAAAATAAAAATCGCCACCACACTTTATTATTTCCAAAGGAATGAGAAAAGAGCGAATAACCCAAAAGAGGGGGAAAGATTCAAGGTAATGGGGTTGGTTATACAAAGGGAAGGTATTAGCACCCTAAACGTCTATGGTACTCCGCATGAACCTCTTGTAAAATCTATATATTTTGGCTATAAAATGTTGTATAAAAATAGATGGTGGAGGTGAGAAAATAACTATTTTTTTAAATGATTTTTGCACCCGTCGCGGTTGTAAACCTTTAGTGCCTACATACCATCTTCCGTGCAATAGGGGATCATATTACACATAGTTCCTCTTTAAAAATTTTAAAACACAAGTGTGTTGGTTGATTTTATGAGATAAAACATCATCGTCATTGTCCGTGTGGAAAACATACTTACTACCCACAATTATGAGAAAGGATAATTTGCACCATCTCAAAGTGGAGGATATGGCTTGGATTTTAAAATCAACAATGCCTCACTCAACACCCAAGTGGAAAATATCTTATTTCACTACATATTGTAGAAGTATAGTTGTTTGCATTACTACAAGGAATTACAAGAATCTAATCTTTTGAGAAAAGTTTTAAATCTAAGAGCCAAAGTGGAAAAATAGTTTGAATGAGATTGATTGACTTTTAGTCTTCTCACAAAAATGTAAAAGTATTATTAAGTTGATTGAAGTTTATTTATGAAAAATGTTTTGAAAATGCATGGACCTAACAAGTTTATTATGAAAGTGGTTCAAGTTTAGAAACAAGAAGAGTTTTCTAAAGGAGGGAGAAGATTTTTGAAATTAAAGAAGATGGGAGGAGATGAAGGGACTATCCTAAAGCATAAGGTAAAAGCTAAGGATAAGAACCATCTAACAAACAAGAAGCCAACACTTAACATTATGAGTCAAGATAGAATTCTCATTATTTGTATTGAAACCAAGCAATGAAAGATATTAGACCTCTTGAGAAAACCAAACTTTAATTGCATTAAGTCTTCACAAAAATTGGGTAGAGTAATCGTTGTATACAGATGAATTCCTGATTACAGACAAAGTAGGTAATCACAATAACCTGCACACAAAATAGACAAACAACCCAATGTCTTGAGGTAAAACCCAAGAACTCTAGACAAAATATTAATTAAGATCAAAAGCTCTCCAACATAGGCCAAGGTCTGTAATCCTAGGTCCAAAAAGTCCAATACTCCATAATGCCAAGGATAGTAACCAAATAGTTCAAGTATCATTAATATTTTTTATGGTTCATGTTGATTATTAAGTATCTTCAAAAGTAAAATAAAAGCTTAAGTGAGAAAAATAAAAATGGCATAAAAGTAATTGCTCAAGTGATCAAAGATGAAAATAGTATGAAATGTAAATGTTAAAGTAAATGGTACATAAAGTAAAAGTATAAAATAAAAGCATAAGATAAAGTCAATTGTTAGAAGTTAATGTTTAGTTGGATGACCATCTTGAAACTTGTATTTGGAACTCAGTAGAGGATTGGTAGAACCAAAGCCTCTCAACAACAAGTTGCATTTTCTTTTTGTCAAGTATATCATCCATTTAATAATCCTCAAGGCAACATTTAATGATCAATGATGTTTAAGTGATCCGCGTTGACCAAAATTGATGAAGATCCATTGGAGGATTGGTAGAACCAAAGCCTCATAACAATGAATCTCAAGGTTATTGGATAAAAGGATTCAAATTAACATACTTGGGATTGCAAACATAGGTTTGGGCCACGAATGATCATTTTCTCAAATCGGGACAAAATTTAGCGCTATGTTAAGCAATCGTAAGTGGACTTATGTAGAAGTCGTACCTATTTTGAGGCCGGTCAATAGCAATCTATGTACTTCATATCTGGATAAAATGATATAGAGATAACTATCCATTAACATGTAGCACAAATAAAAAAATAAAGGGATAAGATGAAGAGGGAGGGGAATGATAAGCTAATTTGGATTACTACCTCAAATTTATTTCTTCTTTAAATTCAATCACTCATCTCAATGGATTAAAGTACTAAATATATCATTAATCCAAAGCACCAAAAATGAATTAAATAATTAAATCTTTGGTAGATTTGAATTAATGAACATTTATCCAACTTCATCTACACCCAAAGTTCATTGAATTTAAAGAGAAATTGGACATTTAAAATTGCAATCCAAATCAACAATAAAAAAGGAGTGAGTAGAAAAAGATAGATGGATCAAAACAGCCCCAAAAAAAGGGAGAAAACACATTTTGGCTCTATTACAATCGATTGCGCTATGGAAGAAATCGATTGCATCAGTTCTTTTTTAAAAAAAATTGAATCTGTTCTGTAACAACCGACTGCACTCTGACAGCAATCGATTGCACCCTGTGCAAAACAAAAAATCAGCATTTCAAAAGGCCAAATTATTGTTCAAACTTTCCATCAAACACCTTATGATCATGGATTTAATTGAGCACGAAAATTTCATCAAATTTTGAGAAAATAGCACCGATGGAATCACAAAACAATGCTCAATAAATCAAACCCAACGATCAACAAGAGATCACATTGTGAAAGATGAAAAATACAACTTACCAAAGGTAGATCTAGAGAATTATCAAAACAACTTCAAGAATTTGCTCCAATTCAACCCCATAAATCAAATTCCGAAGCTTTGATGTATAGAATTGAGTAGGTAGATAGCTCGTAATCGCTTGCTCACAAAAAACATCTTTTCACACAAACATTTTTCTCTAAAATATTTTCAAAACAAACACTTTGTATGCATTATTAATGATACGAGAATTATTACAAAGTTTGCCGCACTTAGGCATTTTCATAATATTTTCAAACATACACATAAAAGAATTTTCAAACAATGTGAACTAGCGATTAAGAGCCCGTAGATAATTATGGATGAAAAGGGTGCTAACACCTTCCATTTTCATAACCTACCCCCCAACTCAAGAAAATTCTCGAAGGTATTTCCTGTTCTTTTCACCCTTCCCTTGTTGGATAAAAGAAAAGTCGGTCGCGACTCTTGCTATCCACATTATTTATGATAAAATGAAAAACCAAGTCAGTTCTCCCACGGTATTATAGAACTGGAGACTCTGCTAGGGAATACTAAAAGTTGGGTTACCTTAGAGTCAGATCACTTTAATTTGTCTGCTTTATTTTTAAAGGGTGTTTGGGTTATTTCTTACAAAGATCCTATAATCGGGTTTGGGGGCATTATAGGCAAGTAACAATAGATCATGGAAACTATACGGCGTATACTGACATGATTGAGATGATTTCTATGTTAGTGTGACACATAGCTTTGTACTGGTGTCCCTCGATTCAGTCAGGGAGCATATTAGGCTGCTGCATGGTTTCATAAGCACTAACTGACCTTAGAACCTTAATTGACCTGACTTAGCCATTATAAGGTACTTAGATAGTCGGATTTGGTGCAGTATGAAGTTGGTTGATACTCGATACTACACTCATTGAGATTCAAATCTCAAGTTTTGTTTGGTGGCAAGTCAATTGTTGTGCTAGACAAAATTTGTGGGAAATATTAGTGATATTGTGATCCCTAGAACCCGGTTACTTCTCTAGGATAGGTTGAGCCAACTGAACTAAAAGAGGATACTTACCTATAAACTCCTTGCAAGCCTTAACCATAAGGCCTTTGCATGTTTTGCTTGTGTTTGATTATCTATTTGAACATGTTATCATGACATCATAACATCATAACATCATCATATCATGACTAACCATTTCAAGGATCTAGGGGATTTATCTTTGTTATGTGTTGCAGGGTCATGGCTTCCAATCATAGGAATACTATCTTGATCAATTTTGTAAGGGTACCTTCTCAACTTAAGGAATTAGCCTCAAAGGTTCCCGACAATTCTCAGTTTACCAAGAGACATGGTCATCTACTCAGTCTGGTTACTACTAGTTTTCAGGAAGACATGATGAGCGTTCTTTGATCCGAAGCATCACTATTTTCCCTTCCCAAATTATCAGTTGGTACCCATAATGGAAGAATTCTCTAGGTTGCTCGAAGTGCCTATTCTTGATTAGATACCTTTCACCAGTCCAGAGCAAGCTCCAAAACTTGAAGACGTTACAGTAGCCCTACATTTGAAAAAACCAGACATTGTATCCAATTGGGAAACAAAGAATGGAGTCAAGAGTTTCTCTCCTAAATTTCTGATAGAGAAGGCTCATGGATTTCTAGATGCCATGAATCTTCGTGCTTTTGAGGATATTTTGGCTTTAATGATTTATGGGTTAGTATTATTCCCTAATCCAGACCAATTCATAGATGTGAATTCCATTAAAATATTTCTCACTCATAATCCAGTACCTACTTTTCTCAGAGATGTCCTTCATTCCCTCTACACTAGTACTATGAAGAAGCGAAGAACTCTCATGTGTTGTATACCTCTACTGTCTAGGTGGTTTATTTCGCACCTGCCACGATCAATGATGAAGAACAAAAAAGGTTTGAGGTGGTCTCAAAGGTTGATGTCACTCACTCATGCAGATATCCATTGGTGTTCTCGATCTCAGGCAGATGTCACTATCATTGATCATTGTGGGGAATTTTCTAATGTACCACTACTTAGTATAACAGGGAGCGTCACTTACAACCCTTCTCTTGCTCTGCCTCAGTTCAGTTATTCTCGAAGAGACGCTCATCATGATATGCTCATCCAGGGTATTATGTTTGACTATGTGAACGATCCTCAGAATTACCATCAAAGGTTTATACATGCTTGGGGCACGGTCAACAAGATTGATAGAAAGACTTTAGGATATAAGAATTACATTCCTCTAGAGCCTTACCTCATATGGGTGTGGTCTCGTGCTCAAAATCTTAAAATGCCATATCCTGCTATCCTACCAGTGACCGTGGAGCCTGTCGTTGAAGGGGAGGTTCCTCATATTATTCTTCATCCTGATATGCCTACTGACTTCGAAGAACTACATAAGTATTTGATTCAACTAAAGGAAGAAAGAGATACCTTCGAAGCTCAGTTCTATGCCAGCAAGAAGAAAGTGTTGGAGCTGATGAAACGACTCCATGAAGAACAAAGCCTTAACACATATGTCAATGCAAAGAGGAAGCGCCCATGGGAGGCTTGAATTTATATTTTTTCTATTTTGTAACTCTTTCATTAAAAGCAATTGTAATTTGAGTTTATTACTAAAATTTCTTTTTTTCCTTTTTGTTTAAACAAATTTAAATCCTACGATCCTTGAAAACATTGCATCTGCATATCATGCATCATTATATAACAGGTTTTCCCATACAAGTTTTCTCATCTTCTTGTTGTTTATTTCAGTAAAAGATGGCTCTAGAATATACTGTCAAGGAACTCCAAGCACAAAATTCCCAATTCCAGGAGACCCTCCTGAATCTTGCTCAAGGACAGAAAGACATGGTGGCGCTCATTGCCAAAAAGAAGAAGACTTGGAAGCCAATTGCTATTCTCAATATGGGAAGAAGATTCAAAGGTCCTGCTAAACAAGTTCAAACTACTGATATCACCTCTGATGAAGATGAAAACTAGGAGGAGGATGGTAGAAGTGTCAGGGCTGAAGATGGAAGCAATCTTGGTTCTGGTAAGATGCCTAAGGATGAAGACTATTATGATGATCAGTATCCTTCTACCGACGATAGATACAAGCAACTAGAAGACCGTCTCAAGGTCATGGAAATCTAGAAAGTTCCTGGATTAGATTTCAGAGAGATATATCTTATTCTGGGGGTGGTTATCCCTCATAAGTTCAAAGTCCCTTCTTTTTCTAAATATGATGGTGTGTCTTGTCCGAAACTTCATCTGAGATCTTACATTTAGAAGATCCAACCGCATACTATTGATAGAAAGTTATGGGTTCACTTCTTTCAAGAAAGTTTGTCTAGCACATAACTCGAGTGGTTCTATCAGCTGGAAGGAACCAACATCTGTACGGTGAAATACTTGGCCGCTGCTTTCTACAAACAGTATCAATACAATGATGACCTTGCACCAACTCGCGTGCAATTATAAAACATGACTATGGGTTCGAATGAAAGATTCAAGGAATATGCCCAGAAGTGTATAGAACTAGCCAGAAGGGTGCAACCTCCCTTGTCTGACCAGGAGCTAGTTGATATGTTCATGGGCACTCTGACAGGTCCATTCTTTAACCATCTGATAGGGAGTTCTTCGTCTGGTTTTACTAAACTGATTCTAACTGGGGAATGAGTTGAAAGTGGTATTAAGAGCAGAAAAATTCAAGTGGATGCATCTTCGAGCATTGTAAAGAAGATGTTCAATAATAAAAAGGAAACCAATGTTGTTTATGGCCAGAAGGGCCATGGTAAAAGTGACGGCAATCAGTCTGTGGAAGCGGTACTAATTTCAAATCCCGCATCTGTTCAACAACAACAAGGCAATAGGCGTAGGTCGGATGCTCCGGGAAGGCAGTTTACCAAGATTAATATGCCATTGTCTCATGCACTATAACCTTTACTCAAAGCGGAACTGATTATGCTAAGGGATCCTCCTCAGAATCTTAACACCTCCTCTCCTAAATAAAATCCGAACGCGAGATGAGCCTACCATTCTAACAGTCCTGGGCATGATACCAACAACTGCTGGAGCCTGAAAAACAAAATTCAGGGTATGATTGATAATAGAGAATTTGAGTTTGATCCTCCGGATACTCCAAATGTTATTATCACACCTATGTCGAAACATGAAAAAGGCATAAGTGCAATTGACGATATTCTTTATGTGGCTGTTGTAAGTGAATTGGTGACACCTCGACCAATAATCAAGATGAATCTGCTGCATGCCGGTTTATTTCTGGGTTGTATTGAAAAATGTTACTGCTGTGCATCCCAACCCAATGGATGCAGGTTACTGAAGGAAGGCATTCAACGGCTAATGGAAAATCATATAATTATGAATGAGAAGGTTCCATCTGCTGAGAGTATGTGTCAAGACTTATATGTAATTTATGGCCCTCCTGTCAGGATCACCTCCAAAGGTCTTGTAAGGATTACTGCCAACCGAAAAGCTACTCCTCTGGTCATCACTACACCTGGACCTATCCCATATTCTTCGGACAAAGCTATTCCTTGGAACTATGTATCTGACATCTACTACCATGGCGTTAAACAAGAACTACCGACCATTGAAGATGAAGTTACTAAATTTACTGATCCTGGCATTGACAATATTGCTGGAACCAACAAGGTTACTAGAAGGGAAGGGTTTTCTGTCTGGAAATATCTCCAAAGACTATTGCTGCACCTGTTAAAGTTACAGCTATCGAGTCATTTGATGAGGCTCGAGGAAAAGAGCCAATAATAGAGCCTTCCCAGACGGAGGAACCTGGGGAAGCTACAGTTAAAGACACCTATATACAAGAGTTGGAAGAGGTATTGAAGATTATCCACAAGAGTGACTAAAAAATTGTTGAACAGCTGGGGCAGACCCCATCCAAGATCTCTATGTTATCCTTGTTATTGGGTTCTAAAGCCCATGCACAGGCCTTAGTGAAATTCTTAAAGGCTGCTCACGTGCCATGAGAGATTTGTGCCGATAAATTTGGAAGTTATACTGCTAGCTTAATGACGGACAATGAATTAGGTTTCTCTGATGTTGATCTGACTCCTGAGGGAAGAAACCACAATAAGGCCTTGTATGTCTCCAATGAATGTAGGGGAACTACTCTGGCTCATGTTTTGGTTGATACTGGATCTTGACTAAATGTTCTATCGAAAGGCTCTCTTGACACACTTGATTGCAAATGGGTCGTACTAAAACCCAGTGATATTGTAGTTCGAACCTTTAACAGATAAAAAAGGATTGTACACGGGAAAGTATATCTTCTGACCAAGGTGAGTTCGCAGATATTTGAATCTACATTTTATGTAATGGATATCCGACCAGCTTATTCCTACCTATTGGGACGCCTTTGGATCCATGGGGTAGGAGCTGTTACCTTGACCCTACATCAGAAGTTAAAGTATCATGTGAACAGAAAGATTGTTATTTTATGCGGTGAAGAAAAGTGTATGGTCTGCCACTTGAACTCTTTCTGGTATGTAGAGATGGATGGTGAATTCATCGAGACTCCCTATTAGACTTTCAAAGTTATCCCTCCTGCTACTACTGAAGATGTCTCCGCCGTTCCCAAAGTTACTAGGGTTCCGCCCAAGATGGCTTCATTGAAAGATGCTAAAGCTATTATAAAAGAATGTGGTTGTACTAATTGGGGTCAGCTTCCTAACATCCCCTATAAATCTGACAAGTTTGGTTTGGGTTTCACTGTAGAGGGTCAGAGGGTTATTTGTCGTGCTCGCGCTGAAATACCACTGTTCGGCATCAGCAACAACAGAGTCAATGTAATAGAGGATGTTGATAGTGATTATGACCTTGAGAGTTGGATATTTCCTACCATTGACAATGGGCTTAGAAACTGGAAGGTGGAAGACGTTATCTCTATCTCCTTTAGTTAGGAGTAATAACTATGTTTCTGTTTTTATTTCTTTTAAAGTTTTGACTTTGTAATATTTGAACAATGACTTTAAACCTTGTGCTTTAGCCGGGGCACAGCGGTTCTTTTGTTAAGGGTTATCATTTCATAAACATATTTTCATTTAATAAAAGCATTAGACATTTTTCATTCAAATGTTGTGCTTTCTTTCTTTTAACTTTTATGACTTTCAAATAACTATGTGTTCTTACACACACCCATACAATACATTGTAGATCCACATCCACTCTGGATCTCGTTGATAACGATTCTGCTATTTCCAGTTATGACTTTGAAAATCTGATCTACCAAGCCGAGAACTAAGGTGAGGAAGATTGTGAGATACCAGGAGATCTTGTTATACTGTTAGTGCAAGAAGATAAAGATATTCAACGACATGAAGAGCCAATCAAAGCGGTAAACTTTGGTTCTGAAATAGATAGAAAAGAGGTCAAGATAGGTGCCAACTTAGAGGAAAGTGTCAAGAACAGGTTAATAAAGATGTTGCATGAATATGTTGAGATATTTGCTTGGTCATATGAAGATATGCCAGGGCTTGATACCGATATTGTTGTTCATTGTCTTCCGATGAAAGAGGGTTGTGCTCCGATAAAACAGAAGGTTCGTCGTATGCGTCCCGAGATGTCAGAGAATATCAAGGATGAGGTTATGAAACAATTCAACGCAGGATTCTCAGAAGTGACATCATATCCTTAATGGGTTGCAAATGTTGTTCCAGTACCGAAGAAAGACGGAAAGGTACGTATATGTGTAGACTATAAGAATCTGAACAGGGCGAGCCCCAAAGATGACTTCCCACTTTCGCACATTAATGTTTTGGTCGACAAAACCGCTCAACACAAGGTATTCTCCTTCATAGAGGGTTTCTCAGGGTATAATCAGATCAAGATGGCACCCGAAGACATAGAAAAGACTACTTTTGTTACACAGTGGGGCATGTTCTGCTACAAGGTTATGCCTTTTGGGTTGAAGAACACCGACACAACATATCAGTGGGTTATGGTAGCTTTGTTCCATGACATGATTCATCACGAGATAGTGGTCTATATCAATGATATGATAGACAGGTCACAGACTGAGGAAGAGCATCTGGACCATCTACATAAGTTGTTTGAGAGACTGAGGAAGTATAAGCTAAGACTGAATCCTAACAAGTGCACCTTTGGGGTGAGATCTGGTAAGCTCCTAGGTTTTGCTGTCAGCGGTAAGGGAATTGAGGTTGACCCCTCCAAGGTTAAATTTATCCAAGAAATGTCTGCTCCCCGCACCAAGAAAGAAGTAAGAGGATTCTTAGGAAGGCTGAATTATATTTCCAGATTTATTTCCCATTTGACCGCCACTTGTGAACCAATCTTTAAGTTGATGAAGAAAGATCAGGTGGTGAAGTGAAACGACGATTGTCAGATAACCTTTGACAAAATCAAGGAGTACCTACAAGAACCTCCAATCTTGATTCCACCAGTTGAAGGAAGACCTCTAATTATGTACCTAACAATGTTAGAGAACTTAATGGGGGGGGTGTACTAGGCCAACATGATGAGTCTAGTGGAAAAGAGCTTGCAATATAATACCTTAGAAAAAAGTTTACCGACTGTGAAACAAGATACTCACTGCTCGAGAAAACTTGTTGTGCTTTGGTATGGGTTACTCGCCGACTAAGACAGTACACGTTGACTCGTACTACCTTGTTGATTTCTAAAATGGATCCCATCAAATACATATTCGAGAAGCCAACTCTCTCTAGAAGGATAGCCTAATGGCAAATGGTCTTAACAGAATACGACATTCAGTACACCATTCAGAAGGCAATTAAAGGAAGTGTATTGGCAGATCATTTGGCGCATCAAGCTATAGACGATTACAAATCTATGAATTTTGAGTTCCCTAATGAGAACATCATGACAGTTACAGATTGTGAGGAACTTGGGCCGTATAAAGGACCTGAGCAAGGATCGTGATGGACTATGGTTTTGGAAGGAGCCTTTAATTCACTAGGCAACAGAGTTGGTCTTGTAATTATCTCTCCCTAGGGTTTCAATACAACCTTTACCGCCAGATTATGCTTTGATTGTACCAACAATATGGCTGAATACAAAGTGTGCATCATGGGTATTAAAGCCGCTATTGACCTGAGAATCAAGTTCTTAAGCGTATACGGGGACTCAACCTTAGTGATCAGTCAGATTAAGGGAGAATGGGATACGAAGCATCCAAATATCATTACGTAACGAGAGCATGTATTAACTTTAATTCTGTATTTCGAGGAGATTACTTTTGAACACATCCCAAGAGAAGAGAATCAGTTGGAAGACGCGTTAGCTACCATGTCCTCTATGTTCAAAGTCAGATAGGACAACGAGGCTCCCAGAATTACCATTGAGAGGCTAGAGGAACCGATACACTGCTACAAAATTGACACTGACGGAGTAGAAGAGAAGCTTTGGTTTCATGAAGTGAAAAGATATCTTGAGGCTCAAGAGTACCATGAAGGATCATCCATCAACGACAAGAAATTCCTACGGAGGTTCTCATCTAAATTCTTCTTGAGCAACGAAATTCTGTATAGGCGCAATCATGATTCGACTCTGCTTCGTTGTATGGACAAGAAGGAAGTGGAGAAGATTATGGAGGATATGCACAAAAGTATCTTTGTTACTCATTTCAGTAGGCATATTATGTCTAAGAATATTCTAAGAGCAGGTTACTATTGGTCACATATGGAAACTGATTGTCATCACCACTCAAGAACTTGTCACAAGTGCCAGGTCTATGCTGACAAAGTACATGTGCCTCCAGTACCTCTGAATATCTTGACTACTCCTTGGCCATTTGCAATGTGGGGCATTGACATGATTGGAAAAATCAAGCCTACTTCTTCTAACAAATATCACTACATCCTCGTCACCATCGATTATTTCACAAAGTGGGTTGAAGTAGACTCGTTTACCTCTGTTACTAAGAATATGATCTCCCGATTCATTAAGCATAACCTTATTTGTCGGTATGGCATTCCCGAGAGAATCATCACAGACAATGGTACCAATCTCAATAACACTATGATTATGGAACTCTACACGTAGTTCAAGATTAAGCACCATAATTCTTCTCTGTATCGACCAAAGATGAACGACACAGTGGAAGCCGCCAATAAGAACATTAAGAAGATTGGGCAAAAAATGGTTGTGACCTATAAAGATTGGCACGAGATGTTACCATTTTCTCTTCACGATTATCGCACTTCAAGCTGGACATCAACTGGGGCAACCTCATTCTCTCTGGTCTAAGGTATGGAGGTTGTATTACCTGTCGAAGTTCAGATTCCTTCCTTAAGAATTATGAAAGATGCAGACTTAGAAGAAGATGAGTGGATTCAGATTAGGCTGGATCTGTTAAATTTGATTGACGAGAAGAGGCTTGCGGCTATTTGTCACCATCAGATGTATCATAAGCGTATGATTAAATTCTTTAAAAAGAAAATCAAGCATCAGGCATATCAGGCTGGTGACTTGGTAATAAATCGCATTATCCTACCGCAAGGTTACCCCAGGGGCAAATGGACTCCTGCCTATGAAGGGCCATTTGTAATTAAGAAGGTATTTTCAGGCAGTGCTATGATACTTACCACCATGGACGGTGAAGGTCTCCAACACCCTGTGAACATGGACATAGTTCAAAAATACTACGCATGAAAACGACCCGCTAGGTTGGCTTACCTAGGCAAAAATAAGAGAATCCTGGCGAACCAAAAGGGTTCAGGAAAAAAATAAGGATATATATATATATATATATATATATATATATATATATATATATATATATATATAAGACTGTACATGTGGAAAGTCGAAAACCTGAAAAGGCGGCTTGGGAAAAAAAGAGTATCCCAGTGGACTGAAAACCCGAAAGGGCGGTCCAGGAAAAAATTAGGGATTAAAGCGTACAACTATGTCCTGTTGGATCACTTACAACCAGATTTATTACCAACGTCAATTTTGAATGGTACAAATGAATTCAATAAACTTCTTTCGACAAGAGAGGGATGAGACACTCGAAGACATTGGGGAAATAGCAGAGTTGGAACCCAACGAGATCATTTACACATAACTTTATATTTTGTTTTCTCTTTTTACTCTCTTCATTTTTCACGACGATTTCCTCTTACTAGGATTTTTGTCTCCTTATACATCAATCGCCTGTCTATAGGAAAATTATCAATAGAAATTCAAGCTTTGTTTTACTTTTTATATTTTGTTTGCAAAAACGTCTAATGACTAAATTGAATGAACATATGCATATGAACACGATTACTGTTAACAAAATATACATTAAAAAAATAGGAATAAGTATTTACTCAAGACTGTAGGAGGTGGGATAACGTGTCATAAATCCCCACAGAGTAATCTCCAATAAAGATGCCCCATAGAGTAGTTCCCATAAGATAATCCCCCGCGGAATCAGTTTCACAAGCTCATCTTCAACAAAGATATATTCCCTACAAGCTGGAAATACTCTAATTATACTCATCAGCAGATCCCCCTAGTGGACAAAGGAGTATAATTTTTTCCTCAACAATGTCGCTAACCTACAAAGTTTTAAACCTCGTCAAAATATGATAGGAGCACAGTTCACATGATTTCTCTTCCTCGGTCGAGTTTATTTCTCCAGCCGAATTCAATCCCCTGCAGATTTCTCTTTTCTACCACGGCTCATGTCCCCAGCAGAACATATTCCTCCAGTAAGCTTATTTCCTCAATAAAATGTTTCTCCAGCAGGGTGTATTTCCCCAACAAGGTTTATTTCACCCAGCAGAGTTCAGTCTCCCCAGTTTGAGTATATCCTTCTGACTACTGTAAATCACCGGCAAAACTTCTCTCAACAGCAAAGGGTAGTCCAGACCAGTATCCCCAGAGAGTCGCTACGAAATTTGAAACCAGGACTAACTGTTAGTTAAGCTTATCCTACCCAGATGAGTCAGCGTCCATACCAAATTTTTGGTCAGACAACACCTCGGAAGGTTATCCATCTCTTTTATCCCCAATCAGGGTATGTAAGAATTAAACTCCCTAGTAGAGTGATGAACGACCAATGTTCTTGAGCTCTTATCCCTAAACAGAAATCAACATTCCTAGATGAAGTTTCCTCAAACAGCAAGCAGAAATCCCTAGCAGATCGAAGATTCATATTCTTCATCCCCAGTAACAATCAAGCATTTATTTTCCCTATCAAAAATGTTATACAAAGCTACCGATACACTTCAACGACATCTCACATTCATACATCATTTATCATAGCATATGCATACGAAATGCATATGGCGCATTCTCGTTTACTTTCAGAGCTTCATCATGTAACGCATTACATACATCATTGTGTTGCATAAAACTAACTTTGTCTTTTCAGGTTAAGTTTGCAAACAGACAAGAATTTCCCTCAGATACTAAATCTGACTGGTAACTACTTAAGCATTTTCCCCAGAGAACCATTCTGAAAAAATATCTCTTATAGATGAAGTCGAGCATAGACATCTTTTAGCTCAGATGAAATCAAGCGTAGATTTCTTTCTGATACTCTTTTTGGAAAAAGTCAGGCGTAGACTCTTTCCGGTACCTTTTCTAGTTGTAGTCAGGCGTAGACATCTTCTAGCTTGGATGAAATCAGGCGTAGATTTCTTTATGATACTCTTTTTGGAAAAAGTTAGGCATAGACTCTTTCTAGTACCTCTTCTAGCTCAGATGAAATAAGGTGTAGATTTCTTTCTGATACTCTTTTTGGAAACGTAGATTCTTTCTGGTACCTCTTCTAGTTGAAGTCGGGCAAAGACATCTTCTAGCTCAGATGAAATCATGCGTAGATTTCTTTATGATACTCTTTTTTGAAAAATTCAGGTGTAGACTCTTTCCGGTACCTCTTCTAGTTGAAGTCTGGTGTTGTACCCCAAAATTTTCCCTCCCATAATCTTCAAAGTTCTTGACAAGCATCACCTCAAATGGTTCAAAGTCTACTCAAAGGCTACACAGTCAACCATCCTCCTAAGCCAGTCAAATTAGGGTTTTGGTTCTTGCAAGGAAGTTCAGGTTTTCAAGGGCTTAATCAAGTCCCATATGCTCATACACATTGTCAAGCACCTACATGTCAAGTTTCAAGGCTCACAAGGTCAAGTTGCACAGTCAAAAACCCTAATTGCTCAACAGTCAACTGCAGGGGCAAAATAGTCATTTGGCAGTCAAAAGTCAAAATTTTTGGTCAACATCTCATTTTGAAGCCACAATCATCATTTGGTCAAGTCTTGACCATAATTTCACAAGAATGGTTCAAAAATCATCAAGGTGTCAAAAGTTTCTCTTTTTGGACAGCTAAAAAGTCAACTGTAACTTGACCAAGGCCTAACTTTTTCATGTTTCATCAGAAAAATTCCATCCAAAGCTCATTTTGAAGGGGATGACATTTCCTACAACTCATATTCACATTCCAAGTCCAAGAAATGCTCTCACAAAAAGTTATCAATTTCAACATTATAGGTCATTTTCAAAAGTCAACAAAAAGGGACTTTAAGTCAAAGACCATAACTTGAGATTGGTAAATCAAAATGACATGGGACCAAAGACATTGGTTAGAGGACTTCAAGACCTTTCCAAAATGTCCAAGAACATGTTCATAGCTTCAAAATTGAGCAAGATATGCATTTGGAGAAGTTGGGAAATTTTTGTGAAATGGCCAAAATCAATTATCCTTGAAACTTCATTTTGACAAAAGGGGCCCACTTTTTCCACTTGATTCAGCTTGGCCATGCTTCCCACGTGTCCCACAAATTATTTCAAGATTTAAAATTAATTTTTTC
Organism: Vicia faba; assembly: GCA_948472305.1. Taxonomy (NCBI): domain Eukaryota; kingdom Viridiplantae; phylum Streptophyta; class Magnoliopsida; order Fabales; family Fabaceae; genus Vicia; species Vicia faba. The sequence continues at coordinate 1,366,588,249 of OX451735.1, read as the reverse complement.
ATTTTTATTTAATTTTATTTGATTTAATTCATTTTAAATCATTTAAAATCAAATAAAATCAAATAAGTTAATTAAGGGGATATTTCTTGTATTGAATTGCCTTGATACATCATCATGATCATTCCAATTTCGTCCAAAGGTCTAAATGAAGCAAGAATTCAAATTTTGGCTCAAGAATGGAAAGTGCTTCAATGGAGTTTATGGAAAATCCCAAGCATGAATGCATTGCATTATTGGCTTTAATTCTGATCAAGACTCATTACATAATACATGTGCAAGCTAACACAAGTGGATTCACGACCTAAGAAGCTCCCAAACGGCCAAACACATTTTCAAATTTTCAAGCAAAAAAGAAAATCTGAAAACCTAGTTGCAGTGCCTCTCAAGCCTCCATTCCAATCAAAACATATTCCTGGCATCCCTAGGAAGCTTTGGCAATCAGAACCAAGCACAATCATTCAATAAATCGTGCCATAGACCTCTTCCGGTTTGCTTCATTTCTCAAAATCGTATATCACATTTCATAAGCATTTAACCCCTTTTCTTTGTTGTTTTGTGTTGCTAGGGGCTTTCTGAAGCTAATAGATTGATTCAATTGCATTCTAATGCATTATAGCATGATTCACCATTGAAACATTCTAGGGTTTTTCAAGCTTCAAATTGGGGATTTCCCCATACTGTAAAATTGAGACATCAAACTGCCATGGTTGAACTCGTGATACCCAAATGGACATAACCATGACCTCGCGCTCAATTTATGTGCAAGCATGAGCTGTTCGCTATTTTTTGCAGGTTGTGTTTTGGGGGGGGTTTAAAACCCCCGCTATTTACTTATTTTACAGGGACAAATGGAGAAGAAGGCTGTCGTGGCAAGACCTGAGTGGAAGGTTCAAATCCACGCGCGCATTTTTTTTATTTTTGGCATATAATGTTTTTATTCTATATAATATTTCATTTCTATGTTACTTACAAATGCGTGCATTGGATCAGTTGGTAGGCAGGTGGCTTGGTAAACGCTGGGACCTGGGTTCGAATCCCAGGTCCCCCCAAATAATTTCTATTATTTTGTTTCAAATGCTTCCATGCAGTGCACGTCTCAGGGCTCACCATGCATCCCAACGCTTAGGCTTGACAAGTGGCTTCAAGACCAATCTGAAGGCTAGAACATGCAGTACACGATGCACCCTAGTCAGCAAGCAAGCACATGATCAAAAAAGGTCAACGTGGCCTTTGTCTTAATGGGCCCAGATTCAGCATTTCACCCCCATGTTGGTCCAGCACCCCCTCCATTTGGGTTCATTTTTCTTTCTTTTCATTTTATTTCTTTAATTTAATTTCTAACCCCTTTTATTTTATTTGTTATTAGTAATTAATTTAATTAATCATTTTCATAAAAAACAAAAAAATATAATTAACACTTTTATTATTATTTTTATTTTGTAAATAAATCATAATTGAATTAGTTGTTAATTAGGCCATTTTAACATTCCTTTTAATAATTAAAATAGATTTAGATTTAGGTTAATCTTTAACTTTGTTTCTTTTTATTTCTATTTTATTTCATAAAAAATATAAAAAAAATCAAAAAAATATTTTCTTGTAATTAAAATAATTAATTAGTTTTCAATTTAATTTAATTACCAAAAAAAAGATAAAAAAATTAATTCCCTTTTCTTTATTCGCGCGTATTTAATTTGTTCGATTATTATGTAATTGCTCCGGATATGTAATAGTAAATAGGACCTTTTACTGTTTTTTTTTATTTTCCGCACTTATTTACTTAAAACGGGTCTTTGTAAAGATTTGGCGATGTATAGACCCGCGCCTTGTAATAGCGTAGGATTTACGTTTTCCGTACTTTAATTTCCGCACCCCTTAACTGATAAATTTTGCATGAAAGAATGAATGGCCCAAATAAAGCAAAGCGTAGATCACCATAATGCATGACAAGATAAAACATTAACTGAATACAACACACAAATGCACACACCACTTCTAGGGTACGCCTCACTGTTTCCTTGCCCCTCGAAACGTGGTCGTCGAGTATAGGACGTTTTAGTAAGTCCTTATGTCCATGAACATGGCATAAGGGTAGCTTCTAAGGTGTCCTACTGTTGCTCTGGTGACCACACTGTCCCTACAAGCTCGAATTGTGGTCGTCGAGTACAAGACGTTTTAGTAAGTCCTTATGTCCATAATATGATCCAGTTGCCTCGGAAAGGTTGTCTCGGAATTAAAAAGGATCAATGGCATAAGGGTAGCTTCTAAGGTGTCCTACTGTTGCTCTGGTGACCACACTGTCCCTACAATTGAATTGACCCGACCACCTCCAACGGCGGTGCTACCTACCTCTCAATGGTGGGATGGCACTACCTTAAGGACATTTACACAGCCTAATTCCTTAGGGTAGGTAGATGACTCGTAGATACTTGCTCTATTTCAAAAACAAACAAAACTCTTTTCACACTGACACTTTTAAAAGGCTTTCAAAACAATTTTTCAAACACTCTTGAGGACTGATACAAGAGTCGATCTGAAATCTTTAAAACGAAGCTTTTTCAAACCCACTCACACTTGAAAAGCAAACAAACATTTTGAAAACACAAATGAGCAAGTATCTAAGAGCCCATGGATAACCATGGATAGAAAGGGTGCTAACACCTTCCCTTTCTATAAATCTACCTCCCGAACCGAGAAACATTCTCAAAGAAGGAATTTTGCTGTGCTTTTGTCCTGTCCATGTTGGAGAAAATAAAAGACGGTGGCGACTCTTGCTTCCGTGACATTTCGCGAACCAGCGTTAAACAGTCAGTTCCAGATCCACCGATCACAGAACTGGCGACTCTGCTGGGGATATTTACTTAAAGTGAGGTGTACCTTAGGATAGCTCAGAATTATGTTTTCAATTGTTGTGCTTGTTTACTTTATTATTGTGGGCTGCATCGGAGTTACATAGATCCTAACCCGGATCTGGGGATACCCTGTTAGGTAGCATAAGCTGTGAGGGACCTGTCCGGCGTAGACCGACATGGGTGAAGCAGTGGCTACGTTGGTGTGGCACCTTGGTCTGTACCGATATCCCTTGTGTCGCAACGAGGAGAATATGGGTCTTCTGAGGAGTCATTAAGCACCAACCGACCTTAGAACCTTAAATGACCCAACTTGGCCAATAGAACAATAGCAGTATGCTACGCCCATTGAGGCTAAACTCTCGTGATGGTTCTGGCCGCAAGAAAAGGTTGCGATGCTGGAGTTATGACCGATTGAGGGTAGTCAGTGATATTTGGATCCTCTAGAACCCGGTTACTTCTGATAGGACAGGTCCTAACCAACAAACTGAAAGAGGGTAATACCTAGACCTCATGCTGGCCTAAACTCTAAGGGTTGTGGTGTGACTTGTGTGCCTTATCATGTTTGCCTATGTGAATAATTGTGGTGTGCTTTATAATAACATCATACCATCATAAACATTGCATGCATCCTGCATAAGGACTGACCATTTCAAAGACAAGAGGGTTTCACCTTTGCTCTGTTTTGTAGGACATCATGATGCCTATGCGAAAGAATACTATCCGGTTCAACTTTGTTCACCCACCTGAGCTGCTTGAAGAGTTGGTTAGCAGAATACCAAATACCACTTCCTTCATCCAGAGGCATGGTTCTCTTCTCAGTTTAGTCACGGAAAAGTGGGACCAACAACTGATGGTTGTCCTGACCCAGTTTTATGACCCTCTGTACCAGTGCTTCACCTTTCAAGACTTCCAACTGGTCCCTACCCTGGAAGAGTTCTCTGATTTGCTTGGCATCCCTATCTTGGATCAGACTCCCTTCACTGGTTGGGAAAAGGCTCTTAGACCTGAGGAGATTGCAGCAGCCCTTCCTTTGACCAATAAGGAAGTGATGGACAACTGGGTGACTAGAAGCGGAGTTAAGGGCTTCTTAGCTAAGTTTCTGATTGGCAAAGCTAACAGTTTCTGGAATGACTTAGACTTCAGGGTGCACGAGGACATTCTGGCTCTCTTAATCTATGGTCTAGTCTTGTTTCCTAATCCTGATAATTTCATTAACGTCACTGCCATAAGGATCTTCATGTCTCGGAACCCTATACCCACTCTCTTGGGTGATATCCTGCAACAACTCTATGCTCGCACTTCCCGAAGACGAGGAACTCTGTGGTGTTGTACTCCTTTGTTGGTGAGGTGGTTTATTTCGCACCTCCCCAAGTTCGTGCTAAAGAACCAAGAAGGAAGAGGTTGGGCTCATAGGTTAATGTCTCTCACTGATAGTGACATCATTTGGACTCTCAGAGGTTTGGATGAGGTAGCTGTTATTGATTGTTGCGGAGAGTATCCTAATGTTCCATTGATTGGCACTCAGGGCGGAATCTCTTATAATCCATGTTTAGCTCTCCATCAGTTTGGAAGAGCCAGAAGAGCAGGGCCTCCTGAGGTGCGGGTGCCTCACATCAGTTTTGAGTTTCAGAAAGATAGTGACGAACTGCGTCGTAGATTCATCAAAGCTTGGGACAGAATTCATAAAGCTGACCCACAAGAGTTGGGACCGAAGACTTCCCTACCAATGGAACCCTATTACAAGTGGGTCCGCGTCCGTGCTCAGAAATTAGGTATGCCATATGAAGCTGTCAGGCCTATCGTTCTTGAAAGTCCTGATGAAGATGGGATTCCTCCAACTGTTCTCCCTCCTCAGATACCCACTGATGTTGATACACTAAAGAGGTCTTGGGCGCAACTACAGGAAGAACAGGATTATTATCGGGAAAAGTTCAACAAACAGGAACAGAAGATCCAGAAGCTGACCAAGAAATTGGAGAATGAGCGAACCCTGAATTCCTATATCCGTACTGAGAAGAGGAGGCCATGGGAGCATTGATGGGCTTTGGATGTTTCTTTTACAGCTTTATTTCCTTTTCAGTATTTTCATTCTTGTAACACCTAAGGGCATATTGTTGAACAATTCAAGTTTGAATCTAATAAAGCGTGTTCCTTTTGTTCACAAAGTTTACTCCCGATTGTCTTTGAAAACATAATTCATACGCACTTTATTCATCATATGCATTACAGGTACCTTTTTCCTACATGTTGCTTAATCTTCTTCGCTGTTTATTTCAGCACTCAGTCATCATGAATCCTGAACTCACTACCGAGCAAGCTATCAAGGCCCTCCAGGCCCAGAATGCCCAATTTCAGGAAATGGTCATGAACTTGGCCCAGGGGCAACAAGAGCTGAAGGCTTTGCTCCTGAAGAAGAATAAGAAGAAGAAGAGGACTGTGATATTCAACACTGGGCGCAGACTCGGGAACACATTGCAGAACAAAGCTAAGAGGACTACTCCATCTGTGGGGGAAGGTAGTCACCAAGGGAGAGAGGTCCCTAGTCCTGTGGTTTCTGACACTGAGACAGACTTCAACGATGAACAGTACCCTCCTGCTGAGGACCGGTATAAACAACTGGAGGACAGGTTAAATGCTACGGAGATTCAACGTGTGCCCGGGTTGGATTTCGGAGACTTGGGGTTATCTTCTGGGGTGGTGATCCCACACAAGTTCAAGGCGTCTGCCTTTGTGAAGTATGACGGGGCCTCCTGTCCTAAGATGCACCTCCGTTCTTATGTAAGGAAGATCCAGCCTTACACAGCAGACAAGAACTTATGGATCCACTTCTTCCAGGAGAGTCTTTCAGGGACTCACCTCGAATGGTTCTATCAGCTGGATGGAACCAACATTCGTAACTGGGAGGATTTGGCCACTGCTTTCTACAAGCATTATTAATATAATTCCGACCTCGCTCCTACGCGTACCCAACTCCAGGGTATGTCGCTAGGATCGGGAGAAGGTTTTAAGGAGTACGCACAAAAATGGAGAGACCTGGCTGGCAGGGTGCAGCCACCATTGACGGACCGGGAGCTGGTGGATATGTTCTTGGGGACCCTATCTGGTCCATTCTTCAATCATCTCATTGGTAATTCCTCTGCTGGGTTTACTGACCTGATCCTGACTGGTGAGAGGATCGAGGCTGGTATAAAATCGGGAAAGATACAGAATGGTACCTCCTCCAATGCTGAAAAGAAGCCCTTCAAGAAGGAGGCCGGTGTTGTGTATGGTCCAAGAAGGCAAGACAAACCGGAACGCCGCCAAGCTGTCAACACGGTGGTTATTTTTAAGCCTGCTGCTGCTCCACAACAGTACAACCAACCCAGAGCTGAGAGGCCCAAACGGCAGTATACTCGGCTCAACATGACTCTCTCTCCGATCCTGCCGCAACTACTGTCAACTAGCCTGGTAACTGTCAAAGAGGCTCCAAAGATGGTAAACACAGCATCTCCGAAATACAACCCCAACGCCCATTGCGCATATCACTCTGATAGCCCGGGACATTCTACTGATGATTGCTGGGCCCTGAGGAATAAGGTTCAGGACCTTATTGAGGCCAAGGAGATACAGTTCGAGGCGCCCGAGAGGCCAAATGTTGTGACCGCTCCCATGCCCCAGCATGGAGTGAATGTTGTTGAGGAGGATTTGTATGTAGCTTCTGTGGATGATGTTGCTACTCCGCTGCTGACCGTCAAGAGGAACATGTTGCTAGCCGGTTTATTTCCGGGATGTAGCAAAGGTTGCCCTTTATGTGCTGATTCCCCCACTGGTTGTTCTTTGCTGAAATCAGGCGTCCAAAACCTGATGGATAGTAAAGAGATCTTGTTCAAGAAGACTGCCGTTCCTGCTACCCCTGTTGAAGAAGTTTCAATTGTTACCATTTTCAATAACCCTTCCAAGGCTCCTTCAAAGAAGCCTGTCCAAATTTTGCCTGTTCACAAGATTGCTCCCATCACCATTACTGTTCCGGGGCCCATCCCCTACAAGTCTGATAAAGCTGTCCCATGGCACTATGGGGCAGATGTTTATGTTCTGGGAGTGAAGCAAGATTTCAACGCTGGTACCAGTGTCACCAACATCACTGGGCCTGCTAAGGTCACTCGTAGTGGAAGACTGTTCTCACCAGACATCGCTCCTCCAGCAATTCAAAGGCCTCTTGTCATCACACCTGCCAGTGTGCCTATTTCCCCCCCTGATCAAGTTTCTACCCCTGCTGCCGAGTCATCTGACGCTCGGGGTAAGGGGATTGCTGCTGATATGCCTGCCCGGACGGAGGCACCAAAGACCATTGTTGAGGCTTCCAAGCAAGAGATCCTCAAGATTATAAAGAAAAGTGATTTCAACATCGTCGAACAGTTGGGGCACACCCCCTCCAAAATCTCCATGCTATCACTGCTGCTGTGTTCAGAGTCCCATGCCAAGGCCCTGATTGCTTTCCTGAAGACGGCCCACGTGCCCCAAGAAACGTCTGCTGACCAATTAACCGACTGTGTGGCCAACTTAACCGCTGATAATGGCCTGGGTTTCTCTGATGCTGATCTGACGGCCAAGGGGAAGAACCATAATGATGCCCTGCATGTCTCCATTGAATGCAGGGGCACTAGTCTTGCTCATGTGCTGGTTGACACTGGATCTTCACTAAACGTGCTACCCAAGAAGGCTCTAGACAGGCTGGACTGTGAGGGTTTAGAACTCAAACCAAGTAACATTGTTGTCTGGGCCTTTGACGGGTCCAAAAGGATGGTACATGGTGAGGTTGACATCCCAATCAGGGTTGGGTCACAGGTCTTTGATTCAAAATTCTATGTGATGGACATCTGTCCATCCTATTCTTGTTTGCTGGGTCGCCCATGGATCCACAAGGCTGGAGCTGTGACTTCAACTTTACATCAGAAGCTCAAATACCCGGTCAGGGGGAAGATTGTAACAGTGCAAGGGGAAGAGGAATACATGGTCAGCCACCTCAACTCCTTCAGGTACGTAGAAATGGACGGGGAGTTCATTGAGACCCCCTTTCAACATTTTGAAGAGGTGCCACAAACATCTGCAGCAGCAGAAGCAGTGATTGAAGAGGGTTCTCCTTTGAAGATGGCCTCCTTGAAGGATGCCCAGGCTGTGGTTGAAAAAGGTGAATGTGCAAACTGGGGCAGGCTCCCTGATTTTACTCCTAAGACTAACAAGTTTGGGCTGGGTTTCATTGCAGAGGCTCAGAAGGCTGTGCGCAAGGCAAGGATTGGAAGACCTCCTGTGCTCATCACCAATCCAGGAGTGAATGCTATTGGGGATAAAGACGAAGTGGAAGAATCCGAGTTTGACAGCTGGATCTACCCAACGACTAACGGTGGGCCTAACAACTGGACCGCAAAAGACTTTACACCCATTACTTTTGTCACCCAGTAATGAACTTCTTTGTTTTGGATTTGTAATAAACAATGATTTGAAACTTTATGGCCCGGTGTCTTACCCGGGGCACCGTGGTTTTATTTGTGAGGGCTTTTGTTTGTCACTTTCATATATCATGAATAAAAGCAATGGACGTTTTTCACATTTCAAATCTTGCGCTCCCTTTCTTCCTTTCTTTATATATTGCAAAACAGCTGTATTTACACACACTCACTCATACAGGTTCCAATCCACTATGGATCTCACTGGTAACAACTCTGCTACTGCCAGTTATGACTTCGAAAATCCGATCAACTTAGCCGAAGACGAAGGTGAAGATGATTGCGAAGTGCCTGGCAAACTTGAAAGACTGTTACTCCAGGAAGAAAGGGCCATTCAACCACATGAAGAGCCAGTGGAAACGGTAAATCTGGGTACTGAGACAGACAGAAAGGAAGTCAAGATTGGTGCTAATCTAAAGCTCAGTGTGAAACAACGGTTGACTCAGATGTTACATGATTATGTGGAAATCTTCACCTGGTCCTACAAAGACATGCCTGGGTTGGATACTGACATTGTGGTCCATCATTTGCCTACCAAGGAAGACTGCCCTCCGGTTAAGCAAAAAGTCTGCCGTATGCATCCAGAGATGTCTGAGAAGATCAAAGCTGAGGTTATGAAACAGTTTGATGCCAGGTTTCTTGCAGTGACTTCTTACCCTCAGTGGGTTGCCAATGTGGTGCCGGTACCGAAGAAAGATGGTAAGGTCAGAATGTGTGTTGATTACAGGGATCTGAACAGGGAAAGCCCCAAGGATGACTTCCCCCTACCTCACATTGATGTTCTGGTTGACAATACTGCTCAGCACAAGGTGTTCTCCTTCATGGATGGTTTTTCAGGTTATAATAAGATCAAGATGGCTCCTTAAGATATGGAAAATACTACCTTTGTTACTCAGTGGGGCACCTTCTGTTACAAGGTCATGCCATTCAGGTTGAAAAATGCTGGGGCAACCTACCAACGTGCCATGGTTGCTTTATTTCATGACATGATCCATCATGAGATTGAAGTGTATGTCGATGATATGATCGCAAGGTCCCAAACTGAGGAGGAACACCTTGACCATCTGCAGAAACTGTTTGACCGTTTGAAACTGTACAAGCTGAGGTTGAACCCGAACAAGTGCACCTTCGGGGTAAGGTCTGGAAAGTTGCTGGGCTTCGTCGTAAGTGACAAGGGTATTCAAGTGGACCCTGCCAAGGTTAAAGCCATTCAAGAGATTCCAGTTCCTAGGACAGAGAAAGAGGTCAGAGGCTTTCTAGGACGTCTGAATTAAATTGCCCGATTCATCTCACACCTAACTGCTACCTGTGGACCAATCTTCAAGCTGCTGAAGAAAGATCAGGTAGTACGTTGGAACGATGAATGTTAGGCCGCTTTTGACAGAATCAAAGAGTATCTCCAAGAACCACCCATCCTTATGCCACCGGTTGAAGGGAGACCTCTGATACTATACCTAACAGTGCTTGACAGCTCAATGGGGTGTGTGCTGGGGCAGCATGACGAGTCTGGCCGAAAAGAGCATGCCATTTATTACCCTAGCAAAAAGTTTACCGACTGTGAGACCCGATACTCACTGCTTGAGAAAACTTGCTGCGCTTTGGTATGGGCTGCTCGCCGGCTGAGACAGTATATGCTGACTCACACTACCTTGTTGATCTCAAAGATGGATCCGATAAAGTACATATTTGAAAAGCCTGCTCTGTCTGGAAGAATAGCAAGATGGCAAATGATCTTGACAGAATACGACATCCAATACACAACTCAGAAAGCCATCAAAGGAAGTGTATTGGCAGACCACTTGGCACACCAGGCAGTATACGACTATCAGTCAATGAACTTTGAATTTCCTGACGAGAGCATCATGATAGTGACTGATTGTGAAGTACCTGGACCGGATGAAGGACCTGAGGAAGGATCCCGATGGTCTATGCACTTTAACGGAGCCTCCAATGCTTTGGGTAACGGTATTGGCGCTGTGATCATATCCCCTCAAGGCACTCATACTCCACTCACTGCCCGGCTATGTTTCAACTGCACCAACAACATGGCGGAGTATGAGGCATGCATCATGGGTCTTCAAGCTGCGATTGACTTAAGGATCAAGTTTCTGAGTGTCTTCGGAGATTCCGCTCTCGTGATCAATCATATCAAAGGTGAGTGGGATACGAAACATCCGAACCTTATTCCTTACAAAGAATGTGTGTTGACATTGATCCCCCATTTCACAGAGATAACTTTTGAACATTTCCCAAGAGAGGAGAATCAGTTGACGGACACATTAGCTACGATGTCTTCTATGTTCAAAGTCAAGTGGGACAATGAGGCTCCCCGGGTCATTATCTGGAAACTGGACAAACCGGCATACTATTATGATCTTGAGGCTGAAGTAGTGACTGAGAAACCTTGGTACCATGAGGTGAAGAGATACTTGGAAGCTCAGAAATACCCTGAAGGTGCGTCTGTCAACGATAAAAAGTTTCTGAGAAGGTTCGCAGCGAAGTTCTTCCTCAGCAACGACATCCTGTATAAGCGAAACCATGATTCGACCTTACTGTGTTGTGTGGATAAGACTGAAGTAGAAAGGATCATGGCAGAGCTGCATGAAGGTACCTTCGGAACACATTCCAGTGGAGATACGATGGCAAAGAAGATCCTTCGGGCAGGATATTTCTGGTCCACAATGGAAGCTGATTGCTACCAACATTCTCGGACATGTCATAAGTGTCAGATATATGCAGATAAGGTGCATGTTCCTCCAGTCCCTTTGAATGTCTTGACTGCACCTTGGCCTTTTGCAATGTGGGGCATAGATATGATCGGCGAGATTAAACCTACGGCATCCAATGGGCATCGCTTCATCCTGGTGGCGATTGATTACTTTACGAAGTGGGTTGAAGCAGCTTCTTACGCTACAGTAACCAAGAATGTTGTGGCACGGTTCATTCGGCATAACCTGATCTGTCGATACGGCGTCCCTGAAAGGATCATTACGGACAATGGTACCAATCTCAATAACAAGATGATCACTGAGCTCTGCGAGCAGTTTAAAATACAGCACCACAACTCTTCTCCTTACCGGCCGAAGATGAATGGGGCTGTAGAAGCAGCGAATAAGAATATCAAGAAAATTGTGCAGAAGATGACAATGACCTATAAAGATTGGCACGAAATGTTACCGTTCGCTCTTCATGGGTACCGTACCTCAGCAAGGACGTCAACCGGGGCAACTCCCTTTTCCTTGGTCTACGGCATGGAGGCAGTCTTGCCGATTGAAGATCAGATACCCTCTCTCCGGATAATGAAGGATGCAGATCTGAGCGAAGATGATTGGATCCAGACATGACTTGATCAGTTAAATCTAATTGACAAAAAGAGACTTGCTGCTATTTTTCATGGTCAAACGTATCAAAACGGATGATCAGGGCATTTAACAAAAAGGTCAGACCACAAGAATATCAAGTTGGGGATCTGGTAATCAAACGCATCATCCTTCCTCAGAGTGATCCCAGGGGCAAATGGACCCCTACGTACGAAGGGCCATTTGTGGTTAAACATGTGTTCTCAGGAGGAGCCATGATCCTAACCACCATGGATGGTGACGACCTTCCTCACCCCGCCAATGCAGACATAGTAAAAAGATACTACGGATAATAAAAGACCCGCTAGGTTGACATACCTAGGCAAAAATAAGGGCTTGCCGGCAAACCAAAAGGGTTCGGGAAAAAATAAGGGATGAAATGAAAAAATCTGTACACCCGGCAAGTCGAAAACCTGAAAAGGCGGCTTGGGAAAAAATGGGTATCCCGGTGGACCGAAAACCTGAAAGGGCAGTCCAGGCAAAATTTAGGGATAAAGCGTAATACTATGTCTCATTGGATCACCTTGCATCCAGAATCTGGTATCAACTATCAAGTTCAAACAGCATCGATCAATCAGCTTCATCCTCAACTGAGCAGCCAAGTGATGAGACGCTCAAAGATATAAAGGCGATAGCAGAGTTGGAACCCAGTGGGATTATTCTTTTCACATAGCTGTTTTGTTTTCCCTTTGTACAAATTTGTATAAACTCTTTTGTTCGGAGGCGTTCTCTTACTAGGACGTCAGCCTCTTGTACAAAAACGCCTATTTACAGGCGAATTCAAAAATCAATATAAATTCACAGTTCAGACCAATTGCCAATTGTTTTTTTTTCCTTTTTCTGTTTTGTTTTGCGAAGAACGTCCAATGTTCAATTTTTGATATATGCATTTGACACTAACTGCTAACTCATAAATATTTGCATGCGAAACAAAGGATTAGTTACAGGTAACATTAGAAACAGGGGCAATAACGAGTTGTCTAAGCGATCTAATTGCTCTGTCCACCAAGGTACCAAGGTAAGTTCAGCTGAAGAACATAACCAAGATATCTTAACTCCCTAGAGAGTGAGCCAGCAAGTCAACGTACTCTCCCCAAGCAGAGTTAGTCCGCTGTCAGCCTTAAGGAAATTGGATATTCCTAGAAGATCTCAACATTCCTTAGCGGAGTACGCAAGCATTCTTAACAAGCATCCCCGGTAATCTTGATCTAAGATTGTTCCCCGGCGGTATACCAGACATTCAGCGGATCCACTTCCCCAATATATCTCAAAAATTTCCCCAGGAGAGTTCAATCAATCTCCCCAGCAGTAAGCTTATCCCCAGTAGATTCTGGAAGCTTCCCCCCTGTAGAGCACGAACGCGTCTCCCGGCTTTATTCAAAGGTTATTTCCCCACCAGGATATAACTGGGTTATCCTCAGCCAAAAGCCACGGAAAGATCCTCCTCGGTAAAGTCTTCTTATTCCCAGCGGAGTCCATTAAATCTTCCAACAGAACAACAATGGTATCCCCAGCGAAGTTATCATCAACATCTCAACAGAGTACCTTTCTTCCCACAGAGTATCATTCCCCAGCAAGATCACTAGAGTAATTTTCTCCCCGCAGAGTAATCCATTCGCCAAGTTTATTCCCCCAACAGAGTTATCTTCTCCTACCGGTATTCTTGCAACAATCATCCCCAGCGGAAACAACAAAGCACTATTCTTCAACATCAGCCCAGGATGTGACTTCCCAGCACCCGTCAAGGATCTACTTTCCTAGACAAAAAACATACATTCATAAACATCATATCTTCGTGCACATACGCATCATGAACATACAATCTCATTTATTCTGAGAACATCACGCATGTCATACATCATGACATCACATACAACTGACGTTTCGTCTTTTCAGGACAAAGGTCAGTACAAAGATGATTACCATCAACGGTCGTAACTAAAGATCCGATTCCTGTATCTTGCCAGGGTGTGTCTATTGACGACTACATTACCAGACTCGATTCCTGTATCCTGCCAGGGCACGTCTGAAGAGTTCGAAGATCCGATTCCTGTATCTTTCCAGGGTGTATATGTTGACGACTATATTACCAGACTCGATTCCTGTATCCTGCCAGAGCACGTCTGAAGAGTTCGAAGATCCGATTCCTGTATCTTGCCAGGGTGTATCTGTTGACGACTACATTACCAGACTCGATTCCTGTATCCTGCCAGGGCACGTCTGAAGAGTTCAAAGATCCGATTCCTGTATCTTGCCAGGGTGTATCTGTTGATGACTACATTACCAGACTCGATTCCTGTATCCTGCCAGGGCACGTCTGAAGAGTTCGAAAATCCGATTCCTGTATCTTGCCAGGGTGTATCTGTTGACGACTACATTACCAGACTCGATTCCTGTATCTTGCCAGGGCACGTCTGAAGAGTTCGAAGATCCGATTCCTATATCCTGCCAGGGTGTATCTGTTGACGACTACATTACCAGACTCGATTCCTGTATCTTGCCAGGGCACGTCTGAAGAGTTCGAAGATCCGATTCCTGTATCATGCCAGGGTGTATTTGTTGACGACTACATTACCAGACTCGATTCATGTATCTTTCCAGGGCACGTCTGAAGAGTTCGAAGATCCGATTCCTGTATCTTGCCAGGGTGTATCTGTTGACGACTATTCTCTGGACTCGACTCCTGTATCCTGCCAGGGCACGTCTGAAGAGTTTAAAGATTCGATTCCTGTATCTAGCCAGGGCACATCTACGTAAAGAGTTAAAAGATCAACTCCTGCAATAGGCCAGGTAATTATCTTTTTCTTTCTCAGGTACGCAAGTTCTCTCTAAGGAATCTCTTACGCGATCGACACCTCCCGATGGCATCTATAAGCCCATCTCCACAATTATCCATCACAGTTCCAAATGGCATCTATAAGCCCATTCCCGACAAGGTTCTGTCACATCTCCAGATGGCATCTATAAGCCCATCCTCCTATCCACCATCTCTCCAAATGGCATCTGTAAGCCCATTCCCGCTATCACCCTGCTGATACTCAACTATGTGAGTGCAAATTTATGGGCTCTCTAGTGTTCAATCATCTTCCACCTTCGGATCACGAAAGGCACACACGCCAATCTACATCCTCAGGTCTAAGAAGATTGAACAGGGGCAACTGTTGTACCCCAAAATTTACCCTCCCATAATCTTCAAAGTTCTTGACAAGCATCACCTCAAATGGTTCAAAGTCTACTCAAAGGCTACACAGTCAACCATCCTCATAAGTCAATCAAATTAGGGTTTTGGTTCTTGCAAGGAAGTTGAGGTTTTCAAGGGCTCAATCAAGTCCCATATGCTCATACACATTGTCAAGCACCTACATGTGAAGTTTCAAGGCTCACAAGGTCAAGTTGCACAGTCAAAAACCCTAATTGCTCAACAGTCAACTGCAGGGGCAAAATAGTCATTTGGCAGTCAAAAGTCAAAATTTTTGGTCAACATCTCATTTTGAAGCCACAATCATCATTTGGTCAAGTCTTGACCATAATTTCACAAGAATGGTTCAAAAATCATCAAGGTGTCAAAAGTTTCTATTTTTGGACAGCTGAAAAGTCAACTGTAACTTGACCAAGGCCTAACTTTTTCATGGTTCATCAGAAAAATTCCATCCAAAGCTCATTTTGAAGGGGATGACATTTCCTACAACTCATATTCACATTCCAAGTCCAAGAAATGCTCTCACAAAAAGTTATCAATTTCAACATTATAGGTCATTTTCAAAAGTCAACAAAAAGGGACTTTAAGTCAAAGACCATAACTTGAGATTGGTAAATCAAAATGACATGGGACCAAAGACATTGGTTAGAGGACTTCAAGACCTTTCCAAAATGTCCAAGAACATGTTCATAGCTTCAAAATTGAGCAAGATATGCATTTGGAGAAGTTGGGAAATATTTGTGAAATGGCCAAAATCAATTATCCTTGAAACTTCATTTTGACAAAAGGGGCCCACTTTTTCCACTTGATTCAGCTTGGCCATGCTTCCCACGTGTCCCACAAATTATTTCAAGATTTAAAATTAATTTTTTCATTTTTATTTAATTTTATTTGATTTAATTCATTTTAAATCATTTAAAATCAAATAAAATCAAATAAGTTAATTAAGGGGATATTTCTTGTATTGAATTGCCTTGATACATCATCATGATCATTCCAATTTCGTGCAAAGGTCTAAATGAAGCAAGAATTCAAATTTTGGCTCAAGAATGGAAAGTGCTTCAATGGAGTTTATGGAAAATCCCAAGCATGAATGCATTGCATTATTGGCTTTAATTCTGATCAAGACTCATTACATAATACATGTGCAAGCTAACACAAGTGGATTCACGACCTAAGAAGCTCCCAAACGGCCAAACGCATTTTCAAATTTTCAAGCAAAAAAGCAAATCTGAAAACCTAGTTGTAGTGCCTCTCAAGCCTCCATTCCAATCAAAACATATTCCTGGCATCCCTAGGAAGCTTTGGCAATCAGAACCAAGCACAATCATTCAATAAATCGTGCCATAGACCTCTTCCGGTTTGCTTCATTTCTCAAAATCGTATATCACATTTCATAAGCATTTAACCCCTTTTCTTTGTTGTTTTGTGTTGCTAGGGGATTTCTGAAGCTAATAGATTGATTCAATTGCATTCTAATGTATTATAGCATGATTCACCATTGAAACATTCTAGGGTTTTTCAAGCTTCAAATTGGGGATTTCCCCATACTGTAAAACTGAGACATCAAACTGCCATGGTTGAATTCGTGATACCCAAACGAACATAACCATGACCTCGCGCTCAATTTATGTGCAAGCATGAGCTGTTCGCTATTTTTTGCAGGTTGTGTTTTGGGGGGGTTTAAAACCCCCGCTATTTACTTATTTTACAGGGACAAACGGAGAAGAAGGCTGGCGTGGGAAGACCTGAGTGGAAGGTTCAAATCCACGCGCGTATTTTTTTTGTTTTTGGCATATAATGTTTTTATTCTATATAATATTTCATTTCTATGTTACTTACAAACGCGTGCATTGGATCAGTTGGTAGGTAGGTGGCTTGGTAAACGCTGGGACCTGGGTTCGAATCCCAGGTCCCCCCAAATAATTTCTATTATTTTGTTTCAAATGCTTCCATGCAGTGCACGTCCCAGGGCTCACCATGCATCCCAACGCTTAGGCTTAACAAGTGGCTTCAAGACCAATCTGAAGGCCAGAACATGCAGTACACGATGCACCTTAGTCAGCAAGCAAGCACATGATCAAAAAAGGTCAACGTGGCCTTTGTCTTAATGGGCCCAGATTCAGCATTTCACCCCCATGTTGGTCCAGCACCCCCTCCATTTGGGTTCATTTTTCTTTCTTTTCATTTTATTTCTTTAATTTAATTTCTAACCCCTTTTATTTTATTTGTTATTAGTAATTAATTTAATTAATAATTTTCATAAAAAACAAAAAAATATAATTAACACTTTTATTATTATTTTTATTTTGTAAATAAATCATAATTGAATTAGTTGTTAATTAGGCCATTTTAACATTCCTTTTAATAATTAAAATAGATTTAAATTTAGGTTAATCTTTAACTTTGTTTCTTTTTATTTCTATTTTATTTCATAAAAAATATAAAAAAAATCAAAAAAATATTTTCTTGTAATTAAAATAATTAATTAGTTTTCAATTTAATTTAATTACCAAAAAAAAGACAAAAAAATTAATTCCCTTTTCTTTATTCGCGCGTATTTAATTTATTCGATTATTATGTAATTGCTCCGGATATGTAATAGTAAATAGGACCTTTTACTGTTTTTTTTTTTTTTTTCCGCACTTATTTACTTAAAACGGGTCTTTATAAAGATTTGGCGATGTATAGACCCGCGCCTTGTAATAGCGTAGGATTTATGTTTTCCGTACTTTAATTTCCGCACCCCTTAACTGCTAAATTTTGCATGAAAGAATGAATGGCCCAAATAAAATCAAAGTGTAGATCACCATAATGCATGACAAGATAAAACATTAACTGAATACAACACACAAATGCACACACCACTTCTAGGGTACGCCTCACTGTTGCCTTGCCCCTCGAAACGTGGTCGTCGAGTATAGGACGTTTTAGTAAGTCCTTATGTCCATGAACATGGCATAAGGGTAGCTTCTAAGGTGTCCTACTGTTGCTCTGGTGACCACACTGTCCCTACAAGCTCGAATTGTGGTCGTCGAGTACAGGACATTTTAGTAAGTCCTTATGTCCATAATATGATCCAGTTGCCTCTGAAAGGTTGCCTCGGAATTAAAAAGGATCAATGGCATAACGGTAGCTTCTAAGGTGTCCTACTGTTGCTCTGGTGACCACACTGTCCCTACAATCGAATTGACCCGAACACCTCCAACGGTGGTGCTACCTACCTCTCAATGGTGGGATGGCACTACCTTAAGGACATTTACACAGCCTAATTCCTTAGGGTAGGTAGATGACTCGTAAATACTTGCTCTATTTCAAAAACAAACAAAACTCTTTTCACACTGACACTTTTAAAAGGCTTTCAAAACAATTTTTCAAACACTCTTGAGGACTGATACAAGAGTCGATCTGAAATCTTTAAAACGAAGCTTTTCAAACCCACTCACACTTGAAAAGCAAACAAACATTTTGAAAACACAAATGAGCAAGTATCTAAGAGCCCATGGATAACCATGGATATAAAGGGTGCTAACACCTTCCCTTTCTATAAACCTACCTCCCGAACCGAGAAACATTCTCAAAGAAGGAATTTTGCTGTGCTTTTGTCCTGTCCATGTTGGAGAAAATAAAAGACGGTGGCGACTCTTGCTTTCGCGACATTTCGCGAACCAGCGTTAAACAGTCAGTTCCAGATCCACCGATCACATCTGGCATAAACATCTTCTAGATCAAATGAAATCAGGCATATATTTCTTTCTGATACTCTTTTTGGAAGAAGTCAGACGTAGACTCTTTCCAGTACATCTTTTAGTTGAAGTCGGGTGTAGACATCTTCTAGTTTGGATAAAATCAAGCGTAGATTTCTTTCTGATACTGTTTTTGAAAAAAGTCAGGTGTAGACTCCTTCCAATACCTCTTCTAGACAAAGTCGAGTGTAAACTCATTCTAGTATATCATTCAGAAGAAAATCAAGCATAGATTCACTATGATATTCTTTTGGACAAAGTCGGACGTAGACTAATTTCAAATACATCTTCTAAAGACAAAGTCAGGCGTAGACTTATTCTGATATTACTATCAAAAGTTACTATGGATGACATATGTAAGCCCATCTCTGATGATTCTCTGTCACCTCTCCAAATGGAATCTTGAAGCCCATTCTCAGTATAATCAACTAACGGTGTTACTTTGTGCACATGCGAGTGCAAATTTTTGGGCACTTAAGTGTTCAATCATCTTCTACCTTCAAGTCACGAATGGCAGACAAGCCAATCTAACTCTTCAGGTTTAAGAAGATTAAACAGGGGCAGCTCTTGTACCCCAAAATTTCCCCTCTCATTTTTCTTCAAGACATTCTCATGAGGTCCTCATTTTCTCAAGTTGGTTCAAGAATTGACCTGACAAATTCTCCTTCTAAGCAATGGGTCCACAATTAGGGTTTTGTATTTCTCGAGGAAGATTGGGTTTCCGAGGCCTCAAGCAGTTTTTATCGTTCTTCATGTGACTTCAAGGATGCCCATGTCATGTTTTAAGTCTTGCATCACAAGTTTGCTCAGTCAAATGCTCAGATGACTGAAAATCAATTGTGTTGGGTAAAAAAGTCAACCATGGTCAACATATAGTCAAATCTTAAGATTTTTGGTCAACATTAACATTTTGAAGTCATATGCATCATTTTATAAAGGGTTGATCATAATTCCTCAAGAAAATCCCTCAAATCATCAAAAGTTAAAAGTTGCCAAATTAGGGTTTCCTTAGGAGAAGTCAACTGAACTTTGACTAGGCATAACTTTCACATGCTTCATCATTTTTTCCCCAACCAAAGCTCATTTTGAAGGAAGCTCAATTCTCTATAACTTTGTATCTCTATGCTCAAATCCAAAAAATGCATCATTTGAGAGATATAAGTCAATACATTACAGGTCATTTCAAAAGTCAACAAAAAGACACTTTTTGTCAAGGTAACTTATTTCAATATGAAGTATTTAAAAGCAAAAATGATCAACATAGAGGTTGTAGAGGACATATTGATATTTCCAAAAAATCCAAAATCACCTTCAAAGAATAAAAATTGAGTGAGTTATGATCATTGCAAGTTGGGAAATTTTGAGCAAATGTATGAAGTCCAATTTGGGCAAGCTTGACATTTTGGACTATTGGGCCATGCTTTTGAGATCCAAACGTGTGTTCTATTCTTCATTCACCTCAGAATTCATTCACATACCCTTTGGACTTGTTTTATTTTAAATATTTTTATTATTTTTGATTTAATTCATTAGTAATATAAGATAAATAAGATAAAACCATATCTTTTTGTACAAGAGTCCAAGCCCATTTTTTTGCCCTATTTTTCTCTATATATTCATTCATCAAGACAAGAACAAGACACACGAAATCCTTACCTCTCCATATTGTCAAAATTTTCCAAATATTTTCAAGAACCCTAAAATTCTCAAACCCTTATTACACTACCTCTCACCACAAGTTTGTGATTCTAATCAATTCCATTCCCTCCTATGATAAGATTGGATCATTTACAATGATCTAAATGTTCAGAAAATACTCATGCAAACATCACGATTTCATCCATATTTAAAATTTTGTATTTTTTATTTTACTGCATTCTAATGTTTACTAATGTTTGTTATGTGTTCATGAGGTCTAATAATGATATAGAGCAATCACATGGGTTCCATGCATGCTAGACGGCAAAACACCATATTTGCTCCGATCGGTTTTACTTTCTTCAAAACTCATGATCCAAGGACTTTTAGCCAAAACTAAGCCCATTTTTGGATTCAGGAGGATTGAATTAGGGGGGTAGGACATTTTGGATCACTAACTATTTGTTTTTTGCAAGGTTCAAGAAAACAGGTCGTCGGAGAAGACGAACGGAGCTAGGGCTCTGGCGCTTCTCCGACCAGTATATTTGATTATATAATATATATTTATTATTTCAGTTGCATTAATGGATGTACATCCCAATGGTTAAAACGCGCGCACTAAGTCATTCCTCCCTCTGGTCACGGGTTCGATCCCCGGTTTTAATAATTTTTTTCATATTTCTCAAATTTTTGTTGGTTAAATATAAAACATGTTGAATGTGTATCCTTGCACAGGGGCGCGCTTGGCCTGGTGGTAGGCATGTGTAACACGGTTGGAGAACTGACTTGGTTGTTTTGTGTTTGATCACAATTGTTGCAGATAGCAAGAGTTGCCACCGACTTTTCTTTTATCCAATAAGGAAAGGTTGAAAAGAATATGAAAGACCTTTATAGATGTTTTCTTGAGTTCAGGGGGTAGGTTATGAAAAGGGACGGTATTAGCACCCTTTTCATCCGTAGTTATCTACGGGCTCTTAGTTGCTTGCTATATCACTTGTTTTGTTTGAAAATGTGCTTTATGGTGTGGGTTTGAAAATATTTTGAAAAAAATGTCTTTGTAATGATTCTCGTCTCTATAATAACGCGTACAAAGTGGTGGTTTTGAAAATAATTCAAAAAGGTGTTTGTGGAAGATTTTTTTGAAAGGGATTTTGGAAAGTGCCTTTGTAATAATTCTCGTCTCTATAATAATGCGTACAAAGAGCTTTGTCTTTTGAAAATGTTTCAATGGAAAGTGTTGGTGTAAAAAAATGTTTTTGTTGTGAGAAAGAGAGCAACTATGAGCATCCTACCTACTCAAAAGGTCTTACGTTCTTTTCCTCCTCCTTTAGATATTTCTATCTTACCATTGATTTGGTAAGAAGCCCCACCATTGGATGTGAAGGGATGGGCGTGGGTCATTTGTATAGTCATAGAAGGAAACCTATTAGACGTTTTAGCAATTTTTGTTAAGGACTAGATCGTTCACTGAAGGCAACATCGAGGGTCATCGGGGGACTACAATCTTTTACCGAGGGTCTTTGCTAAAACGCCCATATTCGAGGGACATGACTATTTTCTGAGGCAACAAGTGGGATTACCCTAGACGTGCATGTGTGTGCATGGTATCTTTGATTGCATGAATTTAGTCTTTGATTAGGGTTGTCTACTTGTTGGTTTTATCTTTCCATACATCCTAATTACTGATATTTGTATAAAGAAATAAAAATGCAGAAAGTAAATATCCTAAACTATTAAAACCATATTCAATAGCAAGAAAATATAAAGACAAAACAAAATAAAAGAAAGGAAAATAAGTTCTTCGATCAGGCAGGATGCACCCTTCAATTTTTCTTTTCCTGGCTTCTTTCGATTTGGACCAAGAAGCCAGCGTGAGATGCAACCTTAAATTCACCCTTCTAGATGCTTCTTTCGATTGGACCTGGCAGTTAGTGTGAGAGGCAACCTTCGATTCACCCTTCTGGCTGCTTCTTTCGATTGAGCCTGGAAGTCAGTGTGAACACCCTTCATTTCTCCCTTCTCGTTCCTTCATTTGGACTGTGAAACAGTAAGGGGCGAAGCTTGATGCTTCGTTTCACATATAACTTCTTCTTTCGTTTGAGATCTATACAGGTTAGTTCTAACATACATTTGGACGAGAAAAAACAAACAAAAAGGGAAGAAACGAAAAGGCAAACAAATGGTATTTACATGTTATGTTTGAAACGAAAAGCTTAAGGTTAAGAGCACTTACCTTGCTTGACGCTAAGGTGTGTGGGTTGTACCTTGAGCTACTCTCCTGGATGCTCCTGGATTCGAAGGAAAGAAACAAGTGTGGTGTTCCTTTGACTGGATTTGAAAGTCAAGAAGAGTGGGGTTGTGTTTGTTATTTCTGGATTCAAAGGAGAAGAACAGGTGTAGTGTTTTTTCTGCTGGATTCGAAAGAAAAACAAAGTGTGGGGTTGTTCCTGGATTCGAAAGGGAAAAAAACAGGTGTTGTGTTTCTAGTGTTGGATTTGAAAGCGGCAGAAACAAAGGTGTGGTCTTTTGAATCTGGGTTTGATAATGTGTTAAGTGTTAGATGATTTTCACACAATCAAAGTTTTTCCAGCTACCAAAAGCCTCTGGATGTGTTGTCCAGCCCCCTAGACGTGTTATAGAGCCTCTTATTTATAGATGAAGTTGGCTGAGGTTTAGGAGGGAAAACAAAACAATTTGAACAAATTGGGTATACTGTTTTTGTAGCTTTCAAGGGGTGGTCTTGTATGCCATTTTGGTTCAAGAATAGGGGCAGCATTGTAGGACTGTTGTGCAACAGTTTTGGAGCGTTATGGCCAGTATAGCAGGCTTGGACTTGCAGCAAGCATCTTTGAATATTTCATCTTTTAATTTTGACCACATAGGTCCAAACTTTAAACAAACTCCTCTTCAGACAACAATATTTGTTTCCAATCAAAATGTCTTTCGAATGGGCCCTTTTTGTGCATCCTTCGAAGGGGCCAAATATGTGCCCCTTGAATGGGTCACCAAAATATGTCCTTCTAAGGGGAAATCCAAGTATGTTTTGAAGTTCCTTCGAATGGTCCATCAAATATGTCCTTCGAATGGGACATCCAGGTGTGTCTTGTAGGTCCTTCGAATGGGCCACCAAACATGTCCTTCGAATGGGACATCCAGGTGTGTCTTGTAGGTCCTTCGAATGGGCCACCAAATATGTGTCATTGTGTGTTGAATATTTTCAAGGGTGGAATGGAAGCAAGATATTTCAAAGGGAGATATTGTCCATTCGAAACTAGTATGAAAATAGCCAATGCATGAGGGAAATTCCTGCCTTGTGATTTGAAACAAGCAGGAAAGAAACCTTTGCTTCCTGAATCGAAACAAACACTGTAAGAGGCCATTGCTTTGTGAATCAAAGCAAACATTTAAAGGGTCATTGCTTCAATCGAAGCTTTCATGCAGGAGGCCACTTGCTTTGTGGGCACTAGCATTAAGGGAAGCCATTGCCTTGTGCAGGCACGCATGAAGGAGGCCCTTGCCTTGTACCTCATGTAGGAGGAAAATGCTGAAGATGGATTCGAAGCAGACATGGAGTGAGTTATTTGTCCAATGGAAGCTTGTACAATTGAAACAGGTATGCAGGAGGTTATTTCCATGGGAGCCAACACAATCATATAGGATGCAAAGGGTGCAATCGAAGGATGTATGCGAAGCTTGCATTGAAAGAGATCAAAAGTCTAATCGAAGGATGTAAAATGCTCTTTTTTATTTGATGTTTGAAAACCCAAATGTACTTGTGCAAATTTGAATATTTTGAAAATCCTTGTGAAGAAATGTCTTGAGAAATGAGAGGGAAAACTTTAGGGTACAACAACTGCCCCTGTTCAATCTTCTTAAACCT
The DNA here is from genome assembly GCA_948472305.1 of Vicia faba. Lineage (NCBI taxonomy): Eukaryota > Viridiplantae > Streptophyta > Magnoliopsida > Fabales > Fabaceae > Vicia > Vicia faba. Next base: position 1,366,564,092 of record OX451735.1, on the reverse strand, counting down.
GAAGAGTTAGATTGGCGAGTCTTCCATTCATGACTTGAAGGTGGAAGATAATTGAACACTAGAGTGCCCAAAAATTTGCACTCAACGATGTGGTGGTTGATTGCGTATGGAATGGGCTTAAAGATGCCATTTGGAGAGTTTTCAGATATGGGCTTATAGATGCCACCCAAAAGTGATTGTTGACAAAAATTAGACTAAGTCTAAGCTTGACTTCAACTGGATAAGGAATCAGAATAAATCTTTGATTGATTTAGAATGAACCAGAAGAAGCATCTACCGAGAGGGAATTAGGATAAACCATTGATCAATTTAAACTGAACCAGTAGAAGTCTTGAATAATCTTTGACTGGAAAAGAATCAGAATAAATCTTTGGAGCAATTTAACTGAACTAGAGAAAGTATAACGGAATCAGGATAAACCATTGACTATTTAAACTGAACCAGTAGAGGTAGTGAATAACCTTTGACTGGAAAAGAATCAGAATAAATCTTTGGCATTAAGGGTTTCTTAAAGTTCTCCATTCACTAAAAATCATGGTCGATTGCTCAACTTGGTCACTGCAAAACTTGAGGAGGAATTGTTAAAAGTGATGTTTCAGTTCTTTGATCCTGTGCACCGTTGTTTCACCTTCCCGGATTACCAGTTAGTACCTACTATGGAGGAATTTTCTCAGTTGTTAAGGGTACCTGTTCTTGATCAGTTACCTTTCAACGGTAAGGAAGAATATCCAAAGCCTGAAGAGATTGCTAGAGCTCTGTCCTTACAATGGTCTGGCATATTGACAAGATGGGAGACTAGAGGAAGTGTCCAAGGAATCCCGGTTAAGTTGTTATTCGAGAAGGCTTACCATTTTTTGGATACCCTAGATTTACAAGCTTTCGAAGAGGTGCTGGCACTTCTCATTTACGGGGTGGTACTTTTCCCTAATGCGGATCAACTTGTAGATGTGAATGCTATTACGGTTTTTCTATCTCATAATCCGGTTCCTACATTGCTCGGAGATATTCTACACTCTCTGCATGCTCGCACTCTAAAGAGAAGGGGGACCCTTTTGTGTTGCACTCCTCTATTGGCTAGGTGGTTTATTTCGCACCTACCCAGGTCTATTTTGAAGAATGAATAGGGTTTGAAATGGTCTCGTAGGCTGATGTCCCTTACACATTCAGATATTCATTGGTGTTCACGGTTCTCGGAAGAGGTTACCATTATCGATCGTTGTGGTGAATTCCCTAATGTCCCTCTCTTAGGCATTAGGGGAGGAATCACTTACAACCCTAGTTTGGCACTGCGTCAGTTTGGTTATGCGAGAAGATATGGTCCTCATGATACGCTTATCCAAGGAATTTCCTTCAACTATGAGAATGATGCTCAGGGATACCGCAAAAGGTTCAGAAAAGTTTGGGGCATGGTGAATAAAATTGATAGTAAGACGCTAGGGCACAAAAATTCCATTCCTCTTGAGCCTTATCTCCGATGGGTACAAGCTCGCGCCCAAAGTCTTATGATGCCTTACCCTGCTGTCCTACCAATAATTGTGGAACCAGTTATTGAAGGAGATACTACTTCCCTCGGTCATCATCCTGACATGCCGACTGATCATGAAGAGTTACAGAAGTCCTGGGTTCAACTCAAAGAGGAGCGGGACACGTTTGAAGCTCAGTTCTATGCCAGCAAGAAGAAGGTCCTGGAGCTCACTAGGCTACTTCATGAACAAAGGAACATAAACGCCTACATCGCACCAAAGAGGATGTGCTCCTGGGAGACCTATTTTTTTTTTGCTTTAATTTTTGTTTTGTTTAATTGTAAGCCTAAAGGGAATTCTTTGTAACAATTCTAACTTATTAATGTATTTAACGTGTGTTCCTTTTGGTTATACAAATTTGAGCCTTTAAGAATCCTTGAAATCATTGCATACGCATCCCATCCATAACATTGCATAAACAGGTACCATTACAGGCTTCTCATCTTCTTCGCTGTTTATTTCAGCAGTAATGTCTTCCAAACAAAGCATCAAGGGTCTTCAGGCACAAAAGGCCCAATTCCAACATATGTTCATAAATCTGGAGAAAGGGCAGGAGGATCTGAAAGCCCTCATCCTAAAGGAGAAAAAGAAAAAGAAGAAGGTTGCTGATATTCTGAATATGGGCAGAAGGTTCAGGGGGCCATTAAAGAAACAAGTCGATCTGACCTCTTCATCCAAGGAAGGGGAGAATCAAGAAAGAGAGACAAAGGAAAAGGACCCCAGTCCTGAAGTTTCTGACAATGATACAGACTACAATAATGAGCAGTATCCTCCTACTGAGGATTGATCTAAGCAGTTGGAAGATCGTCTGAGTGCTATGGAAGTCCAGAGGATACCTGGGTTGGATTTCGAAGAATTGGGATTGGTGTTGGGAGTAGTCATCCCGCAGAATTTTAAGGCTCCAATTTTTGCAAAGTACGATGGGGTGTCTTGCCCAAAGCTCCATCTTTGTTCCTACGTAAGGAAGATCCGGCCCCACACTGCTGATAGAAACTTGTGGGTCCACTTCTTTCAAGACAGTCTGTCAGGGACTCATCTTGAGTGGTTCTACCAACTGAAGGGAACCAATGTTTGAAATTGGGAAGATCTGGCTGTTGCTTTTTATAAGCAGTATCAATACAACACCGACTTTGCTCCTACTCGTACTCAACTCCAAAGTATGTCCATGGGTGCAAGTGAAGGCTTTAAGGACTATGCACAAAAGTGGAGAGACTTGGCTGGAAGAGTCCAACCCCATTTGTCTGATAGGGAGTTGGTCGATATGTTTCTTGGGATGTTATCTAGTCCATTATTTAATCATTTGATCGGTAACTCGTCAGCTGGTTTCACCGAGCTGATTCTAACTGGAGAGAGGGTAGAAGCTGGGATCCGGAGCGGTAAGATACAGAAAGATACCTCTTCGAGTTCGGTAAAGAAGCCTTTCACTGGTAAAAAGGAAGCTAGTTCTATCTATATCACAAGAGGTCAAAATAGAGCTAAACACCGTCAGACAGTAAGTGTTGTAATGATACCTAGGCCAACAGTTGCTCCATAACGCAATAATCAACAAAGGGTGGAAAGACCACAATGACAATTTACCCGGATTAACATGAAGCTGGCTGAAGTTCTACCCCATCTGCTGAGATCCAACTTGGAAACCTTGAAAGAGGCTCCTAAGAATCCAAATACCACATATCCCCGGTACAATACAAATGCTCGGTGTGCCTATAATTCTGAGAGTCCTGGCCACGATACAAATGACTGCTGGGCTCTAAGAAATAAGGTACAGGATTTGATTGAGGCTAAGGAAATTGAGTTTGATGCTCCGGAAAAGCCCAATGTCATAACTGCTCCCATGCCTAAACACAATCGGGGAGTTAATGTCGTTGATATTGATCTGTTTGTGACCTTAGTTGATGAAGTTTCTACTCCTCTTATGATGGTTAAGAAGAATTTTTTGTCGGCCGGTTTATTTCCGGGTTGTGGTGAAGGTTGCCACATGTGTTCATCTCTGCCTTCTAGTTGCCATTTGCTGAAGTCAGGTGTTCAGCGCCTGATGGACAGCAAAGAAATCTTGTTCAAGAAAACTTTGATTCCCATTGTCCCGTTTGAAGATGTTGCTATTATAACCATTTCCGTCAATCCTTCCAAGGTTTCCTCGAGAAGACCTGTTAGGATTACATCTGCTCCAAGAGTCGCTCCGTTAATAATCACCTTTCCTGGTCCTATCCCGTATGCCTCGTACAAAGTTGTCCCCTGGCATTATGGTGTCGATGTGTACTATCATGGCATCAAACAAGATCTGAAGAATGAAGAGACTGATCCTGATGTCAATAACATTGTTGGGACCAGCAAGGTTACTAGAAGTGGAAGGGTTTTCTCTCCCGAGATTTCCCCAAAGACTTTCATTAGGCATGTTGTTATTCTGTCTGCTATTCCTAATGGTACTTCAACTACTACTCCTGTTCTTACTCCAATTATCACTCCCGTTGTCGAGTCATCTGGGACCCGAGGCAAAGAAGTTATAGGTGAGCCTGCCCGGAGGGAGGCACCTAGAAAAATTGTCGTAGAAGCCTCTAAGCAAGAGATAGAGGAAATATTGAAAATAATCAAAAAGAGCGACTACAATGTGGTTGAGCAGCTGGGGCAGACCCCCTCAAAGATATCCATGTTGTCCCTGCTGTTGTGCTCCGAGGCCCATGCGAAGGCTTTGATTGCATTCCTTAATACTGCACATGTGCCGCAAGAAACCTCCTCTGATCAATTCAAAGACTGTCTGGCCAGCCATATTGTTGACAATGGGCTAGGTTTCTCAGATGCAGACTTGACACTGAAAGGGAGGAAGCATAATGATGCTCTGCATGTCTCGACCGAATGCAGGGGCACCACTATGGCTCATGTGCTGGTAGATACTGGGTCTTCGCTAAATGTTCTACCCAAGAAGGTGCTGGATCGGTTGGATTGTGAAGGCTTGACCTTAAAGCCTAATAACATTTTGGTAAGGGCTTTTGATGGGTCGAAAAGAATGTTGCATGGAGAAGTGGGCATCCCTGTCAAGATAGGCTCTCAAACTTTTGAGTCCACCTTCTATGTGATGGACATCAGGCCATCATACTCTTGTTTGTTGGGTCGTCCTTGGATCCATGAAGCTGGGACTGTTACTTCTACACTGCACCAAATGCTGAAGTATCCAGTAAAAGGGAAGATTGTCACTGTGCATGGTGAAGAGGAGTATATGGTGAGCCACCTCAACTCCTTCAGATATGTAGAGATGGACGGGGGATTCATAGATACTCCTTTCCATAACTTTGAAGAGGTTCCCCAGATCTTGGCATCGACTGAAAATACTACCAGCAACAAACCTCCTCTAAAGATGGCTTCTCTCAAAGACGCCAAAGTAGTGGTTGAAGAAGGTGGGTATACCAATTGGGGACAACTCCCTGATTTTACTCATTAATTTGACAAGTTTGATTTGGGCTATACTTCAGGAGCTCAAAGGGATGTTCGCCGCGCTCGGGCTGGAGGATCTCCCCCACGCATCAGCAATCGTGGAGTTAATGCCATTGAAGACAGTGAGGAAGACTCTGAAATTGACAGCTGGATCTATCCAACTACCAACGGTGGACGGATTAACTGGACGGCTAGGGACTTTATACCAGTTTCTTTTATTCTGCAGTAATTGTCTTACTTGTTTTGAGATTTGTAATAAACAATTTAAACTCTACAACATTGTGCCTTGCCCTAGGCACATTGGCTTTGTTTGTGAGGGCTATTATTTGTCATTTCATATATCATCAATAAAACATTGGACGTTCCTTGCATACAAATTTTGTGCTCTCTATTTTTCTTTTTTGTTTCCATTTTATCAAAACAGCTATGCTCTTACACACACACACGTATCATACTGCAGATCCATATCCACTCTGGATCCCATTGATAACAGCTCTGCTACTTCTAGTTATGACTTCGAAAATCCGATCAACCAAGCCGAGGACGAAGGTGAGGATGATTGTGAGGTGCCTGGAGAACTTGCTAGACTATTACAGTAGGAAGAAATGGTTATACAGCCTCATGAAGAGACATTTGAGACGATAAACCTAGGCACAGAGATAGACAGAAAAGAAGTCAAGATCGTCGCAAATTTGGAATTTAAGATCAAACAACGGTTGATACATATGTTGCACGACTACGTTGAGATCTTCGCCCGGTCATATGAACACATGCCAGGTTTAGACACTGCTATTATGGTACATAGTCTACCGACTATGGAAGACTGTCCTCTGGTTAAACAGAAGGTCCATTGTATGCGCCCTGAAATGTCAGAGAAGATCAAGGCAGAGGTCATGAAGCAGTTCGACGCAGGGTTCTTAGATGTCACCTCCTATCCACAGTGGGTTGATAACGTTGTTCTGGTACCCAAGAAGGACGGTAAGGTACAAATGTGTGTGGATTACAGAGATCTGAACAGGGCAAGCCCCAAGGATGACTTCCCACTTCCTCACATTGACGTTCTGGTTGACAACACCGCACAACACAAAATATTCTCCTTCATGGATGGTTTCTCTGGCTACAACCAGATCAAGATGGCTCCTAAAGACATGGAGAAAATAACCTTCGTCACACAGTGGGGAACATTCTGTTACAAGGTGGTGCCTTTTGGGTTGAAGAATGCTGGGGCAACTTATCAGTGCGCCATGGTCGCTTTGTTCCACGGTATGATCCACCATGAGATCGAGGTTTATGTTGATGACATGATAGCCAGGTCTCAAACCGAGGAAGAGCACCTTGATCATTTACAAAAGTTGTTTGACAGGTTAAAGACACACAAGTTGAAGTTGAATCCGAACAAGTGCACCTTCGGGGTAAGGTCTGGTAAGCTCCTGGGTTTCATTGTCAGCGGCAAAGGCATCCAAGTAGACCCTGCGAAGGTAAAGGCCATACATGAAATGCCATCTCCCCATACAGAGAAGGAAGTTAGAGGTTTCCTGGGACGCTTGAATTATATTGCCAGGTTCATTTCACATCTAACTGCTACTTGTGAGCCCATCTTCAAGCTTCTGAAGAAAGATCAAGTGGTAAAGTGGAATGAAGAATACCAAACAGCTTTCAAAAGAATCAAGGAATACCTTCAAGAACCGCCAATTCTGATGCCTCTGGTTGAAGGAAGACCTTTGATATTGTACTTAAAAGTGCTAGACAATTCAAAGGGGTGTGTGCTGGGGCAGCATGACGAGTCTGGTTGAAAAGAGCATGCAATATACTACCTTAGCAAAAAGTTTACCGACTGTGAGATACAATACTCATTGCTCGAGAAAACTTGCTGCACTTTGGCATGGGATGCTCGCTGGCTAAGACAGTATATGCTGACCCACACTACTTTGTTGATATCTAAGATGGATCTAATCAAATACATCTTCGAGAAACCCGCTCTCTCCAGAAGAATAGAAAGATGGAAGATGATCTTAACTGAGTACGATATACAATATACAACCCGGAAAGCAATCAAGGGGAGTGTATTGGCTGATCATTTGGCTCATCAGGCCGTGGATGACTACCAGTCCATGAATTTTGAGTTCCCAGATGAGAATATTATGCTGGTAACTGACTACGAAGAACCTGGACCGGATGAAGGACTCGAAGAGGGATCCCGATGGACTATGGTTTTTGATGGAGCTTCGAACGCACTGGGTAATGGCATCAGCGTTGTAATCATATCTCCTGAGGGCTGTTATACTCCTTTCATCGCTCGACTATGTTTCAACTGCACTAATAACATGGCGGAGTATGAAGCTTGTATCATGGGTCTCAAGTCCACTATTGACCTCAGGATCAAGTTCTTGGACGTTTTCGGGGATTCAGCCTTGGTAATAAGTCAGATTAAAGGCGAATGGGATACGAAGCATCCGAATCTCATCCCATACAAAGAGCACGTGATGAAATTGCTCCCACTCTTTGAGGAGATAACTTTTGAACATTTCCCGCGAGAGGAGAATCAGTTAGCGGACGCGCTAGCTACCATGTCTTCTATGTTAAAAGTCTGGTGGGACAATGAAGCTCCCCAAATCACCATTGAGAGGTTGGATGAACCAGCACACTGCTGTGAAATTGATACTAAAGAGGTGGCAGACAAACCCTGGTTTCACAAAGTCAAGAAGTATCTCGAGACTCAAGAGTATCCCGAAGGGGCATCTGTCAATGATAAGTAGTTTCTGAGAAGGTTCACTGTGAAATTCTTCCTCAATAATGGAATCCTCTACAAGCGCAATCATGACTCTACCTTACTACATTATGTAGACAAGAGCGAAGCAGAGAGGATTATGACAGATCTACATGAAGGTACCTTTGGCACCCATTCCAGTGGACATACCATGGCTAAGAAGATCCTACGGGCAGGATATTACTGGTCCACTATGGAAGCAGATTGTTATCAGCACTCCCGAACTTGTCATAAGTGCCAAATCTATGCTGATAAGATGCATGTGCCTCTGGTTCCCTTGAACGTCTTGGCAGCTCCGTGGCCCTTTGCAATGTGGGGCATTGACATGATTGGAGAAATCAGGCCCATTGCTTCCAATGGACATCGCTTTATTCTAGTGGCCATTGATTACTTCATGAAGTGGGTTGAGGCGACCTCTTTTGCTACTGTGACCAAGAATGTTGTGGCGCGGTTTATCCGACATAATCTAATATGTCGGTATGGTGTGCCAAAGAGAATTATTACTGACAATGGTATGAATCTCAATAACACAATGATCACCGAACTCTGTAAACAGTTCAAGATACAACATCATAACTCTTCTCCCTACCTGCCGAAGATGAATGACGCTGTTGAAGCGGCTAACAAGAACATCAAGAAAATTGTATAGAAGACGACAGTGACATACAAAGACTAGCATGAGGTGTTACCATTTGCTCTTCATGGATACCGTACCTCAGCATGAACGTCGACAGGGGCACACCCTATTCTCTGGTATATGACATGGAGGAAGTCCTACCCATCGAAGTCCAGATACCTTCTCTCAGGATTATGAAGGATATGGGTTTGAACGAAGACGATTGGATCCAAACTCGACTTGATTAACTACATCTAATCAACGAGAAGAGACTTACCCCTATCTGTTATGGTCAGACGTATCAAAAGCGAATGATCAAGGCTTTTTAACAAGAAAGTCAGACGTCAAGAATATCAAGTCGGAGATATAGTGATCAAGGGCATCATACTACCGCAAGGTGATCCCAGGGGAAAATGGACCCCCACATACGAAGGGCCATTTGTGGTTAAAAACATTTTCTCGGGTGGAGCTATGATTCTAACCACCATGGATGGTGACGACCTTCCTCACCCTGTCAATGCAGACATAGTGAAAAGATACTATGCCTAATTAAAAGACCCGCTAGGTTGATTGGCCTAGGCAAAAATAAGGGATGGAAATGGAAAATTTTGTACACCCGACAAGAAGAAAACCTGAAAGGGCGGCTTGGGCAAAAAAGGGTATCCCGGTGGACTGAAAACCCGAAAGGGCAGTCCAAGAAATAGTTAGGGATGTAAAGCGTATAACTGTGTCCCATTAGATCATCTCGCGACCAAACTTCGATATCAACTATCAAGCTCGGACAACACCAATCAATCTAATCAACTTTTGGACAAGTAGCAAAGCGATGAGATGCTCGAAGACATAAGGGAAATATCAGAGTTGGAACTCAATGGGATTGTTGCACATAGATATTTTCTTTTACACAAAATTGTATAGCTTCTATTTTTACAGCAACGTTCTCTTACTAGAGCGTCAGCCTCCTTGTACGAAAACGCCTATTACAGGCCAACTTCAAAAATCAATACAAAATCATTTTCACAAGAAACTTTGAGTTTTTTTTTTCTGTTTTGTTTTTCAAGAATGTCCAATGATTTATTCTTGAGATATGCATTTGAATATGATTACTGCTCATAAATATTTATATAAGAAACAAAAAGAAAATTACTCGTAATTCCAGAAACAGTGGCAAAAACAGGAAGTGTAAAACCCGACAGTTACTCTGCCCAGCAGGTACCAGGACAGAGACAACTTTGGAGCACAATCATCAGTACATACACTCCCCACAGAGTAAAAGTATTCGAAATCATTGACGTCAAAACAAGAAGTGATCTCCCCAGCCATGTTCATTCAGAAACCTGACAGCTATATCCCTCAGCCCAATTTCATAATCACGAGCGGGTCAGTATAATTTTATCTTCCAAGCAGAGTTTATTTCTTCGGATATAGAAGCTCAAATCCCCAACATAGCTCATTACTTCAACTACATAAATTCACTTTCCAAGTTGTTCCCCGCAGAGTTATTCACAAACAGAATCTCTCCCTGACAGAAAATTCATAAATAACAAAGAGTAAATCTCCAGCATAGTCATTTCCGTTTACCATCCCCGGAGGAAGTAGAAGAGCCACAGTTCTCTACAACAGTCAGGAATGCTATATTCTCCAGTAGTAGTCAGGGATTTATTTTCCCGGACTCAGACATACCCCAATAGCATTTCATGTACATACATCATGACATGCGCATACATATCTTATACAACAGGATCTCATTTATTTTGAGAACATCATCTCACAAGGCATTTCATGCATTACATATAATTAACCCTGCCATCTTTTCAGGAAAGACAATTATCTTCAACAAATCCAGTCGTTATACAGGTCACGTCTGCAGACGACTAATGGAAACTCAGTTCCCGAAACTAAATGGGTCAACTAATTTACACTTTCATTTCGAAGTAACCCTACGATCCAGGTTCCTTCCCATAAGCCCTACTCTCCAGGATTCCATCCCGAAGTAACCCTACTATCCAGGTTCCTTCTCATAGCCCTACTATCCAGGCTTTTATCCCGAAGTAACCCTATGATCCAGGTTCCTTCCCATAAGCTCTACTATCCAGGCTTCCATCCTGAAGTAACCCTACTATCCAGGTTCCTTCCCATAAGCCCTACTATCCAGGCTTCCGTCCCGAAGTAATCCTACTATCAAGGTTCCTTCCCATAAGCCCTACTATCCAGGCTTCCATCCCGAAGTAACCCTACTATCCAGGTTCCTTCCCATAAGCCCTATTATCCAAGCTTCCATCCCGAAGTACCCTACTATCCAGGTTCCTTCTCATAGCCCTACTATCCAGGCTTCCATCCTGAAGTAACCCTACTATCCGTGTTCCTTCTCATAGCCCTACTATCCAGGCTTCCATCCCGAAGTAACCCTATGATCCAGGTTCCTTCCCATAAGCCCTACTATCCAGGCTTCCATCCAGAAGTAACCCTACTATCCAGGTTTCTTCCCATAAGCCCTACTATCCAGGCTCTCATCTCGAAGTAACCCTACGACACAGGTTCCTTCTCATAAGCCCTACTATCCGTGCTTTTATCTCGAAGTAACCCTACCATCCAGGTTCCTTCTCATATCCCTACTATCCAGGCCCTCGCCTCGAAGAAACCTTACTATCCATGTTCCTTCTCTCTTATCTCCAGGTAACAGTTTACAACACTGTAACACCTGGACCCGACCAGTTACGGTCGAGATCACCTTTCCCCAGTAAGTCACTATGCAGCCTGGACCCTAACCAGGTATGCAGTTCACTTCCACCTCCCCAATCAAGAATTAATTCCCCAGTAGTGTAATGGACAACCGAAGCTCATATACTCTATTTCCTAAGACATAAATCAACTTTCCTCGATGAAGTCCTCCCCAGCGACAGGTTCATAGTTTCTCGCAAAGGAATCTCTTATGCGATCAATATCTTTTTTCTAGATGGAATCTTTAAACCTATCTTCGACGATTCTCCGTCACCTTCCAAATGGAATCTTTAAACCCATCTCCAGCGATTCTATGTCAACCTCCAAATGGCATCTATAATCCCATTTCCGATATCACCAATCATTATTAGTCCATGCGAGTGCAAATTTCTGGGCACTCTAGTGTTCAATCATCTTCCACCTTCAGATCACGAAAGGCAGACCAACCAATCTACATCCTCAGGTTTAAGAAGATTGAACATGGGAAGCTATTGTACCCCAAAATTTTCCATCCCATTTAACTCAATAGGTGCTCATTAAGACCCTTCACTTGCTCAAGGATACCCAAGAGTTGACCAGACAAACTCTCTCATAAAGCAAGGAACCTCCAACTAGGGTTTCCCTTTTCATCAAGATGGGTGAGCTCCAAAGGCCTCAAATATTTTCCATAGTCCTAATATGTCCTCAATATCATCCATGCCAAGTTTCATGCCTTACACAAGAAGTTTGCTCAATTAACTGCTCAGATGCTTGAAAATCAACTATATTAGGTCAAAAGTCAATTGTGGCCCCCATAGAGTCAAACTTCAAGATTTTTGATCAACATCAACATTTTGAAGTGATATACATCATTTGATCAAGGGTTGATCATGATTCCTCAAGGAATGCTCTTAATTCATCAAAACTCAAAAGTTGCTAAATTAGGGTTTCTTAGGAAAAGCCAACCAAACTTTGACCAAGCATAACTTTCTCATACTTTATCAAAAATTTCTCATCCAAGGCTCATTTTGAAGAGAATCCAATTTTATACAACTCATCTTCATCCCTCAAGTTCAAAAAATTAACTCATAAAAAGATATGAATTTCTACATTATAGGTCTTTTTGAAAAGTAAACAAAAACACCTTTTGGGTAAAAGCTTCTTACATGAACATGGAAGATCCAATTGAGATTAAACCAAAAGGGTTGTTTAGGGGACGTCCTAAAATTTCTAAAAAGTCCAAGAACAACTCTCTAGGGTTAAAATTGGAAGAGATATACATTGTCAAAGTTGGCCATTTTTGGAATATTGCCAAAAGTCAAATGTGCTAAAAAGTGCATTTTTTGTCAAATGGGCCTACCTTTTCATGATTGTATCTTGTTGAAGACATGGTCCACGACCCAAATCATCATCCATATATTATTTGATTTATTTATTTTATTTTGAATTTTATTTATTAAAAGTTAAATTAAATCAAATAAATGGCAAAAAATATAAAAGATTAATTTTTTTGATCTGATTTTTGTTAGAATCAAATCTAATCAAGATGGCCTAATCAGATCAAATCAAATCAAGGCAAATTGAGGCAAAAATAGCATGATTAGGATGGTTTTAGAAAGATATCATATATAAAACCAATCACATTCAATGTCCATTATTGGAAAAGATTCAATATGTTTTTGTTGCCCTAATTCATCACACTACATATACTGAACACAAACAATTCAAAAGGAAAAGGTTTGCAGTCGTGAGAGCTGAAGAAGAAAACTCAAATTTTGGCAAAAAAGTGGTAGATCGTTTTCTCACATAGAGGACAATTCAAGGCCATTCAAAGCTTATAATCTCTTCCTGGACATCTCCTGAAGCTAACACGATCGTTTGCAAGCCTTCCCAAGCTCAGAATCGCTTCTGGTAAACCCACAGTTTGCACATACAAGCTTGATTTTGATCTTACAATTTACGCATAATTAACCACTCTTAAGCATAACATTATGTTTGTATCATCATTTGGAATTTTTTGGTTCAATTAATTTTGTGTTTCGATGCATATATTGATGATTTCCATGGCTAGGGTTTAAGAGGTCGTTTTAGGGCTTCTATGTACAAGCAAAATTAGGCCAAGAAAAGGATACCATGATGCTCGTGGGATCAAGAAGAATTGATCCATGTACTCAATTTTAATTTATCGTGCAATTTGTGGATTTTTGAAGCTTGCAGGGCTATGGCTATGGAGTTTTTTCTGTAGGTAAAAGGTATTGGCCTAAGACGACAGACATGAGAAGAAGATGATGATTTGGCACAACACCATTGGCTTGTTTGAATTACGTGCATTTTTTCAGTTTATTTACCTTGTTTTGTATATTATAATTTAATCTTATTATATTGACAACTGAACAATATGGCCCAGTGGTGAAACGTGCGTTGGATAGTAGAGAGGACCTGGGTTCGATCCCAGGTCTCTGTGTTATCTTTATTTTGTTAACGTTCATTTACAGATTCCATGTATACACGCTCCAAGCGCCTACCATGTGGTCTCAACATCCAGCCACTGGACCATTACCAACACAGATCCAACGCTCAAACCAAGGAAAGAGCATGGTGCATTCTCCAAACGTGGCTGCACAGAATCAGGCGCAGGAATGGGCTCAGCATTCATGGGCTTGGCATAAATTCAGAAACACCCCCCCCTAATTGCTCATCATATCAGGCCCAATTCTTTTCTTTTTTATTTTAATTCCTTTTTATTATTTATTAATTATTTATTTTTCAAATAACACCAAAAATCATGTTTTTTTCATTTAATCAAAATATCATAAAAACATCAAAAATCATTTTTTTTAAATATTTCATTAATTAATTAGTTTAATTAAATTTGGGTAATTTAATTCTTTTTTTATTATAATTTAAAATAATTAGAATTAGGGTTTAACATTGTACATAACCTAATTTTTCTCAAAAATTAACCTAAATATTTTTCTCAATAAGATTTTTAGGTTTTTCCAATTATTTCTCGCATTTAATTCGATGCGCGCCTTTAATTTTCTTTTTTCTATTATTGTAACTGCTCTGAATTTGTAATAGATTTAAGTAGGGTTTTAATTACGCATTTTATTTTCAGTCAAAATGATTATGTATCTGCGAAAGCCTTGTAATAGCTAGGACTCTAATTTCTCACATTTTAATTTCCGCAAACTATAAACTGCTTAGATGTATGTATAGGATTGTATGGGAAGACAAATTGAAATAAATACGGTAGAAAACCCTAAATATGCAAAGATAAATATAACTGAAAAAACACACTTGCACATGCTCACTCCTAGGGTTTACTCCATTTCGGTTGCCTTTGGTAAACGGTCATAAAGTATAGGGAATGTTAGTGGTCGTTCTCTAGTCCCAAAAGATCTAAAATGACCCATTCGGATGTTGCCTCGAAAAAGATCTTTAAGGCTTTAGGATGGTTACTAAAATTTCCTAACATTGCTTTTGTGACTGTACTCGTCCCTTCGAATGTGCCTTAAAACTCCAACGACGGTGCTACCTATTCCTTAATAATAGGATAGTGCTGTCTAAAGAAAAACAAACAGACTTTTTTTCGAGTAGGTAGATTAGTTCCTAGGTACTTGCTCAAACAAACAAATTTTTACAAACACTTTTCAAAACAGTTTTCAAAACATATTTCGTCACACTCTTGAGGACAGATACAAGGGTTACCACGAAGTTAAACAAAAACTTTTCAAGACAAGCACACACAAGAAATTTCAAAATGACAAAATACCTAAGAGGCTGTGGAAAACCACGGATAGAAAGGGTGATAACACCTTACCTTTCTATAATCTACCCTCCGTACTCAGAAACATCTCGAAAAAAAGGTTTTTTCTGTTCTTTTTCCTTTTCCTTAGTTGGATGAAATAAAAATCCTAAATGCAAACCAGTATTAAACTGTCGGTTCTGCCACCGTATCACACATTACAATAGGAAAAGAGTCGTGTGTTAGAGATTCAAATTTTCATCCAGATTTCAAGTGGAGGATGCACTCAAACGAACAATTGAAGAAATTGCGTAATGACTCCAATAATGAGAAAACTACAACGGGATGTCTCAAACGGTTTCCTTGCATTTTACATTGGTTAGTTTCTCATTTTTTGCATCCCAAAAGTGGTGGTTTCTCACGAGTAGACAATTCTGGAATACACCTTGTGTATATTCTACTCAAGCAGATCAAAATAAACTGGCCCCACTACTTCGTTACAAGAATTTTCACCATCAAGGAATGCAACAAAGGGACTACTTTTTGCTATCTATCAATGATCTTCAAAATTACGAACTTCTTCAATTTGGATTTCCCCATCTATTAATGACTTATCCAATTCCTATATTGAAATTCACCAAGAGAACAATGCATAACATGAGGTATCATTGTGATGCAACTCGAGAGGTGTACTACTATCAAGTTGTCCAATCAAGGAGAAGAATCTACAATTATGACGATCCTGCTGAGTGTGATTTTGGGGATGATCAAGGAGATGCTGGTCCTGAAGACATCAGTGGAGTCCCATAAGGTGACATTCTAATGGATGATGCAAACCATGAAGAAGATGAAATTTGGATGAATGCAACTGCTGCCCAACAACGCAACTATGAGTAGCCTTGGAATGAGAATTGGGAACAAAAATTTTGGACTGCACAAGGAAATTAATACACAAGAGATGGAGGAAATTACTATGACTATGGTTCTAACATTAATATGGATAACAACTCTGAAGTTCTTACAATGCTTCAGAATATGCAAATTCAGCAAGATCTTTGTTATGAAGAAACTGTGGCATGACGCGATGCTCAAGTGGAGTGGCGTAATGAATTTCAAACATCACAGGATAAGCAATTCAGGATGTTGAATTCCAGGATGGACAGTCGTGAATCAAACCTGGAGTTGTTCTCTTCTAGATCTGATCCACACTTCCAATCTCTTCATGGAGACATTTTAAAGTCAGAGGGAATTCTGCAAAGAAAAGTCAACAGTCTCCATTCAGTGTGTGAGCAACAAGGTGATGAAGCTATTTCATTTTATGATGAAATGCTTAGAAGGGGAATGACTTATCAAAGACATGGTAGTGGTTCATGGGATCGTTAGTGCATGGCATTCAAATGTGTCTTTTCTCATTATTCATAATCTTTTGCATTTTCATATAATGAACAATTTTGTATTTTGTTTTATGTTCTTTTATTTTGAATTATGTGTTTGAAAAATGTTATGATTTGTTGAATGTTTTTGAGTTATCTTATTTTATATAGCTAATATGAAAAATACCTCTGTTCGATCTATTATTTTTTGCTTTCTATTTGGGTTAAAGAATATGATACTTCTCCTAGTACTCCTTATTTCTTTTTGATGTTGTCAAAAAGGGAGAAGATACATGCTCTGATGAAGGGTGAAAACACATATTGAAGGGGAGCATTGAAAATGGAGTGAAAGTACAAGGCACATCATTCATTGTATTTTTTCCATCATAAAAAAGGGAGAGTTTGTGAGTGAAATCTCTCTTTGTAAGTGTTTTGTATGATGTCAAAAATACAAGTGCACAAGGGTTTTGTATGGTGTCAAAAATACAAGTGTGCAAGTGTCTCTAAGCATTGAAAGGCCTCTTAGATGGTTTGATGTATTAGTCCATTTGAGAATGGTTAGGAAGTCATCACAATGGTGTGTTGAATCATTTGAGTCATTAAAACCATGTTTTGGAGTCAATTTTTGTTGCATGTGTCGACACATCCGAGTTTCAGGTCGATACATGTAACTAACTTTTTAAGCATGTACGCTTCTATAAGTAATAGATCGAAACATATAACCTCAAGGTCGATACATACTGAAAGATTTCTGAAATTGATGAAATTCTTATTTTATGTGTCGACACATCCATATTTCAGGTTGACACATTTACTCACGTATTAAAGTCTGTAGCTTCTTACTTGCTCAAATTGACACATAGAGTCCTTCAGGACGACATATGCATTCTTTTTATAACATATATGTCGACAGATGCAAAATTGAGATCGACACATAAAATATGTTTTGGTCATATTTTCAATTTCTTTTATTCTGAATTTGTCTTTTTTCCCTAAACATTTCCAAACTATAAATACCCATTCATACATCATTACAAACTTGATGATACCAAAAAATTAGCCTACATTTCTTCTTCTTCTTCAACCTTCCAATCTATGCATACACACTGTTGTACCCCAAAATTTTCCCTCTTATTTCTCAAGATATTTACTCACAAGGATTTTCAAAAGATTCAAATTTCCACAAGTGCATTTGGGTTTTCAAACATCAAATAAAAAAAAGAATTTCACATCCTTCTATTAGACTTTTGATCTCTTTCGATGCAAGCTTGGATTACATACTTTGATTGAGCAATAGCTTCCTTCTTGCATGCTTCAAAGCAAGGGGCTCCCACCAGGCCAGCAGGCACAAGGTAAAAAATCCTCCTGTAGCTTCCTTCGATTCAAAGAAGAAAAGAGTCATGTTGATGTCCTTCGATTCAGAAGTTGGTGGCTTCCCGGTAAGCCTCCTTCGATTCAGAAGACAAGTGCCTTCTTTACGCTTGCCACCAATTCACAAGGCAAGGACCTTCTTCAAGCCACCAGGCACAAAGAAAAAGCCTCTTGCAGCTATCCTTCGACTCAAAATCCAATGGTCTTGCACGTCTTCCAAATTCACAAGGAAATTTTTTCACTCCATGCTTACTTCGAATTCACCTTCATGTCTGCTTCAAATCCACCTTCAGCATTGGCTTCCTACATGAAGTACAGGGCAAGGGCCTCATGCATGCATGCCTGCACAAGGCAATGGATTTCCTTCATGCTACCATCCAGAAAGCAAGTGGCATTCTGCATGCAAGCTTTGATTCACAAAGCAATGGCCTCATACAGTGTTTGTTTCAAGAAGCAAAGGTTGCTTTCCTGCTTGTTTCAAATCACAAGGCAGGAACTTCTCTCATGCACTGGCTATTTTCATTGTAGCTTTGAATGGACAACATATCCCTTTGAAATAGCTTGCTTCGATTCTACCCTTGAAAGTCTTCAACACACAATGACACACAATTGTTGGCCCATTCGAAGGACCTACAAGACATACTTGGATGTCCCATTCGAAGGACATGTTTGATGGCCCATTTGAAGGACCTGCAAGACATACCTTGTTGTTTCCATTCGAAAGACATATTTTAGTGACCTATTCAAGGGGAACACATTTGGCTCCTTTAAAGGATGCACAAAAAGGGCCCATTCGAAAGACACTTTGATTGGAAACAAATATTGTTGTCTGAAGAGGAGTCTGGTCGAAGGTTGGACCTATGAAGTCAAAAGGAAAAAATGAAATATTCAAAGATGCTTGCTGCAAGTCCAAAGCCTTCTATACTGGCCATAACACTCTAAAACTGCTGCACAACAGTCCTACAATATTGCCCATATCCTTGCACCAAAATGGTATACAAATATTGCCCTTCGAAAGCTAAAAAAATAGTTTACCCATTTTGTTCAAATTCTTTTGTTTTCCCTCCTAAACCTCATCCAACTTCACCTATAAGTAAGAGGCTCCATAACACAACTAAGGGGATGGACAACACATCTAGAAGACTTTGGGGCGTGGAGAAAAATCACTAAACTCTCAAACTATCAAACACTCTCAAACACTTTACACACATTCAATCTCAGAGTCAAATGAAACAATACACTTGTTGCTTCCATTCGAATCCAGAACCCAGTGAAACACCAACTCAACACTTGGTTCCTTCTTTCGAATCCAGCACTAGAAGCCTTACCCTTATTTCTTTCCTTCGAATCCAGGGACACTCAGAGCAGCCACTCAAGGTCCAGCACACACATTCCAACTTCAAGCAAGGTAAGTTCTCTTAACCTTAAGCTTTTTCATTTCAAGCATAACATGTTAATAACCATTTCCTTTCATTTTAAGACATCACCATTACCATTTGGTTCGTTTCGTTTCCACCTTCTCTGTTTCGTTTTCGTTGCTAATCTTTTGGCTTGTTTTCTTTGTTTATCAAACTAATTTTAAGAACTAACTTGGCCATTAAACAATGCTAGCATGGCCTCAGGCTATGTTGCTACTTAAATCCCAAACGAAAGAAAATAAGAGTAAGGATGTGTGAATCGAAGCCTTAGGCTTTACCCCATGCTGCCATCCGATCCCATATAAAAAGAAACGAAAAAAAGGTGGTGTGAATCAAAGGTTACAGACTTCGATACACACTGACTTCCAGACCCATTTGAAATAAGCAGGAGAAGTTTAAATCGAAATATTCCTACACATGCTGACTTTCAGGCTCAATCGAAAGAAGCAGAGGAAGGGTGAATCGAAAGATGCCTGCACTTGCTAACTTCCATGCCAAATCGAAAGAAGCCAGGAAGAGCAGAATCGAAGGATGATGCTGCCTGAATCGAAAAGCTTTTCTTATTTTCTTTTATTTTGTCTTTACATTTTCTTGCTATTCAATATGGTTGTAATAGTGTAGGATATTTATTTTCTGCATTTTTATTTATTTACACAAATGTTAATAATTAGGATGTATGGCAAGATAAAACCAACAAGTAGACAACCCAAAAATCAAAGACAAAAATGCATGCATTCAAACACTCTATTCACACATACACCTCTAGGGTAATCTCACTTGTTGCCTCAGAAAATAGTCATGTCCCTCAAATATGGGCGTTTTAGCAAAGACCCTCAACAAAATATCGTAGTCCCTCGATGACCCTCGACGTTGCCTTTGATAAACGATCTAGTCCCTATACGATATTTCTAAAACTTCCCATAGGTTGCCTTCTATGACTATATAAAGGACCAATGCCTGTCCCTTCATATCCAACGATGGGGCTTCTTACCAAATCAATGGTAAGATAACAATATCTAAAGGAGGAGGAAAAGAACATAGACCTTTTGAGTAGGTAGGATGCTCATAGTTTCTCGTTTGCTCACAAAAAACCATTTACACACCAACACTTTCAATTGAAACATTTTCAAAAGACAAATCTCTTTGTACGCATTCTTATAGATACGAGAATCATTACAAAGAGACTTTTCAAAATCACTTTCAAAAACACATTCCACAAACACCTCTTTGAACTATTTTCAAAACCAACACTTTGTACGCATTCTTATAGAGACGAGAGTCATTACAAAGACCTTTTTTCAAAATATTTTCAAACCCACACCATAAGCACATTTTCAAACAAAAGCAAGTGATCTAGCAAGCAACTAAGAGCTCGTAGATAACTACGGATGAAAAGAGTGCTAACACCTTCCCTTTTCATAACCTACCCCCTAAACTCAAGAAATAATCTCGAAAGGTATTTCCTGTTCTTTTCACCCTTTCCTTATTGGATAAAAGAAAAGTCAGTGGAGACTCTTGCTATCCGCAACAATTGCGAGCAAACGCAAAACAACCAAGTCAGTTCTCCCACCATATTATAGAACTGGCGACTCTGCTGGGGAGTTACTTAAAAGTGGGGTTACCTTAAGGCTAGATGACCTTTACTTGCTTTCTTTGATTTACTTGCTTGCTTTACATTTTTGGGTCCCTGTTTGGGTTATTGGTAAAGATCCTACACCCGGATCTGGGGCACCTTTTAGGTAAGTTGCAATAGATTGTGGAAACTGTACAGCGTATACTGATATTGTTGAAGCAATGGCTACGTTAGCGTGACACATTTGTTGGTACCGGTATCTCTTGTGTTTAAATCTTGGAGAATACGGGGCCGCTGAGCGATGTCATGAAGCAATAACTGACCTTAGAACCTTATTTGAACAACTTGGCCATTAGGAAGTAGTGAGATAGTCGGTTTCGGTGGAAAGCTGAATATTGGTTGATACTCGATACTACACTCATTGAGATCGGGCTTTGGGGATATCTCGGCCGCAAGAAAAGATTGATTGTGCTGAGACAATGCCTAAAAGAAAGGTCAGTAATATTGAGATCCCCTAGAACCCAGTTACTTTCTAGGACATGTTTAGCCAACTAATCTTCAAGAGGGTACTTACCTTCAAACTCCATGCAAGCCTAAACCTAAGGACTTGTCTGCTTTATGTGTACATAACAACTTGCTTGCTTTGCATACATGTACATAACATCATAAACATCATGACATCATAAGCATTCTCACTAACAATTTCAAGGATTTAGGAATTTGTCTTTTCTTTGTTTTGTAGGCCATGAATCTCATTCGAAGGAATACCATCCGAATCAAATTCGTGAAAGCACATCCTCAACTCCAAGAATTAGCATCAAGGGTGCCTGGAGATTCTCCCTTCACCAAGAAATATGGTCGCCTTCTCAACTTGGTTACCTCAAATTTCCAAGAAGAAATGATGTGTGTACTCTTCCAATTCTTTGATCCCATGCATCATTGCTTCACCTTTCCTGACTATCAATTGGTGCCTACATTAGAAAATTTCTCTCAACTGTTAGGAGTGCCTATGCTTGATCAAATACCATTCACCGATTTAGAGGAGACTCCAAATCCTAAAGTCATTGCCGAAGCTTTACATTTGAAGAGAACCGACATTATAACAAATTGGGAGACAAGAAGCGGATTTAAGGGTTTCCTAGCCAAGTTTTTGTTGAAGAAGGCTCGTTCTTTCTGGGAGGATGTGGATTTTCAAGCTTTTGAAGATGTCTTGGCCCTCCTAATCTATGGTTTGGTTCTATTTCCCAATCCGGACCAATTCATAGATGTGAATGCCATCAAGGTCTTCCTCTCTCGTAATCTTATACCTACTTTGTTTGGAGACATCTTACATTGTTTCCACACTCATACCATGAAGAAAAGAAGTACTATCTTGTGTTTCATTCCCTTACTCTCTAGGTGGTTTACTTTGCACCTAAATCGATAAACGATAAGGAAAGATCTAGGTTTGACATGGTCTCAAAGGATGATGTCCCTCACACATTCTGGCATTTATTGGTGTTCTCGATCCTTGTAGGACACTACTATCATTGACCGTTGTGGGGAATTCCCTAATGTCCCACTCTTATGCGTTATGTGAGGTATCACCTATAACCCTTCTCTTGCATTACGACAATTTTGATAGACACGAAGAGATGGTCCTCACAATGCATTCATCCAAGGTTGGGTATTCGACTATGAGGGCGACAACCAAGGCTACCGTCAAAGGTTCATACGAGCTTGGAGAATGGTAAACAAGGTGGATAGCAAGACATTGAGGCGTAAGAACTCCATTCCTTTGGATCCTTATCTTAAGTGGGTATGAACTCATGCTCAAATTCTCGGTATGCCATACCCTTCCATTTTACCTATCATCATGGAGCCAGTTGTTGAAGGAGATGTTCCATATACTGTCCTTCATCCTACCATGCCTACTTCTCTTGAAGATTTGCAAAGAGCTTGGATCCAGCTGAAGGAAGAGCGATACACCTTCGAAGCTCAGTTCTAAGCAAGTGTGTTGTACCCCAAAATTTTCCCTCTCATTTTATCAATATTTCTCCTCACAAGACTCTTTGAACTCAAGACCAAGCTAGGGTTTGCTCTGCTCAAGTCATCTCCTTGCACTGATGACCTAAATTAGGGTTTGAGTTTGCACAAGGAATTTTGGACTTCTAATGCTCAATGTGACTTTCATGCTTCATTTTGGACTTATAAGATTGCTCATACCAAGTTTCAAGCCTTGAATCAAATTTTTGCCCAGTCAATTGGACAGTTGACCTAAAAATCAGTTGTATTGGGCAAAAAGTCAAATATGGCCAATTTACAGTCAAACCTCATAAATTTTGATCCACATAAACATTATAAGCTCATATGAATCATTTGATCAAGTTTGGACCACAACTCCTCAAGAAATTTGATCAGATCATCAAAAGGGCAAAATCGTCATTTTTAGGGTTTTGACTGTAGAAGGGCAATTTCTGACTTTTTGACCTAGCCAATGGCAAATTAAGTTCAAGCATGGATTAAAGGACTCAATGGCATCATCTTGACCTATTCACAAGGTTCAAAAGATCACTATTAGATTGACAGATGAATTTTCCAGTCAACTGATCAAAAATCAATTGTACACTAAAAAGTCAAACTTTGACTTTTTGGTCAAGATCAAGTGCCAAGGGTCATTTTTCGTCAAGATGTGTCAAAACATGAAACTTGTTCATAAAAAAACCTAATTTTTCAAATTAGGGTTTAAAATTGAAAATTTTCATAACTTAGAATTTTTCTAAGTTATGAAATTTTCTTATTTTGTCCCAACTTTGACCAACTTTTTCACCATGATGAAATTGGATTCAAACAAAACTTCCAAAATCAAAGTTGTAGTCCTCAAAAAAATATACAACTTTTATTCACAAAATTTTCTCAAAAGAAGCTTGTATCTCAAGTTATGATTTTTGGAACAAGGGTCCATGAAACTTTTAACTTAGTGAAATTTTGCCCTAGTTTAGGCAGGATTTTGACCTATCTTCATAGGAAATTTTCACCTAGTTCCACTTGGAATCTCAAAATGTATTTCAAAGATGGATTTTAGAGCGTTCTATAAGCTTTCCAAAATGTCCAAGAACTCTCCAAAATCTTTTAAGGTTAGGGAGAATCGAAGGTTTGAATTTTGCAAAAATTCACTTTGATCCATGGCATGTTTCATGTTGACACAAGTTGCAATTTCCATCCAGCATTGTTTGTACATGGTTATAGGTCCATAAACCCTACCACACTGAAGAATTAAATGCAAACCCAATGGATTGAAGCTTTGTTCTGATCATTAGAGGATTACACAAGAGATTAATCCAAAAATAGCAAAAAGGCAACATTGCCATTTTTGTCAAAATTTGCTTTATGTCAAATTGCATCCCTTGATCCTTGAACCAAATCTTAGATAGAAAACAATATCCACAAACTTGGGGGGCAAAGATCACCAGGTGCATGCTGGAAGATAGCCTGTACAGGCCTGTCTTGTACCACTTCACATTCTTACTTTAAAAAAAACAAGTAAACTTGCCAAAGGGACACAACTTGAGTATCTGTTATAACCAACTCTTGCAAGCATTTGAAACAAGTTTTACACATTACCTTGAGCCAGAGACACGAGTTTTTCAATCCTTAAGCCTTCCAAAACACAAAATCACCTTCCTCTTGTAAAACAGGGTAGTTTCTGCACTTTGAGTTGCATAACAAAAACTACTCATGCGTTTTGCCCCAAACCTGTTCCAATACCTTCCATATAACCCATCTGAGCTATCCCAACCATTGGCCATTGACTGTAACTCCATTTGCAAGTTTCACCATTTCTGTTTTCAGCTTGTGCAGGTTGACTTCTACAAGCTTGTTCAAGCATATCCAAAGCAAACTAAGCATTGGGGAATGTCAGAGGAAGTTCAAGCAAGCTCCCAAGCATCTCAGGCCTCACTGAAAATCTCTACATTGCCATACTCGTGTCTAACTGAAACAGGTATTTTTCAACTTCCTATCTCTCTATTTAGGAATCATTAGGCTTAAGTTTGTGAATAAAAAATGTAGTACTCATAGCCCTTAAGTTGTACATATGCATAGATTTCATTTAAGTTAAGTGTGCTAAAAGAATTTGATTGATGAACTTCCTGAAAAAGTTAGGTTAGAAATTAGGGCCAGAGAAATTCTCTCTGGTCTTTGAGAGTTAGATTAAGTTTTTTATATGGTTGGAATCGTCTCGAAAAATGCTATTACTTTGGTGTTATGAGTTTTTGCTTTAGAGCACGTATGCAGGATTTCCAGATTTTGTACACAGGCGCGCGTTTTTGTGATTCAAAGGTTGAAGATGAAGCTGATCTGGGCTGGGCCTTGTCATTTCCTTGCTAATTGCACCACTGACTTGCTATTTACACCCCTCAGCCCATTTGATTTATATATTCATTTTTTTTTCATTTCTTTTTTAGTTTCTGACTTTATTTTATTTTTCTAAACATAAAAAATTACTAAAAATATTTTCATAAATTTTCACATTTATTTTGTATTTTTTATTATTTTTCTAACATAAAAATAATTGTTAAATAACACATTTTTATTTTCTTTAATAAGAAACTTGAAAATAATACATAGAAATATTATACCTTTATTTTTATTATTTACATACTTAAATAATATTTTTTCTAATATATTTTTTTTTTGACATTTGTATATATTTTATTATTTTATTGTACATAAATAATATAATTAATATATATATATATACTTTCTTAAAGAAAATTAGGATTTTTACCCTTAATAAAAATAATCTTCCATTTTATTATTTTTAATGCATTAAATATTTCATTTTTTTACATACATAAAAATAAACAAAAACATTTTTTTTTACATATTTATAATATTTTGCATATTTATATTTAAATTACTTATTTAAATATTGTTTATTTATTATTTGATGCAAAGAGTTCAATTTGGATGTAATAGTAAATCTTAGGGTTTTATTTTCTTGCAAATACTCCTCATTCAAAAATTGTATCCCCCTCCCCATATCAATGTTGTAATAGTCGTAGATTTATTTTACGCATTTATAACTTTCAAATATGCGATGATAGAGATTAGGGTTTGTATGCAATATCCAAAATCAAAACAAATAGTTAGACCTAATACAAAACATAAAAGCATTCAAATTTACAACACAATACACACATTCACCCCTAGGGTTTCATCCACTTGTTGCCTTTTAAAAGGGCCATGTTATGCATGTTGAGTATCTTGGCAAAACAAAACAAAAATCAAAACAAAAAGATCATAGTCCCTCGATGAAGTTATCTTGGTTGCCTATACAAAAATGATCTAGTCCCTCAAAAATTTGCTAAAGATACTTATCACTATTGCTATCATGGTCAATACGATGACCCGCGCCTGTCTCGTTTAATATCCAAATACAAGGTTGTTTACCAAATGCAATGGTAAAACAACACTATCAAAAGGGTTAAAAATGTGTAGGAAAGACTCTTGAGTAGAGTGGGTATACAACTCTTAGTTACTTGATCAAAACTTGCAAAAACATCCTTTCTATTTTCAAACACACCTCATAACACAATTTCAAAACATTTCCCAAAACAAACTTTCAAACATTGAAATACCTTTTCAAAAGACAAACACCTTTGTATATATTCAAACAAGAATCATTACAAAGGTTGCCACAATGATGACCTCTTTTCAAAACATTTTCAAAACCACAAAGCACCATTTCAAACAATTGAAAAGCAAAAGCAAGTGATCTAAACAAGTAACTAAGAGCCCATGGAAAACCATGGATGAAAAGGGTGATAGCACCTTCCATTTTCATAATCTACCCCCCGAACCCAAGAAAACATCTCAAAGGTCTTTCTTGTGCTTTTTAACCTTTCCTTTGGATAAAATAAAAAGTCGGTGGTGACTCTTGCTAAACTGAAACATTTGCAAACACAAACGCAAAACCTCAAGTCAGTTCTCCCACCGTATCACAGAACTGGAGACTCTGCTGGGGAGATGTCTAAAAGTGGGGTTACCTTAGGGTTTAGCTCACCTTTTACATGCTTACTTTGTTTGCTTTGATTGCTTTACATTTGGTTCTATTGTTTGGGTTTGAAATCCTCTACCCGGATTTAGGAAACATTCATAGGTAAATAGCAATACGTTGTGGAAACTGTTCGGGGTATACCGACATGGTTGAATCAATAGCTATATTAGTACGACATATTTGTGGGTACCGGTAGCTTTTGAGTCAATCAAAGAGAATACGGGGCCGCCGAGTGATGTCATGAAGCACTAATGGACTTTTAGAACCTTTACTTGACCATCTTGGCATTATTAGGGGTAGTGAGATGACCGACTTTGGTGCAGTCTGAAGTTGGTAGATACTCGATACTACACTCATTGAGGGTTGTTTTCTTGGAATATTTCGGTCGCCAGTAAAGTGGCTAAACTGAAACCATGAACACAGAAAATAATCCAGTGATATTGAGCTCCTTAGAACCCGGTTACTATTTATAGGACAGGTTGATCCGACTAACTTCAAGAGGGTACTTACCTATGAAACCCCATGCAAGCCTAAAACTAGGATCTTGGGTGATTTGTTTGTACATATACTTGTGCATACATCATGAATATCATGAAGCATCATATGCATCCACTAACCATTTCAAGGGTTTGGATCTTCATCTTTGTTCCTGTTTTGTAGGTTATGGAATCACTCCACAGGAAAACAATCCAGGTCAACCTTGTGAGAATCCCTCCTCAACTCAAGGAGCTTGCTTCCAAGATTCTAGAGAATTCTCCCTTCACTGAAAGACATGGTAGACTTCTCAACTTGGTCAGCTCCAACATTGAAGAAGACATGGTGAAAGTTCTCTTCCAGTTCTTTGACCCCCTACACCATTGCTTTACATTTCCTGATTACCAACTAGTGCCTACTTTGGAGGAATTTTCTCAACTCCTGAGGATTCCTATTTTCCATCAACTACCCTAAAACGGTGCGGAAAGAGAACCAAAGCCTAAAGATGTTGCCCAAGCCTTACACTTACAACCATCTGATATCAAAGGTCATTGGGAAACCAGAAGTGGTGTCAAGAGTTTCTTGGCAAAGTTTCTGTTTGAGAAGGCACGAGAATGCTGGAATTCTATAGATCTGCAAGCTTTTGAGGAGATTATAGCACTTCTCATCTATGGGTTGGTCTTGTTCCCAAACCCTGATAAGCTTATAGATGTGAATGTTGTCAAGATTTTCATATCTCGGAATCTTGTGCCTACATTTCTTGGGGACATCCTACACTCATTTTACACACGAACAATGAGGAAAAGAGGTGTTCTCATGTGTTGTACTCCTCTTATAGCAAGGTGGTTTTTTTCTCACCTTCCCCAGACAGTCTTGAAGAATGAACAAGGCTTGAGGTGGTCACAACGGTTGATGACTCTTACACATTCTGATGTTCATTGGTGTTCTCGGTCTAGAGAAAATGTCATCATCATTGATCGTTGTGGGGAATTCCCTAATGTCCCACTACTTGGCATTAGGGGAGGCATTACCTACAACCCCTGTTTGGCTCTAAGACAGTTTGGGTATGCCCGAAGGGATGGCCCTCATGACATGTTGATTCCAGACTTGGTTTTTGACTTCGACAACAACGCTCAAGGACTTCGACAAAGGTTTATCCGAGCTTAGAGGATACCCAACAAAGTGGACAGTAAGACACTGGGACACAAGAATTCTATCCCCCTTGAGCCTTACCTCAAGTGGGTACGAACCCGCACCTAGAGTCTTATGATGCCTTACCCCTACATTCTGCCTATGATCAAAGAGCCCGTTAGGGAAGGAGAGGTTCCATACACCCTCCTACATCCTGACATGCCAACATCATTGGAAGATTTGCAAAAGAGTTGGATACAGCTCAAGGAAGAACGAAATACTTTTGAAGCCAGCTTCTACGCCAGTGAGAAGAAGGTTTTGGAACTTACTCGTCAACTCCATGAATAGAAGACTCTCAACACCTACATTGCGCCAAAGATGATGCGCAACGTCTTTTTACATTAGAATTTTGTATTATTTTTTCCCATGGGGCATTTATGTACTAACAAATTCTATCTTATTAATATGACGTGTGTTCTTTTTGTTTGCAACAACTTTGAATTTCTGAATCCTTGAATGCATTACATGAATACATATAATTCATCATATGTATAAGCAGGTCTTCATACCAGGTTTCCTTATCTCTCTGTTGTTTATTTCAGCAAGATGGATATAGAGCAGACGATCAAAGATCTACAAGTGCAGAATTCATAGTTCCAACAACTCCTCATGACTTTGGCAAAGGGTCAGGAGGATCTTAAAGCACTGTTAGAGAAGGAGAAGGAAAAAGAGAAAAAGAAAAAGAAAAGGGTTGGTGTGGCCATTCTGGGTAGAAGATTTGAGAACCAATCTAGAAGGGTCATAGATTTCCCCTCATCATCTGATGAAGGGATAGGTAAAGGAAAGGGAGTTGCAGTGCCCTCCAAGTCTGAGGAAGAAGAAGAAGAGGATGAAAATTACTCTGAGTAGCAGTACCCTCCTGCAGGCGACAAGTACAAGAATCTGGAAGAGCGTCTGGAAGCTATGGAGGTACAAAGGGTGCCTGGGCTGGATTTCGAGGAGCTAGGGTTGGTTGCTGGTATTGTGATTCCCCCTAAATTCAAGGTGCCTACATTTTCTAAATACGATGGTTTGTCTTGTTCGAAGATGCACCTACGGTCTTACGTCAGAAAGATCCAACCTCATTCTTCTGATAAGGATTTGTGGGTCCAATTTTTTCAAGATAGTCTTTCGGGGACGCAATTATATTGGTTTTACCAGCTTGAAAGATCTGATGTGCATAATTGGGAGGACCTGGCTGCTGCCTTCTACAGACAATATCAATATAATGCAGACTTAGCACCCACTCGTACTCAACTACAGAGTATGGGTATAGTCTCTAATGAAGGCTTTAAGGAGTATGCCCAGAAGTGGAGAATCTTGGCTGGAAGGGTGCAACCACCATTGTCTGAAAGAGAGCTTGTTGATGTGTTTTTGGGGACGCTGTCAGGACCATTCTTTAATCAGCTGATAGGGAGTTCATCAGCGGGGTTCACCGAATTAATTTTTACTGGTGAACGAGTTGAAGCTGGCATCAAGAGCGGTAAAATTCAAAAAGATACGTCTGCTTCTGCTGTTGTCAAAAAACCTTTTCCAGCCAAGAAAGAGGTGTCAGCTGTGTACTCTCAAAGAGGTCGAGGGAGAGTGGAGCGCCGGCCAACGGTGGGGGCTGTAATGATTCAAAAGACTGCGGCTAATCAGCCTAGAAACGATCAACCCATAACCAACCAACAAAGAGGGGGAAGGCCTGCTAGGATGTTCACCAAAATAAACATGATACATGCCCAGGTTCTCCCCCATCTCTTCAAGTTAAACCTTACAACCTTGAGAGAGACACCACAAAATCCGAATACAACTTCTCCTTTTTACCATGCCAATGCTAAATGTGCTTATCATTCAGACGACATAGGGCACGACACCAACAATTGTTGGGCCCTCAAAAACAAGATCCAGGATTTAATAGATGCCAAGGAAGTGGAATTCGACGCGCCCGAAAAGCCGAATGTGATCTCCGCCCCAATGCTAAAGCATGGTCACAATGCTCATGTTATCGAAGAGGATCTGTATGTTGCCGCTGTTGAAGACTTAATGACCCCTTTACCAATAATCAAGATGAATCTGTTGAAAGCCAGGATTTTTCCAGGCTATGAAAAAGATTGTTACCATTGTTCGTCCCTACAATCCGACTGTCCGTTATTGAAATTAGGCATCTAACTCCTGATGGATAATCAAGAAATCCTCTTTGAGAAAACTCCTGTTACTCCTGTTACTCCAATTCCTATCAACGATATTGCTATAATTACCATTTCTGACAATCTTTCCAAGGTCTCCAAAAGACCTGTTAAGATTACACCTGGTCTAAAGCTTGTATCGCTGAAGATAACTATGCCAGGGCCTATCCCATACAAGTCCAACAAGTCAATACCGTGGAATTAAGGAGGAGAGATCTTCTACCACGGTGTTAAGCGGATTGAATCAGTGGAAGAAAATTCCGATGAAGAAACTCCTGATATAGGAAATATCGTTGGGACGAGTTAGATCACCCATAGCGGAAGAATTTTCTCTCCAGAGATTGCTCCTCCAAGGGCGATCTTCGGACCCTCAAATGCTCCTAAGGTTACTCCTGAGTCGGTCAACATCTCTGTGCGAAGTCCGGTTATTGAAGAAATTGTTACTCCCGTAGTTGTACCCTCTGTTGTTGCTGCTGATAAAGGTAAAGGGATCCAAGAAGCGCCCGTCAGGACGAGGACTCAGCCTTTGGTCATCCCCGAGACCACTCAAAAGGAGATGGAGGAGATTTTAAAAATAATTAAGAAAAGCGACTATGATGTCGTAGAACAATTGGGGCAAACCCCTTCAAAAATCTCTATGCTGGCCCTATTGCTCTGTTCTGAGGCTCATGCCAAAGCCTTGATCAAATTCCTGAAGACGGCCCACGTGCCTCAAGAAACCTCTGCGGACCAGTTCCAGGAATGTGTAGCCAACCTAACCGCCAACAATGATCTTGGCTTCTTCGATGCCGATCTAACATCTAAGGGGAGAAAGCATAATGACGTGCTGCATGTCTCGGTGGAATGCAGAGGAACCACACTTGCTCACGTTCTGGTTGATATCGGGTCGTCTTTAAATGTCCTGCCAAAGAAAGCATTGGACAGATTGGACTGTGAAGGTTTGACCCTAAAGCCCAGCAATATCATTGTTAGAGCCTTTGACGGTTCTAAGAGGATGGTCCACAGAGAGGTGGACATCCCAATTAAAGTGGGAACGAAAATTTTCAACTCTACATTTTATGTGATAGACATCCGTCCTTCATATTCTTACTTATTGGGAAGACCCTGGATCCACAACGCTGGGGCAGTCACTTCTTCTCTACACCAAATGCATAAATACCCAGTCCAGGGGAAAATCATAACAGTTCATGGCGAGGAGGACTATATGATAAGCCACCTTAATTATTTCTGCTATGTGGAGTTAGATGGTGAATTCATAGAAACCCCTTTCCAACACTTTAAAGAGGTTTCTCCTGAAGTTGCGGCAGCTAAGACAATGACGTCTGTACCCATCATTACCAAGCACGTGTCCTGAATGTCATCCCTTAAAGATGCAAAGGCTGTGATCGAGGAAGGAGGAAGTACAATATGGGGTCAGCTACCAGATTTTCCTTTCAAGAAAGATAAGTTTGGCTTGGGTTTAACTGCTGCTAGTCAGAAGGTTGTGCGCCGCTCCTGGGCTGGAGGGCCACCATTAAAGATCACTCATCATGGAGTTCATGCTTTGGAGGATGTTGAAGATGAGAGCAATTTTGAAGATTGGATTTTCCCGACTATTGAAGAAGGACTAAACAACTGGGAGGCGAAAGACTTTGTTCCCATTACTTTCATAAATCATTAATTTATCTTTCGAACATTTCTGTTGGTCTGTAATAATTATTAAACAATTCGTACACTCTTTTTTCCTTGTGCCTTACCCGGGGCATATAGGTCCATTTGTAAGGGCTTGATTTTTTCATCTTCATATGCCATTTTTAATGAATCATGGACGTTTTCATATATAAACTTTTGTGTTCATTTTATTTCTTTTTACATTTTATTTTGTTTAAAGGTGGCTGTCCCTTACACACACACACACTCACAAATGCAGGTACCCTTCCACTCCGGATTCTATGGGTAACAATTCTGCTATGGCCTTTAGTGACTTTGAAGATCTGGTCAATCATGCCGAGTACGAAGGTGATGAAGACTGTAAAGTTCCTGGAAAGTTGGCTAGACTTCTACAACAGGAAGAAAGGGCTATTCTTCCCCATGAAGAGCTGTTAGAGACTATCAACTTGGGTACTGCCGAAGACAGAAAAGAGGTTAAAGTGGGTGCCAACCTAAAGCCAAATGTCAAAGAGTGCTTAGTTCAGCTGTTGAATGAATATGTTGAGATCTTCTCCTGGTCCTATGAAGACATGCCGGGACTCGATACAGATATTGTGGTTCACCGTCTCCCTACAAGAGAAGACTGACCACCAATTAAACAGAAAGTCCACCGAATGAGGCCCGATATGTCTAAAAAGATCAAAGCCGAAGTGATGAAGCAGTTCAATGCTGGGTTTCTTGCTGTTACTTCCTATCCACAATGGGTTTCTAACATTGTGCCCATACCTAAAAAGGACGGCAAAGTGAGAATGTGCATGGATTACAGAGATTTAAACAGGGCTAGCCCTAAAGATGATTTTTCACTACCGCACATTGACATCTTGGTTGACAACACAGCTCAGCACAAGGTATTTTCTTTCATGGATGGATTTTCAGTGTATAACCAGATCAAAATGGCCCCCGAAGACATGGAGAAGACTACTTTTGTTACGCAGTGGGGTACCTTCTGCTATAAAGTGATGCCATTCGGACTGAAGAATGCTGGGGAAACCTATCAGCTGCCATGGTAGCTTTGTTTCATGACATGATACATCATGAGATTGAAGTCTACGTAGACGACATGATAGCCCGTTCACAAACAGAAGAAGAACACCTGGATAATCTACAAAATTTGTTTGTCAGATTGAAGGAATATAAGCTCAGACTGAACCCTAGCAAGTGCACTTTCGGAGTCAGGTCCGGTAAACTCTTGGGATTTATCGTCAGCAACAAAGGCATTGAGGTTGATCCTGCCAAAGTCAAAGTCATACAAGAAATCCCTGCTCCTCGCACTGAGAAGGAGGTCAGAGGTTTCTTGGGACGCCTAAACTACATTACAAGGTTCATTTCTCACCTAACATCTACCTATGAACCAATCTTCAAGCTGTTGAAGAAAGATCAGGTGGTTGAATGGAATGATGACTGTCAAGTTGCTTTCGATAAAATCAAAGAGTATTTTCTAGAACCTCCTATCCTGATGCCACCCGTCGAAGGAAGGCCGCTAATCATGTATCTGACTGTTTTGGATAATTCAATGGGGTGCGTACTGGGCTAACATGACGAGTCTGGCCGAAAAGAGCATGCCATTTATTACCTTAGAAAAAAGTTTACCGACTGTGAGACTCGTTACTCACTGCTCGAGAAAACTTGTTACGCTTTGGTATGAGTTGCTCGCTGGCTAAGGCAGTATATGTTGACACATACCACTGTGCTGATTTCTAAAATGGATCCGATCAAGTACATCTTCGAAAAGCCTGCGTTATCTGGAAGAATCGCTAGATGGAAATTGATCCTGACTGAGTATGATATCCAGTACACAACCCAAAAAGCTATAAAGGGGAGTGTACTAGCTGACCATCTAGCTCATCAAGCTGTCGAAGATTACCAATCCATGAAGTTAGACTTCCCCGACGAAGACATTATGACATTGGACAACATTGAAGGTAACGGACCGTATGACGGACCTGAACAAGGATCCCGATGGACCATGTACTTTGATGGTGCTTCAAATGCACTTGGAAACGGTATCGGTGCGGTACTTATCTATTCAGAAGGTTGCCATACACCTTTCACTGCTAGACTCTGCTTCAGCTGCACCAACAACATGGCCGAGTATGAAGCTTGCATCTTTGGTCTCAAGGCTGCAATCGACTTAGGAATCAAATCTTTAGTTGTGCTTGGAGACTTCGCTTTGGTCATCAGTCAGATCAAATGAGAGTGGGGCACTAAACATCCCAATCTCATCCCTTACAAAGAACATGTCCTGACATTGTTAACTCATTTCGAGCAGATTACCTTCGAGCACTTCCCGCAAGAAGAAAATCAGCTAGTAGATGCTCTAGCTACAATGTCATCCATGTTTAAACTTAACTGGGATAATGAGGTTCTCCAAATCACCATTGAGCGGATGGACGAACCTGCACATTGTCACGAGATTAATACCAAAGAAGTAGTGGACCGACCCTGGTTTCACGAAGTCAAAAGGTATCTCGAGACTCAAGAATACCCTGAAGGAGCTTCAGTCAACGACAAAAAGTTCTTAAGGAGATTTTCTGCCAAGTTCTTCCTGAGCAACGGTATCCTATACAAGCGCAATCATGATTGCGTTCTGCTTCATTGTGTGGACAAGGTTGAAGCTGAGTAGATCATGGCTGAACTGCATAATGGTACTTTTGGCACCCACTTGAGTTTACATACAATGGCTAAGAAGATTCTAAGGGCAGGCTACTACTGATATACCATGGAAGCTGATTGTCATCAATATTCCCGTACTTGTCACAAATGCCAAATCTATGCAGACAAGGTACATATTCCTCCAGTTCCTCTCAATGTCCTAACAGCTCCTTGGCCATTCGCAATGTGGGGAATCGACATGATTGGAGAGATCAAGCCTACAACATCCAATGGACACCGCTTCATCCTGGTGACCATTGATTACTTTACCAAATGGGTCGACGCAGCTTCCTTCGCCTCCGTTACAAAGAATATGGTCGCCCGCTTCATCAAGCAGAACCTCATATGCCGATATGGTATCCCCTAAAAGATCATCACGAACAACGGTACAAACCTGAACAACACTATGATCATCGCTCTGTGCGAGCAGTTCAAGATTCAACATCACAATTCATCTCCCTATCGGCCAAAGATGAACGGTGTTGTCGAAGCTGCGAACAAAAATATCAAGAAGATCATTCAAAATATGACAATCACCTACAAGGACTGGCATGAGATGTTACCGTTTTCTCTGCACGGATACCGTACCACGACGCATACTTCAACTGGGGCAACACCTTTTTCTTTGGTATACGGCATAGAAGTTGTTTTACCTATGGAGGTTCAGATTCCCTCTTTAAGAATCATGAGAGATGCTGGTTTGAGTGAAGACGAGTGGATTCAGACCCGACTTGATCAACTTAACTTGATTGACGAGAAGCGATGTACTGCTGTTTGTCATGGTCAGACGTATCAAAAATGGATGATCAATGCTTTCAACAAGAAATTC
Source organism: Vicia faba (assembly GCA_948472305.1). Lineage (NCBI taxonomy): Eukaryota > Viridiplantae > Streptophyta > Magnoliopsida > Fabales > Fabaceae > Vicia > Vicia faba. The sequence continues at coordinate 1,366,528,549 of OX451735.1, read as the reverse complement.
AGGCACCAGGTATATCAAGTCGGAGATCTTGTAATCAAGCGGATCATCTTTCTGCAAAGTGATCCTAGGGGAAAATGGACTCCTACCTGTGAAGGACCATTTGTGATCAAAAACATCTTTTCTGGTGGGGCTATGATTCTAACCACCATGGACGGAGACGACCTGCCGCACCCTGCGAATGCAGACATAGTCAAAAGATACTACGCATGAACGACCCGACAAGTTGAAAACCCGAAAGGGCGACTTGGGCAAAAATGGGCATCCCGGTGAATCGAAAACCCAAAAGGGCAGTTCAGGCAAAAATTAGGGATAAACAAAAAAATCTATACACCCGGGAAGTTGAAAACCCGAAAGGGCGACTTGGGCAAAAAAGGGTTTCCCGGTGGATCAAAAACCCGAAAGGGCGATCCAGGCAAAAGTTAGGGAAATAAAGTGTATGACTATGTCTCTTCAGATCACTTTAAGGACAATCTCTTCACGAACAAGCTCCAAGATTCCGATCAATCCAATCATTTGCGGACGAAGCAATGAATGGACAAGATACTCAGAGTTACGAAGGCTATAGCAGAATGGGAACCCCATGGAATTTTTACACATAGCCATCTTTCTTTGTATAATTTTTTTCTCATTTTTATGACAACATTCTCTTACTAGGATGTCTATCTCCTTTGTACAAAATATTTACACAAAGTTAATACAAAGATACTTCAAAGTGCACAAAATTGTTTGCTTTTTCTTTCTTTTTACACTTGTGTTTATTTGAAAACGTCCAATGATTTATTAAATGAGCATATGCATTTGAATATAATCACTGCTGACAAATAAAACGAAATGAGAAAGAATAATTACTGATAGAATGAAAGTATAGGAAAATGTCTTTAGGCTATTCCAGGAGAAATCCCCTGCAATACATCATCCAGATCCTCGGCGGAACTGAAGCCTTGAAATGCATATCCCCAGCGGAGTTAAGTTTCAAGAATCCCGATCAGAGCTGAGTTTTCAAATTCCTAATCCCCAGTGGAGCAAAAATTTGAACTACAAACCCTCAGTGAAGGTGAAACTTTATTCCCCAAACGGAGTCAAACCTTTGACCTTTTAACATCATGGGAGATCATCCAGTTTCCTCCAATTTCCCCAGAGAATCGCTTTAAAAGAAGATAATTCCCCGGAGAGTTATTCTAAAACCTTCTTCCTCAACGAAGTTAAATTTCCATACACGATCAAATCAGCACGTCTTTAAGATCCCCAACGGAGAGGAAACTTTGAGCTACCAATCCCCAGCGGAAACCATTCAGTTTTCCCCTGATACCCCCAACAGAACAGAATGGAGATTCTCATTCTTGAAGTCCCCGGTAGATTGGCATACAACTCGAACTCCTGATCTCCCCAGCTGTATAGCTTCTCCCCAAAGAGGTTGTCAAAGATTTGGAATCTCCAACAGTGGTCATGGATTTATTTTCCCCGACAGCAGTCAAAAGATTTTATTATCTCCAGCTATCCAGGATTTATTTTCCTCAGCAAAACAGCTAATCAGCTTACATGCACATACATTACATTCATAAATCATGAACATTGATAAAACACATATATTGCATCATACATTTCATGCAACATAACTTTGTGTTTCAGTTGACCTTTTACCCTTTTCAGGATAAAAATAACAGCTACCTAAAACAGATGTTTAATGCTCAGAAAACGGCTTAGAAAGGCTTCGGACGCAGATGCTTTGCTATTTGCTTATTCGAATCAATGAGCAGATTCATGTTCCAGTTATAAAGCCTGGATTCGGCCTGATAATATCTTGACTATACTGAAGCCAGGAGATCGACCAGAAAATAGTTGAACCCCCTGCAAGTTTTGTGAAGCCTGGATGTTGACCAGATAGCAATATAAGACTGTGAAGCCTGGACGTTGACCAGATAACAATAAGGTATATTGTGAAACTTGGATATTGACCAAATAACAGTTTACTCAGCCAATTACCTTGAAACCCGAATTCAATCGGATATTAGTAGGCCCCAAAATCAAAGGGAAAACCGGAGGCGACCAGATAGCTATTTTATTTCCTTCTGGAGACTGGACGTTGACCAGATAGGAAGGAAGGTATTGTGAAACCTGGACGTTAACCAGATAGCAATACAAGACTGTGAAGCCTGGATGTTGACCAGATAACAGTAAAGTATACTATGAAACTTGGATGTTGACCAAATAACAGTTTACTCGGCCAATTACTTTGAAGCCCGTATTCAACCGAATATTAGTAGGCCCTAAAATCAAAGGGAAAACCGGAGGCGACCAGATAACCATTTGATTTACTTCTGAAGCCTGGATGTTGACCAGATAGGAAGTAAAGTATCGTGAAGCCTGGATGTTGACCAGATAGCAATACAAGACTGTGAAGCCTGGATGTTGACCAGATAGCAGTTTACTATCACCTCTTCAACCAAGAGATGACTCCTCAGTAGAATAACAGACGACTGAAGTTCTATTTCTACCATGACAGAGACCAGCATTCCCCGGCATAGTCCTCCTCAACAACAGGTATACGGGCTCTCGCAAAGGAATCTTTTATGCGATCAATTTTCTTGGATGGCATCTTTAAGCCCATCTCCGACAAGATTTTGTCACATCTTCCAAATGGCATCTTTAAGCCCATTCCATCAACTATACTCTGACGAGTGCAAACTTACGGGCACTCTAATGACCAATCCTCTTTTACCTTCAAGTCACGAAAGGCAAACTCACCAATCTAACTCTTCAGGTTCAAGAAGATTGAACAGGGGCAACTGTTGTACCCAAAAATTTTCCCTCTCATTTTATCAAGATTTCTCCTCACAAGACTCTTTGAACTCAAGACCAAGCTAGGGTTTGCTATGCTCAAGACATCTCCTTGCACTGTTGACCTAAATTAGGGTTTGAGTTTGCACAAGGAATTTTGGACTTCTAATGCTCAATGTGACTTTCATGCTTCATTTTGGACTTAAAAGATTTCTCATACCAACTTTCAAGCCTTGAATCAAATTTTTGCCCAGTCAATTGGACAGTTGACCTAAAAATCAGTTGTATTGGGGAAAAAGTCAACTGTGGCCAATTTACAGTCAAACCTCATAAATTTTGATCCACGTCAATATTATAAGCTCATATGAACCATTTAATCAAGTTTGTACCACAACTCCTCAAGAAATTTGATCAGATCATTAAAAGGGCAAAATGGTCATTTTTAGGGTTTTGACTGCAGAAGGGCAATTTCTGACTTTTTGACCTAGCCAATGGAAAATTAGGTTCAATCATGGATTCAAGGACTCAATGGCATCATCTTGACCTATTCACAAGGTTCAAAAGATCACAATTGTATTGGATTGACAGATGAATTTTCCAGTCAACTGATCAAAATTCAACTGTACATTGAAAAGTCAAACTTTGACTTTTTGGTCAAGATCAAGTGCCAAGGGTCATTTTTCATCAAGATGTGTCAAAACATGAAACTTTTTCATCAAGAAACCTAATTTTGCAAATTAGGGTTTAAGATTGAAAAATTTCATAACTTAGAATATTTCTAAGTTATGAAATTTTCTTATTTTTTTCCCAACTTTGCCCAACTTTTTCACCATGATGCAATTGGATTCAAATAAAACTTCCAACATGAAAGTTGTATTCCTCCATAAAATATACAACTTTGATTCACGAAGTTTTCTCAAAAGAAGCTTGGATCTCAATTTATGATTTTTGGAACAAGGGTCCATGAAACTTTTAACTTAGTGAAATTTTGCCCTAGTTTACGCAGGATTTTGACCTATCTTCATGGAAATGTTTCACATAGTTCCACTTGGAATATCAAAATGCATTTCAAAGATGGATTGTAGAGTGTGCTACAATATTTCCAAAATGTCCAAGAACTCTCCAAAATCATTTATGGTTATGGAGAATCGAAGGTTTGAATTTTGCAAAAACTCACTTTGATCCATGGCATGTTTCATGTTGACACAAGTTGCAATTTCCATCCAGCATTGTTTGTAATTGATTACAGGTCCCTAAACCCTTACGCACTCAAGAATTAAATGTAAACCCAATGTATTGAAGCTTTGTTCTGATCATTAGAGGATTACACAAGAGATTAATCCAAAAAATAGCAAAAAGGCAACATTGCCATTTTTGTCAAAATAATCTTTATGTCAAATTACATCCCTTGAGCCTTGAACCAAATATTAGACAGGAAACAATATCCACAAACTTGGGGGTCCAAGATCACCAAGTGCATGCTGGAAGATAGCCTGTACAGGCCTGTCTTGTACCACTTCACATTCTTACTTAAAAAAAAAACAAGTAAACTTGCCAAAGGGACACAACTTGAGTATCTGTTATAACCAACTCTTGCAAGCATTTGAAACAAGTTTTACACATTGCCTTGAGCCAGAGACACGAGTTATTCAACCCTCAAGCCTTCCAAAACACAAAATCACCTTCCTCTTGCAAAACAGGGTAGTTTCTGCACTTTGAGTTGCATAACAAAAACCACTCGTGTGTTTTGCCCCAAACCTGTTCCAATACCTTCCATATAACCCACATGAGCTATCCCAACCATTGTCCATTGACTGTAACTCCATTTGCAAGCATCACCATTTCTGTTTTCAGCTTGTGCAGGTTGACTTCTATAAGCTTGTTAAAGCAAATCCAAAGCAAACTAAGCATTGGGGAAGGTCAGAGGAAGTTCAAGCATGCTCCCAAGCATCTCAGGCCTTACTGAAAAGCTCTACATTGCCATACTCGTGTCCAACTGAAACAGGTATTTTTCAACTTCATATCTCTCTATTTAAGAATCATTAGGCTTAGGTTTGTGAATAAAAAATGTAGTACTCATAGCCCTTAAGCTGTACATATGCATAGATTTCATTTAAGTTAAGTGTGCTAAGAGAATTTGATTGATGAACTTCCTGAAAAAGTTAGGTTAGAAATTAGGGCCAGAGAAATTCTCTCTGGTCTTTGAGAGTTAGATTAAATTCTTTATATGGTTGGAATCGTCTTGAAAAATGCTCTGACTTTGGTGTTATGAGTTTTTGCTTTAGAGCACGTATGCAGGATTTCCATGTTTTGTACACAGGTGCGCGTTTTTGTGATTCAAAGGTTGAAGATGAAGCTGATCTGGGCTGGGCCTTGTCATTTCCTTGCTAATTGCACCACTGACTTGCTATTTAAACCCCTCAGCCCATTTGATTTATATTTTCATTTTTTTTCATTTCTTTTTTAGTTTCTGACTTTATTTTATTTTTCTAAACATAAAAAATTACTAAAAATATTTTCATAAATTTTCACATTTATTTTGTATTTTTTATTATTTTTCTAACATAAAAATAATTGTTAAATAACACATTTTTATTTTCTTTAATAAGAAACTTGAAAATAATACATAGAAATATTATACCTTTATTTTTATTATACCTTTATAATACAATATTTTATATATATACTTTCTTAAAGAAAATTAGGATTTTTACCCTTAATAAAAATAATCTTCCATTTTATTATTTTTAATGCATTAAATATTTCATTTTTTTACATACATAAAAATAAACAAAAACATTTTTTTACATATTTATAATATTTTTCATATTTATATTTAAATATTGTTTATTTATTATTTGATGCAAAGAGTTCAATTTGGATGTAATAGTAAATCTTAGGGTTTTATTTTCTTGCAAATACTCCCCATTCAAAAATTGTATCCCCTTCCCATATCAATGTTGTAATAGTCGTAGATTTATTTTACGCATTTATAGCTTTCAAATATGCCATGATAGAGATTAGGGTTTGTATGCAATATCCAAAATCAAAACAAATAGTTAGACTTAATACAAAACATAAAAGCATGCAAATTGACAACACAATACACACATACACCCCTAGGGCTTCATCCACTTGTTGCCTTTTAAAAGGGCCATGTTATGCATGTTAAGTATCTTGGCAAAACAAAACAATAATCAACAAAAAGATCATAGTCCCTCAATGACGCTATCTTGGTTGCCTATACAAAAATGATCTAGTCCCTCAAAAATTTGCTAAATATACTTACCACAATTGCTATCATGGTCAATACGATGACCCACACCTGTCCCGTTTAATATCCAAATACAAGGATGTTTACCAAATGTAATGGTAAAACAACACTGTCAAAAGGGTTAAAAATGTGTAGGAAAGACTCTTTAGTAGATAGGGTAGACAACTCTTAGTTACTTAATCAAAACTTGCAAAAACATCCTTGCTATTTTCAAACACACCTCACAACAAAATTTTAAAACATTTCCCAAAACAAACTTTCAAACATTGAAATACCTTTTCAAAAGACAAATACCTTTGTATATATTCAAACAAGAATCATTACAAAGGTTACCACAATGATGGCCTCTTTTCAAAACATTTTCAAAACCACAAAGCACCATTTCAAACAATTGAAAAGCAAAAGCAAGTGATCTAAACAAGTAACTAAGAGCCCTTGGAAAACCATGGATGAAAAGGGTGCTAGCACCTTCCCTTTTCATAATCCACCCCCCGAACCCAAGAAAACATCTCAAAGGTCTTTCCTGTGCTTTTTGACCTTTCCTTTGGATAAAATAAAAAGTCGATGCTGACTCTTGATAAACCAAATCATTTGCGAACACAAACACAAAACCTCAAGTCAGTTCTCCCACCGTATCACAAAGTGAAAAGAGGGTTTTGGAGCTTACGAGACAACTCAATGAAGAGCAGAATCTCAACACCTACAGAGCGCCAAAGAAGATGCATTCGACCTTTTTGTCTTAGGAGTTTATTTTGCTTTATTTTCTCCACTGTAAGCCCAAGGGGCATGGTTGTAGTCAATTTAAACTCATTAATACAATTGATGTTTTCTCCCGTTTTTGTCTAAAACAAATTTAAATCTTCTAAGTCCTTGAAAATATTGCATCCACATATCATGCATGTCATCACAACAGGTTTTCCTCATACAGGTTTCTCATCTGCTTACTGTTTATTTAAGTAGAGATGGCTCAAGAAAAGACTATCAAGGACATTCAAACTCAAAATGTTCAACTTCAATAAATTTTCTTGAACCTATCCAAGGGGCAAGAAGAAGTGAAAGCACTCCTCACTAGGGGCATGGCATGAAGAATCCTGAAGACAACAAGGATGACCAGTTAGAGTGGCTACAAACTGTAATAGCCACAATGAAGGTCCAGATGATGGGACAGATGGTATGTCATATGGTTCTTATCCCAAACTTAGCTCGGAGACATGAAGAGCTAAGGGCCTTCATCAACAAACTTCATCAAGACGGTTGCAACCATATGAAACAAACAATCGAGATTGGGGATCAAGTCTTTATTCAGCCTCCCATGAGACAAGAAGCTGGTTTGATGGAGAGAAGACCTTTCCAAATTGCTGCTACAACATGAGCCCAACAACATCCTTGCCAACAACAACATGGTAATCAGCGTAAGCGGGATGTGTCCAATAGGCAATATGCCAAACTCAACATGCGAATGTCGCAAGTCTTGCTACACATGTTGAATCTAAATTTAGTCACATTAAAGGATCCTCCTCGGAATCCTAATATATCTGCTCCTAGTTACCATCCCAATGAAAGGTGTGCATATCACTCCAACAGTCCAGGGCACGATACTCATAGTTGTTGGACGTTGAAAAACAAGATTCAAGACTCGATTAATGAATGAGCATTGGAATTCGCACAGGATGGTCAACTGGAGTTCTTCTGTCACCCCTCCAAGGCACACCATCTGAAGTGACAAATTTAGACGGAGAAACTTTTGTTATTCGAATTTTCAATTGTAATTTCTTTTGTTTGTTCAAACACTTAGCTATTAATGTCAAACTCTGTTTCATTAATGTATTGCATATGTTTGTCTTGAATTAATCCATTCGTTTTTATTATATTCACTCCATGCTTTTAAAATCCCTTTATAATTTTCAACTCTTGTCTTAAAAGTTGCAAGCCTTTAGAGGGAGGATGACAAAAACAATGCCATAATCTCATACAGTATGATTTCGAACAGACCTTGCTGATGATGTACAGGTGTTTCTTTCAAACCCTAAAAACTGGAGTTATAAGGAAGATAATCCCTAGTCAACCCCTTTGAGATAAAGAAGTAGGAGTTTTCTTTTTCACACAAATTGAAACCTTTAATCAAAACCTGGGACAGGGTAGTCTCTCAGTTAATTCAAATGCGCGTTTTGTCACAAACTTTCACCTCGTACACAATGAGTGATATCAAAAACTTCCTTCTAAACCAAAAGACGATGATGGTTCCCTATCAAATAGGCAGTCACTATCTCTCAAAAGAAAAAGCCGACTAAGTCAAAACCTACGAAGGAGAATGTTGGGGCATCCTGCTGACTACAATCTCAAAACAAGAACAGTCAGGCAAAAATTAGGGACAATAAATCAAAAAGAGGTCACTAAAGATCCTCAACAATCACGAAAAATGTTGCAAAAATGACTGCCTTTCGACGAACTTAAAACGTCATTCTAGACTCAATTGGAATTCAAACGCACAATTAGATGAGTTTAGGACTGAAGAGCATCATGAAGAATGGGAGGGTACAAATACACTTTGAGCCTTATCCTTTGTTTCTTAAACCGTGAACCAAGACACACTACAACCCTTCAAAAGTCCTAATTGAAGCATGGGTTAGTTTGAAAGCATATTGTGACAAAAGGTATTCTGACTCCTGTAAGGCTTTACTCTAAATCCTGAGTTGAATTCATATTCCTATAAAACTCTTTACTTTCTAAAACTGCATTCTCAAAACTTTAAGACAAGCATAAGCTTTGCATTATTTGAATATCATTGTTTGCATATAGCTAATTGTTTGACAATGGAGAAATTCATACGAAGAATATCCAGTGAACAAAATCACTTCAAATGGGATGACATTTCCAATGACAAATATCATATACGCAAGGGGGCATGACATGTCACTATCCAAATCATCTTGGGGAAGTCAAGTCAAGATTCCAAGAAATCTCCCAAGAAATTCTGAATAACCAGGGGCAGGTCTTATCTGAGTCACTTGGAGCATTGAAAGTAAATTCTAGCAAAGGGTTACAATGGACCAAGAAAACATTTTCTGGCAGTGCCACAACACTTACTACTTAGGGCAATGAAAAATCTCCACAAAGTCCTTTTCATAGGGTGTTCCTCAGTCAGGTCCCCACAGAGTCATCTCTATGAGGTTATCCCCCACAAAATAATCTTCACGGATAAAGGTACTAACCCCTCAAGGCCAAATTCATGGATATCCTCACAAGGTTGGATTCAGGAAATCCCCATCCGGAGTTTCAATCTTTGGAAAACCTTCTTCCCAGCTGAGTTGATCTCAAGAATCCTCGAGGAGTTTTGCCAAAAGAAAACACCTCTCCAGCATATTGGCAGCAGGGTTTATTTCCCCAACAAACTACAGATTCCCTAGCTTGATTTTACCTCTTTGACTACTACAAATCAATGGACCACAACCCCTATTCCCCAGTAGACTTTTCTACAACCCCCTAGTGAGTTGCTGCAAAGCCTGGGAGACAACCAGATAACAGTTAACTTCTTTATCCCCAACAACTTGTTAACTTCCTTCATCTTTCACCAAGAGATAACTCCCCAATAGAGGAATGGGCAATTAAAACTCCTGAATTCCTTTCCCCAAGCAGGAATCAACACTCCCCACAGAGTTTTCTTCTCAAGCAAAATCAACATTCCCCAGCAGAGTTCTCCTCAAACAACAACAAGGTCTAGAGAGGGGAATACTCTTCATCCCCAACAAAATTCTAGGAATCAACTTCCCAAAACTCCCCAACACCTGTCAGGGATTTGTTTTCCAAGAAAAATTACATTTCAACAAATACTTCACATTCATGCATCATATTACATACATGACAAATGCATACAATGCAATCTCAATTATTTTGAGAACATCATTACGCCATGCATTTCATACATCATGACATTGCATGCAACTAATTCTTTACCTTTTCAGGAAAGATAAATCAACAGATAACTATCATCAACAATTTTCAACAGTTCCAGATTAACACCTGAAATAAGACAGGAAAACTATATGTGCACGACCGATTGTAGATTAATACCTGTAACAAGCCAGGAAAGCTATCTACATGAGCAGATTGAAGATTAACACCCGTAATAAGCCATAAAAACTATCTTTATTTATAAGGTCAGAGATTAATACCTGGAACCAGACAGGACAACTATCTCTACGGTCAATAAAAAGCAAGTTCCAAATTAATACCTGAAACAAGACAAGAAAACTATTTGTGGAAGATCGATTATAGATTAATACCTGTGACAAGCCAGGAAAGCTATTTACATGAGCATATTGAATATTAATACATGTAACAAGCCAGGAAAACTATCTTTCTTTCTAAAGTCAGAGATTAATACCTGAAACCAGACAGGATAACTATCTCTACGGCCAACAAAAAGCAAGTTCCTGGATAATATCTGAAACAAGTCAGGACAACTATCTGTGAATAATTGATTGTATATCAATTCCCGAAATAGGACGGGGTGCCTATCTACATGAGAAATATTTCCTTCAGACCTTCGTTGGTTCAGTTTAAATCGATCAGTGGTTTATCCTGATTCCGTTCTGGTACACAGTTTCTCTGGTTCAGCTAAATTGCTCCAAATATTTATTATGAATATTTTTCAGTTAAAGATTATCCAAGACCTCTGATAGTTCAGTTTAAATTGATCAATGGTTTATCCTGATTCCGTTCCAGTAGACACTTTCTTTGGTTTAGTTAAATCGCTCCAAAGATTTATACAGATTCTTTTCTAGTCAAAGACTATTCAGACCTTTGTTGGTTCAGTTTAAACCGATCAATGGTTTATCCTGATTCCGTTCCAGTAGTCACTTTCTCTGGTTCAATTAAATCACTCCAAAGATTTATTCTGATTCTTTTCCAGTCAAAGATTATTCAGACCTCTGCTGGTTCAGTTTAAGCTGATCAATGTTTTATCCTGATTTCATTCGAGTAGACACTTTCTCCGATTCAGTTAAATTGCTCCAAATATTTATTTTGATTCTTTTCCAGTCAAAGATTATTCATACCTCTGCTAGTTCAGTTTAAACCGATCAATGGTTTATCCCGATTCTGTTCCAGTAGACACTTTCTCTGGTTCAGTTAAATCGCTCCAAAGATTTATTCTGATTCTTTTCCAGTCAAAGATTATTCAGACCTCTGTTGGTTCAATTTAAACCGATCAATGGTTTATCCTAATTCTGTTCTGGTAGACACTTTCTCTGGTTCAGATAAATCGCTCCAAAGATTTATTCTGATTCTTTTCTAGTCAAGGATTTTTCATACCTCTGCTAGTTCAACTTAAACTGATCAATGGTTTCTCCTGATTCTGTTCCGGTAGACACTTCCCTAGTTCATATAAATTGCTCCAAAGATTTATTCTGATTCTTTTCCAGTTAAATATTATCCAAGACCTCAGTTGGTTCAGTTTAAACCGATCAATGGTTTATCCTTATTCTCTTCCGGTAGACACTTTTTCTGGTTCATTTAAATTGCTCCAAAGATTTATTCTGATTCTTTTTCCAGTTAAAGATTATCCCAGACCTCTGCTGGTTCAGTTTAAACCGATCAATGGTTTATCCTGATTCTGTTCTGGTAGACACTTTCTCTGGTTCAGTTAAATCGCTCCAAAGATTTATTCTGATTCTTTTCCAGTTAAAGATTTTCCAAGACCTCTGCTGGTTCAGTTTAAATGGATCAATGGTTTATCCTGATTCCATTCCGGTAGACACTTTCTCTGGTTCAGTTAAATCGCTCCGAAGATTTATTCTGATTCTTTTCCAGTTAAAGATTATTCAAGACCTCTGTTGGTTCAGTTTAAATTGATCAATGGTTTATCCTGATTCCATCCCGGTAGACACTTCTTATGGTTTAGTCTAAATCAATCAAATATTTATTCGGATTGTTTTCCAGTTACAGTCAAGCTTAGACTTAGTCTAATTTCTGTCAACAATCACTTTTGGGTGGCATATGTAAGCCCTTCTCCGAAAACTCTCCAAATGGCATCATTAAGCCCATTCCCTACACAATTAACCACCACATCATCGAGTGCAAATTTCTGGGAAATCTGGTGTTCAATCATCTTCCACCTTCAAGTCACGAATGGCAGACTCTCCAATCTAACTCTTCAGGTTTAAGAAGATTGAACAGGGGCAGCTGTTGTACCCCAAAATTTTCTCTCTCATTTCTCAAGACATTTCCTCACAGGGATTTTCAAAAGATTCAAATTTGCAAAAGTGCATTTGGGTTTTCAAACATCAAATAAGAAAAAGGATTTCACATCCTTCAATTAGACTTTTGATCTCTTTCGATGCAAGCTTAGCTTACATCTTTTGATTGAACAATAGCTTCCTTGTTGCATGCTTCAAAGCAAGGGGCACCCACCAGGTCAGCAAGCACAAGGCAAAAAAGCCTCCTGTAGCCTCCTTCGATTCAAAGAGGAAAAGCCTCCTATTGATGTCCTTCAATTCAGAAGTTGGTGGATTCCTGCTAAGCCTCCTTCGATTCAGAAGACTAGTGCCTTCTTTATGTTTGCAACCAATTAATAAGGCAAGGACTTTCTTCAGGCCAGCAGGAACAAGGCAAAAGCCTTTTGCAACTATCCTTCGACTCATAAGCCAATGGTCTTGCATGTCAGCCAAATTCACAAGGCAAAAATTTCCCTCCATGCTTGCTTCGAATTCACCTTCATGTCTGCTTCAAATCCACCTTCAGCATTGGATTCTTAAATGAAGTACAGGGCAAGGGCCTCCTGCATGCCTACCTACACAAGGAAATAACTTCCCTTCATGCTAGCACCCACAAAGCAAGTGGCCTTCTGCATGCAAGCTTTGATTCACAAAGAAATGGCCCCTTACAGTGTTTGTTTCGATTCAAGAAGCAAAGGTTACTTTCCTGCTTGTTTAAAATCACAAGGCATGAACTTCTCTCATGCATTGGCTATTTTCATACTAGCTTAGAATGGACAATATATCCCTTTGAAATATCTTGCTTCGATTCTACCCTTGAAAGTATTCAACACACAATGACACATAATTGTTGGCCCATTCGAAGGAACTGTAAGACATACCTAGATGTCCCATTCGAAGGACATGTTTGATGGTCCATTTGAAGGACATGCAAGACCTACCTTGTTGTTTCCATTCAAAAGAAATATTTTGGTGACCCATTCAAGGGGCACACTTTTGTCTCCTTTGAAGGATGCACAAAAAGGGCCAATTCGAAAGACACTTTGATTGGAAACAAATATTGTTATCTGAAGAGGAGTCTGGTCAAAGGTTGGACCTATGAAGTCAAAACGAAAAAATGAAATATTCAAAGATGCTTGTTACAAGTCCAAGGCTGCTATACTGGCCACAACGCTCCAAAACTGCTGCACAACAGTCCTGAAATACTGCCCCTATTCTTGCACCAAAATGGTATACAAATACTGCCCCTCGAAAGCTACAAAAACAGTTTACCCATGTTGTTCAAATTTTTTTGTTTTCCCTCCTAAACCTCAGTCAACTTCACCTATAAATAAGAGGCTCCATAACACATTTAAGGGGTTGGAAAACACATCCAGGAAACTTTGGGGCATGGAGAAAAATCACTAAACTATCAAACACTTAACACACATTCAAACCCAGACTCAAATGAAACAACACACTTGTTTCTTCCCTTCGAATCCAGAACCCAGTGAAACACCAACTCAACACTTGGTTCCTTCTTTCGAATCCAGCACTAGAAACATTACCTTGTTTCTTTCCTTCAAATCCAGGGACACTTAGGGCAGCCACTCAAGGTCTAGCACGCACATTCCAACTTCAAGCAAGGTAAGTTCTCTTAACCTTAAGCTTTTTCATTTCAAGACATCATCATTACCCTTTGGTTCGTTTCTTTTCCACCTTCTCTGTTTTGTTTTCGTTGCTAATCTTATGGCTTGTTTTCTTTGTTTATCAAATATGTTTTAAGAACTAACATGGCCATGAAACAATTCTAGCATGGCCTCAGTCTATGTTGCTATTTAAATCCAAAACGAAAGAAAGCAAGAGTAAAGATGTGTGAATCAAAGCCTTAGGCTTCACCTCATGCTGCCATCTGATCCCAAATGAAAAGAAACGAAAACAAAGGTGGTGTGAATCGAAGGTTACAGACTTCGATACACACTGACTTCCAGGCTCATTCGAAAGAAGCAGGAGAAGTTTAAATTGAAAGATGCCTGTACATTCTGACTTTCAGGCTCAATCGAAAGAAACAGAGGAAGGGTGAATCGAAAGATGCCTGCACTTGCTGACTTCCAGGCCAAATCTAAAGAAGCCAGGAAGAGCAGAATCGAAGGATGTTTCCTCCTAAATCGAAAAGCTTTTCTTCTTTTCTTTTATTTTGTTTTGTCTTTACATTTTATTGTTATTCAATATGGTTGTAATAGTGTAGGATATTTATTTTCTGCATTTTTATTGCTTTATATAAATGTTAATAATTAGGATGTATGGCAAGATAAAACCAAGAAGTAGACAACCCAAAAATCAAAGACAAAAATGCATACAATCAAACATACTATTCACACATGCACCTCTAGGGTAATCTCACTTGTTGCCTCAAAAAATAGTCATGTCCCTTGAATATGAGCATTGTAGAAAAGGCCCTAGATAAAAGATCATAGACCCTCGATGACCCTCGATGTTGCTTTCGGTAAATGATCTAGTCCCTATACGATATTACTAAAACGTCCCATAGGTTGCCTTCTATGACTATATAAACAACCCACGCACGTCCCTTCATATCCAACGATGAGGCTTCTTACCAAATAAATGGTAAGATAGAAACATCTAAAGGAGGAGGAAAAGAACATAAACCTTTTGAGTAGGTAGGATGCTTATAGTTGCTCGCTCGTTCACAATAAAAACCATTTACACACCAACACTTTCAATTGAAACATTTTCAAAAGACAAAGATCTATGTACGCATTCTTATAGAGACGAGAATCATTACAAAGAGACTTTTCAAAATCACTTTCAAAAACACATTCCACAAACACATATTTGAACTATTTTCAAACCCAACACTTTGTACGCATTCTTATAGAGATGATAATCATTACAAAGACGATTTTTCCAAATATTTTCAAACCCACACCACAAGCACATTTTCAAACAAATGCAAGTGATCTAGCAAGCAACTAAGAGCCTGTAGATAACTACGGATGAAAAGGGTGCTAACAGCTTCCCTTTTCATAATCTACCCCCCAAACTTAAGAAATAATCTTGAAAGGTCTTTCCTGTTCTTTTCACCTTTTTCTTATTGGATAAAAGAAAAGTCGGTGGCGACTCTTGCTATCCGCAACAATTGCGAGCAAACGTAAAACAACCAAGTCAGTTCACCCACCGTAATATACACACCAACATTACATTATTATGATGTTCCATGGGGGTTCAATCTAGACGAAGAATTATGGATTTCCAATTGGTTTAGTTTGAGATTTGTAGGGGTCTTCATCCAGAAAAAACCATCGGGTTTCTCCTTCAAAATCATTTGTTGAATTGGGGGTTTTCGTGCAAGATCGTACGATAAGGAATCGTCCATGTGAAAAATCGCTTGGATTGTTTGAAATCTTTTCAAGGAACCTTAGTATGTTTGAAATCTTTTTAAGAAAGTAGTAATAATTGGATGATAGAATCGGTGATCTTGTGTTGATCGTGTGCAATCAAATTTACTCGAGTGAAAGATTCCTTATAGTGTTTGAAATCTTTGCAAGGGACCTAGGAGTGTTTGAAATCTTTTCAAGGAAGTAGCTTAAGCGGCGAATAGGTTACGTCTAATGGTTAATTTGATCTTACTTAAGATCAAAGGTTGAAAGAATGAGCATCAACACAAAATTGGAGAATTTTGTATTGTTGTTCTTACTCTTCCTTTTGTAATAAACAATTTCTCATATAAGAATTATCCTAATTCCAATGGAATTAGGCGCAGACATACCCACACGTGAGGATGACAGTGGGGAACTGTGTAGACAAATTCCTTGTATGTTTTTACTTTTTTGCTTTTAATTTCTTTCAATTTCATCAATCATTTTAACAAATATCATTGTGCTAGTAGTTGAATTTTAAGAATTTTCCTCTTAAAATATGTTTTTGAATTAGTCATGGATATAACTTATAATCACTTTTGATTATAAGTGGTTCTGTATATCAACAACATTCAATGAAAAATTATGAAAATTCACTTGCATGCCAAGTGTTTGATAAGACGATCAAGTTAATTCTTTGATTGTTTAGCCTTGGAAATAGCATTGCAAAGTGATTTGTTCAAACAATAAATAAGTGGATTGTTGAATTGAGTTTTTGTTAATCGATTATTCAATTTTTTTTCATAAATTTAATGTTAACAATTTTTATATCCGAGTTTCTAATAAGTTGTATTTTAGACGACTTATCCAGTGATTTGCTTCTGCATTAAAAAGTTTTGAAAATAATTTAAATTCTAGATTTGGATCTAAAATTATTTTTGTTCCTCTATTGACCCCCCTCTAGATAAGCGCCAACGTCTAACAAATAGGTCTATGTCACACAACCTCCTGTGTTTGTGATTCAAAAGGAAGCAAGTAAGGTGTATAAGTTGCACGAAGCGCTCTAATGCCTCAAACATGCACCTAGGCCATAGAACAAGAAAGAGTCATACTTAGTCGAATTAGGATTCGTCAAATGAAAATATGAGTATCGTGTCTATGTTCAAGTTGTGGAACAAAATATAAAAATCATCTGCTTATATGTTGATGACTTCCTGGTAACTGGAATTAGCTTGGAGAACTTGTCAAGTTCAAAGAGCTGATGATGAGGGAATTTAAAATGTTGGATTTGAGAAAGTTGTCTTATTTCTTAGGCATTGAATTTCAAATGTCGAAGCAAGGAATTGTGCTACATTAAAGGAAGTATGTCAAAGAGATACTCAAGAGATTCATGATGGATGATTCGACTCCACCAACTTTGTATGTCAAACTAAATTTGAAGTTGGAGAAGCATGGAGAGAAAGACAAAGTCGACTTAACTTTGTTTAAATAAATAGTTGGATCTCTGAGATATGTGTGCAACACTCAACCTTATATAGGTTTCATAGTTAAATTAGTGAGCAAATACATGAGTGGACCAAGGGTGTCACACATGATGGCTACAAGAAGAATCATGAGATACTTAAAAGGATCAATAAACTATGGAATTCTATTTCAATAAGATTTTGAAAGCAAAGAAGCTAAGGTTACTTGCTATTCAGATGCTTATTGGTGTGGAGATAAGGAAGATCGAAGAAGCACAACTAGTTATTTCTTTCAAGTCTTTGGTGCATCAATCTCACGGTGCTCGAGAAAGCAACCTGTGGTGGCATTGTCATTGTGTGAAGCTGAATATATAGCAGGATCCCATGTTGCGTGTCAAGCAATTTGAATTAGATATGTGCTTGAAGAAACACAACTCGAAGTGAAGAAACCTCTAGTGCTGCAGATCGACAACAAGTCAACCATAAATCTTGCAAGGAATCCAATTTTAATGGAAGAAGTAAGTCCATCGAAGCTAGATTTCACTTCTTAAGGGAGAAAGTAAATCGAGGTGAACTTGAAGTAAGACAATTCTCAAGTGAAGCATAGTTGACTGATATTTTCACCAAAGGATTGAAGATCAACACATTTTTGAATTTGAGAAAGAAATTAGGAATAGTTCAGATCGACTATGATTAGCGTAGGTTCGACAACTTGGATTATAAGGAGATATGTTGAGATATAAGATATAATCCAAGTTCAATCCCAATTAAGGTTTGTTAGTCTACTTAGTGTACAAGTTAGTTGTATACAAATATATATAATTTGTAATTCGGTTTATACAATTCAATTCAATAATAAAATCCTTATTTCCTTATCTCTCTTTTTCTCTTTTCACTAAAAATATTTCACACACTAACCATACTTCCAGACACACGATATTATTTTAACTTAAAAATTATAAAAAAAAAAAACATCTTAATGTCCACTCTAGTAAAAATCCACGAAAAAACATAATTAAACAAAACAAATATATTAAAGAGGGCACGTCTAAAATATATTGATCTTTAGCATGTTTAACTTTGCCACCCCACAACCAGACATAGCCCCCCCGGGAGTAGACCACCAAAGAAGCCTCCTAGGACCTCATTTTCTTTTACATATTTGGAATAAGTTTTAATCAATTCTATATTATTATGATTTATTGGTATTCATTATATACATCTCTCTTCCGTTGACATACTTATAGCATGTCATTTTGCACTGCAAGATGCAAAATAAATAAGAAATTAATTATTGGTTTACATCTCTCTGCCGTTTCTTGTGGAAAGCCCATGATAAATTGCATTATGCCATGAGTTCCCAAATTAAGTGGGTCGGTTTGTTTGTTGAGTACGTAAGAGCATTTCAGAAAGTGTTTAATTTTAACATTAAGATCAATAATCTTGGGATAATGCGGCAACCTCATAGCATTATTCAAATCATAGACTCTTACACCATGTTATAACCACATGTTTTTTTACTAAATCATAACCACATGCTAGTGCTCTCAAAAAAATATTGTTTGAGAAAAATTTATTAATTTTAATTTTAATGATGCATTTATTAAAATTTAATATAATACTTTTTATTAAAATTTAATTAATCTTAAGTATTCTGCAATCTTAATTCATTATATGAAATCCTTAAAATTAGTATCACCTGTATTGTTAATTAGCGTGTTAATTAGCGATGACAAATTTTTTTTTGAGGATTTGATGGATTTTCTTCTACTCTATAGGCCGCGTAATCAAATTCGTAGTTTTTAGTAACTCTAACTATATTAAGTCTTATTTCTACTTAGTTGTTGCTTTCAGAGCTTTTTATCACATGAATGTGATTCGATTAAGTCCCCTCACTATTTTTCAATTTGAAAGGAAATTTGTCTTCATAGAATTCAACGTCATTTGATTTTATGATTATTACAGAATTTAAATAATAAAACATATATGCCTTATTGTTTACTGCATATTCAATAAATACACATTCACATGTTCTACTACCGAGTTTAACTTACTTCGGATGTAGAATTCTAACATAATCAGACAACCTCATGTTCTAAATAAGACATGTTTGATTGTCTTTTCTTCAATATCGTATAAGGAGAAATCTTAGTTTTAGACTTGAGAGCTCTGTTCAGAGCATAACAAACAATAAAAAAAATATCCACACTAGGGAGATGCAGTACCAAAATGTAACATCATAGCAACGACTAGTTTAGTAAGAGTTCTATTATTTCTTTAAGCTTTACCATTCATTTCAAGAGAATATGATACAATGGTTTCATGTACAATTTCATATTGTTTATAAAATTCATTAAATAAACTAGAATCATACTTAATCCTCATATCTCTATGAAATCTCAAAATCTTCTAATGAAATTGATTTGCAATTTCATTCACATAAGTCTTAAACACGTCAAGCGCTTCACTTTTATTCTTTATTAGGTATACAAAAGTATAATCAAAGCAATCATCAATAAAAGTCATGAAATAATGTTTATTACTTTTAATTAAATATCCATTAAGTTCACATATATTAGAATGTCATTACTACAAATAATATATTTTATGACGAAACATTCATCTCAGCAAAAAAAAAGATGTATAATGCTAAGGCGCGTCATATTTTTTTGTTTATAAAAATAAAAACTACATATTCCCTCGATTTTTATTATAACCTGGGGGGAAAATAACTCAAGACATGCTTCAAATCTCAGCTATTGCAGTTTATATTTTTATTTGTTTATAAGTATAAACTAAATGATCTATCCCTTTGTTTTTCGTAATAACCGAGGAACAAAATGATTTTATTTCTATAAAAGCACTTGTTAATCGATTTTACCCTAACCCTTTCTTATATATAGCCACCCCAAACTCATATGCATAATTCTTTGGAATAGATTGCAAGACAGAAAAAATCTTCAATGTTCTTCAATCTTGAACAAAACTATTTTTCTACCCTTATAATCTATTTCGCATAATGGTGTTGATGTTGTTGTTGTTGTAATTTTGGAACAATCCTCAGTTGAAGAAGAGAGCTCAACCTTTGAAAAGTACTCAGTTGATATATTGCAAGTGCACAAAATCATTCTTGCTTCAAGTCACACAAAGAAGGGAGTTGAACCTTTGAAAAGTGTAGAAAATCCTTTTTGCTTCAAGTTAAGCAATGAAGTGAATTCAACCTTTGAAAAGAAAATTTCTCATTGTCGGAACAAGTAACTTATCAGAAGTTGGATAAGTTAGGAATTGGATATGAGCGAAGATATTCTATAATAAGAATAAAGATTTCATTTAAACAATTTCTATTAATAAAAATCTTATTCACCTCAATTTAGGAGTATGTGAAAATGTATACATGCTACCTCAGATTTTGTGTTAACTGAGTGGATAATTAAGCGTTATTTAGGATATTCATCGGCCTTAAACAAACTTTTGTCGTCCATTTCATGAGTATCAACGCTCAAGACTCTTCCATTAGTGATCCACATGAAACCTAAGAGATATCCATTATAAAAACATTTTGAATATTAACATTTATAACCTAAATGAAACATGAAGCGCTTGAAATCTAAAGACGCTTGGAAAAGTTCTTTATGATGGATTGAAAAAGCAGAAAATTATTTGGGTTTAAGGTTTGTCTTCTTAAATATTTATTTGAGCAGAAAATTATATATTTGAATATTTATTTTAATTATCTTACTTTTTTTACATCAGAAATAAATGCATGCAAGATTCGTAGAGATTAATCTTGCACCCAATAGTTGATCTTCCCCAAGATTCAATAATTCGAAGATCTAAAATATAGATCTTCAGGGAATTTGTTTTTTACCTTAACATTATTTGTAAGCAATGTAATATTTTTGGGTAAACAATGAACTTCGTAAACAAATTAATGTGTATTAATATTATGGATACGACTTATTACGAGTTTTTTCTTTAAAAAGATGTTATTATTACCCCTCTATTTTATTGATAAACTGAGAGGTAAGATACACTAGTTATGAAAATAATAAAAGTGCAGTTGTTAGGGTTCGAACCCATGTGCATATAACTTTATCCATCAGTTATTAAAACATCGAGGTTATAAGTGACAACTTTTCATGACGTCCTTTGTTACCTCGTTTCTTTAGAGGAAGTTAAATGCATTTCTTATTCGAGGTTAATTGTGTTTTTTGTAATAATGTGTATTAGATCTAATGGTTCAGACTCACTTATAACTGACTTATGTGAAGTTTTAGTTATTTTAGCTTGATTACAAAATTCACATTTTTCTAAATCATTGATTTTTAACTATAGAATTAAACATAAGCTAATTAAATTTTAAACAATATGGTTATTAACAGGAAAAGTCTAGCATGCCAAACATTAAAATCATACAAAGAGTAAATAAAATGAGACATTTTATTTATTTCAACATTAAACTTAAACATACCATCAATGGCATACCATTTCCAAACAAATGTATCATTCTTAGTTATGGTGTACGAATCTACCCAAATAGACCAACTAAACTCCGCCTTACTCAGAAGAAAACTATAAACAAGATTATTTTCAATCTCAAGAGTATATATGAGATACTTTAAGATTAGAGTGTTTCTGGAGGTGAAATTCATATTCATATCTCTAATACCAGCAACATTAGTGGTGTGAGCAACCCCTAAGATCATTTTCTTATCATTGACATTTGAGTATGTTTTGAACATTGCACGATCTTAATAGACACGACGAGAGGCGTCATTGCCTATCTACCAACAATGGTGATTTAATGATCATAACAATAAATTTCTCTTATGTTAGGTTAACTTATGATTTAGGGCCAACACCAAGTTTTGGTCTGCTTCTACATCTATTAGCCATATGACCTGATTTTCCGCAATTGAAATTGAAGAAAATCCCAACGTCACTTATTTCAGATGGTGGTTGCTTACTAAAAATTGGATAAATCATAGATTTAGAAGGGTTCCCATCCTTAATTCAATTCATAAATTGCAGTTCTTATTCCTTAATGATTTTCATATGGCTTCAAAATCGCACCAAATTTCATTTTGTTGTTTAAAAAATAGAAGACCTTTTTATTCCTCTTCAATTTGGAGGAGAATAATCAGACTGTAAGTTGATTTTGTTTTGTTTTATGGCAAGCAAAATTTTTGAATATTTTAATCTAGGGGCGATTTGTCTATAATAAAAGCAATTTGAAATTGTTCATGTAAAGACATAACTTTGATGATGATCTCATGAGCAATATTTTGAAGTCTGCATCATTGAGCTTCGACAAACCTTTCATTTACCATATGATACTTGAGGTAGAGACTAATAACATACTTATCTTTCAAGGATTCTCAAACATGTTTTGCAGAATCACAACTACTGTAATAATCATATGGGTCATCTATGAATCCATTCAGAATATGATTTTTTGTAGACATGTGCATTTTATTTCCATAAGGAGATTTATTTTCTCAGTTGTAAATACTTTTCTTTAGTATATGCAGTAGATTCAAATTCATCAAAATTAATTGTTTTATCCTAGTCCATAGGTTTCTTACCATCAGTTTGCTCATTTGACCAAGGAACAATATGAATATCATTGGTTAAAACATTGGCAACCTTTTAAAAGTTAAGAAAAATCTAATTTTTTTGCTAGTGTATGAAGATACTTCCTTCAAACTTGAACTTGTCAGAGACAGTGGCATAAGTACCAATAATTTCTTCAGTAGCCATGGCAACTTGAAAAAAATCTTAAAATTGTAGTTTTACGGTTTTGAAAAAAACAAAATTGTAACAAAAGACATTACTGGTTCAAGTCGCAAACTAGGTCACTCTGTTTAAGAGGTTTCATGTTATATTCAAAAATTATTTAAAGTAGACGATCAACCACAACACCTCTAAGATAAAAACAATACAATTCAATATTGTACGATTACTACATGCTCGGTAGGTTATCAGTTTGCAAATACACATTTTCTTGTACAAAGACTAATCTAAATGATTTTTAAGACAAGGAGAAATTCCAACGAATATCCAAAGAGAAATAAATAATGGTCATTTCACCACTCTAAATAATTTCTCAAACGAGGAGAAACATGAACAATTATACAAACATAATTCAATAATGATCGTTTGGCCTCTCTAAAATTTTTTCGAACGACGAGATATTCAAATTATACTCCAAAGATAATTCAAGTAAATACTTGGAAAGTTTAATGAGATGAGAGAAATTGGAGTAAGTTGATGCATTGAAAATTAAAGAACGCGAAGTAAAGAAAGGGAGAAAGCAAAAACTCAAAATTAGTTTTTTGTGTGTTGTTCAAGAAACATTTGCATTCCTTATATAATGAAGTAAGCTATCCAAGGTATGTAACCTAAGTAACATGTGACTTATGCGGAACCTTATTTTGCATGTTATTGGTCAAGGAAGACCTCTTAAAGAAAAACATGCTTTTGATGATGACAACTAGTCTTTGATGATAACAACTAAAGTCAAGTGTGAAGCGGCTAAAGATGCAACCAGATCAATAGAGTTTGATAGATTTGATTCTCTGATGATGACACATAAATGGAATATAACTCAAGTCTCATCTAAAAGTAAATATCAAGCAAGTGTAAACAATATTGAAAGTACCTAGCAAGTCTTGAAGTATATGAAAGCTCCCCTTGATACATTTGAGTGAATATACATTGTAAATGCATAAGGGTTTTCTCGTAAAGTATACGACTAATCACATACACACATAAAAAAGTTTTAAACTTATTTTTCTAAAAAAGTACTTCTAAAAATGCCTTAAGTAGTGTTACATGAGCTGGGAGTTGTCAGAAAAGCTCTAGGAAAATTTCTACTCTTGCCAATCGATTATCAATTCACCGAATTGATTAGTTTAGTGAAAAAATGAATCCAAAGAGATTAGGAAAACATATTAATGATAGATAACAACTATATATATTTTCTTTCCTTTTAAAACTCACTAATCTATTATTTTTAGGCAAACCAATGGACTGGTATATGTGACAATCAATTGGCTAATCAATTCGGGCCCCAAAAATTTCCTTTTTTGTGTTAACCACTAGCCTATGAATAGAGGTCCCCTCCTAAATATTTTCATATCCAGAAACACGAGCTTTCATTCCTCACTCCTCACTATCTCTCTAAAAATATTGTTGTTTACTTTATCTCCCTAAAGTTTAGTCGTAGCGTTTTCAAGAAAGTTGTTTTACAAGTGAGGAAGTTGTAATTCTAGAAGAGTGGATTTGTAAGTTTATCAAGGAAGTTTTTTTTACTTGGTTGAAAAATATATCCATTTAGGGATTAATTATTTAGGTTAAATGCTAAACATATTAAAAGCTTGGTTTTTTGGACTTAGTTACTAATGAAGGTGTAAGAAAACACTTAGAAGGCGGGGTTGAATAAGTGACTCTTTTTCTTTTCAAAACAAAGCTCAACAATATTGGAAAGACAAGGTTATTTTTATTCTGGTTCGTTTGAACTAAAACTACTCCAGTCCACCCGTCAGGGTGATTTCACCTTTCTCAACAAGGACTTAATCCACTATAATCAGTTGATTACAAACACACAACAACTGTTGTGACTAACAATGCACAAGTAATCTCACAAGTGACTAACACCACTAAGACTTAAATCTAGTCCTAGTCTACTTGAGAAATCTGACCAAACTTGGTCTCTCAAGGAACAATTACAAGAGTTTAATCTTTACAGATAGTGAAATAAAGTTTGCTTCTAATCAAGCTATATCACAACTGTGATTTTTCACTTAGAATAAATTGCACAAAGTGTAAGAACAAAGAGTTTGTGAGCCCATAATTTTTCACGTAGTTTCTTGCTTCTTTTTGAAATTTAATTGGTTAGTTGGACTGCAATAAATGTCCTTCTATATATAGTAAGAACATAATGACCATTGCTGCCTTCAGAAAAGTGGAGAGCATTAAATGCTTGCGTGTTTCCTTGCACTATTCCATTTTCCAAGAAACTAGCTTTAGACACTTGAGTGCTTGCAGCCGTCTTTGCATAATGAGCAAACGACACTTGTAAGAACATGTTTCCTGAAGCTTGACAAGACAAGTTGGCTTTTACAATCTTTCAGATCTTGCTCAACATCTTGTATTCAGAACATGCTTTCTTATCTTCTAAACAATGCTTTGCTTTCTAAGAACTTGATCAACGCTTGTTTCAAATAAAACATTTGAACAACACTTGCTTTCAAGTAATCTTCTAAACAAGGAATCCTACTAAGTGTTAGAAGATGCATTTAAATAAATGTCTTACCAGAGTCAGCAGTTGCGCTTAAAGAAAAAATAGTTCTTTCATCAAAGAACTTCTTCATATAATTTTTAGCTTAGCATATCAAAATGCTTATGTCAGAACATTATCTGAAACAGTCAAATACGTTCATCAAAGTATAAATTATCTAAAATATAATTTATTGTTATCATTAAAACTCTGAGATAGATCATAACTAATATTTTTCTAACAATCTCCCTCTTTTTGATGATGACAAAAAAATATTCAGATATAGAAATAAGTATAATAAGAGATAAGAATCTCCCCCTGAAATGAATATTTCTATATATAAAACTTCCTGAGATTATTTATCAGAGCATTGAAAATATCTTCTTGGATTTCTTTAGAACTTATTTTGAAGATAATGTTCAGCTGAATTACTCTTCCAGAGTTTAAGTGATACCTGCAAAAAAAATTCTTTTGCACAAAAAGAAATCTTGTATTTTGTTAGCATGTCTGAGACTTAGTCCCATAACTGTTAATTAGAGATTAGATCAAAATACTCATTTTCTCCCCCTTTTTGGCATAATAAAAAAGTATATAAAAAATAGTTAAAGAGCTTAAAAGTTTTCATAAAATAGCAAAAGATATCCAGAAGTACAAAACAACAAACAAAACACAAGAAATAGAAAGACACTAGGATTTCTTAGTAACAAGAGCCATCAGAAGATTCTTGATCTAAGAGGAAGATTCTTCTTGTTTCATCATCCAGCTTATGATTTCTTGGTTTTTCTGGTCTTGCTTATCCAAGCGCTCATGAATGACTTCATTCTCCCTCTTGAGCTCATTCAGAGTATCCATGATAAGTGAAGTAGGAGAAGAGGATGACGAAGCTTTAGTAGACACAACCTTTGGAGCAGCAACCGTTGAGTCAGAACGCACAAAGGTTGAAAGCAGAGTGCCCAGATCCATCACAAGAGTTGTCACAGGTTCAGGTGCTTCCTTAGTAGAAGGTTGATTAAACAGAACAATAGCCAGAGGGTTTGAATCGTCAGAGGCATCTTTAGATTCATCTTCTGATATGTCCATATTATCAGCTGGAGCATTAGCAATCATGAGAGAAGACTTCTTGTTCCAGATATCAGCAGCTTCTGACTTGAATGCATGCAGATGTTTGGAGAAGTTGTCAAGCACCTGAGAGTGACATAAGTCCTGCAGCTTCAGTGACTCAGCATCTAAGGTTCTTCTGAAAGTCTCCAACAGAAGATCCGTTGCAGCTGGGTTTACACTTCTGGTGCAATCTTCTTTCAGCAGATTCAACCATGCTTGAACTTATGTTAAAAAATTCTGAAACAATATATTCACATCTGGATGAACAAGTTTTGGGACAGCCTTTTTGAAAGTTTTGTTTTTCAAAAATTATAGATATTCAAAATCAACTACAGTTCTTAAAAAGTTAGCAGGTTCAGAATTTGTTGTTGGTTCAGGAGTGGCTGAATGGTCAGGTTGGTCAAAAAGGTTAGGTGGTGTTTATTGATCATGAGGTTCAGATGATTCATGAGTTTCAGAAGGTTCAAATAATTCAGGTGGTTCATGAGTTTGGTGTTCTGGAATAAAGGAGGTGAGAGAATAAGTGAGTTTGGTGTTGGAAGTTATGGTGAAGTAGGTGGTGTGATGTCAGGTGAAATAATGATAATATTTTCAGCAGTGGGAATGGGGTTCTGATGTTGTGGTCGATTCATGGCAAAAATGTTTTCAGACGATAAGGTGAAAGGTGGTTTTTGTGTTGCCAGAGGAATGTTGATTACTGGAATTCTCCAAGAGCCAACATCATACCATCCAGATGGTCTGGGTGATAAAGGTCTGGGAGGAGGTCTTGAAAAGTGTTCAGATGGAATAGGTTGAGAAACAGGTGGTTCAGAGGGTTCTGAGTGAGATGGTTCTAATTGGGTTTCAGAGTGTTCATCAGAGTCAAAGTCACTCAAGTCTAATAAAACTTGATTTCTTTGAGGGTTGTCAGCAAGAGGGTTAGAGGGTATGGTTAGGTTAATATAAACATATATATCTCCTAAGGTTTGGGGTTCAACAGATGTAGATACATTGACAGAATCATAAACAGTGATAGTTTCAGCAGGTTTACCTGTTTTCTTTTTCTTCTGAGGTCTGGCAGGAGGTCCTTCAACTGATTTCCTCTTCAAAGGTTGCTGAAGAACAACTCTGAAGCAGATTGATTTCTTCCTTGGAGCCAAGCTGGATCAATTGGTGTTCCAGTCTCTTTACAGATTTGAATGTAGTGCAGGATGATACGTGGATGATCTCTTGAGTTGAACAGAGAGAAATCAACAATAGGTATCCTTCTTCTCTTCATAGTTGCTAACACATACAGTGTTGGTTCCACCAATAGCTTGTCAATAATTTTCCTCTTCACTAAGTTCTTTCCAGTCATAGTCTTTCCATAAGTAGGCTCTAGCTCCCCCAGAAGATTATCTTTATCTAGGTGAGCAATCAGACCATTCTCAGTCAGAATGTCTGAAATTAATCTTGTTGGTGTAAGCCCTAGAGGCCAATACTTTTGGTACTTGTATCGAATCATTTATTAATAATAAAAGGCATTTCTTTATTATGTTTGCTTTCCAAAATAATAAAGTCCATAGAATGGTTTATTTGTTTAATGAAATGTTAAGTGTGACTTAATCATGAGATCCCATTAAACATAAGACACTATTCTTAAAGTATCCGTAGTCAAGCTTTAATGTGAAATGGGATAACATTAAAGCATTAAGATTATTATGAAGATAGATTGATGATCACATCTCATGGATCATAGATAAGGAGTTATCAAGTCTTGACATAGGTATGAATATTAGGAGTAATATTTATACTGGATTGACCCGCTATGAGAATACTACATAGAATGTTATGCAAAGTGTCATAAGTTATTCTCATGATGATAATGGTGTATACAACCCTTCGACCTGAAACCACTATGGACCCTAGATGTATAGTCAAGTACTTTATTGTTGATCAAACGTCATCCGTAACTGGATGACTATAAAGACGGTTGATGGGTACTTCACAAAGCATGCTAAGGGACATGAGTGACCTAGATGGAATTTGCTCATCCTGCATAACAGGATAAATGTCTAAGGGCCCAATATTGAACTGGACAAGGGTGACACAGTGTATGCCTTGTGTTCAATATAGACATGAGGGCAAAAGGGTAATTGTACAACACAAATATTATCACGGAAAAGGTTTGGTCAGATCACATGACATTTTCGTGACTTGGGTAACAATGATGTGTTGCTAGATACTGCTCACTGTTTATTATATTAAATGTGTGATTTAATATAATTGCCAACGTCGCAAAAACCTACAGGGTCACACACATAAGGACAAGTTGATGAGAGATAGAATAAATAAGGAACACCATAAGGTACGGTGCACTTAAGTGTAATACAGAAAGTGGTAAAGTACCACGTGGATAAGTGATATATGGTACATCATAAGGTATGATGTCCATAAGCTTAATTGGGCTTTTAGCTTATAGCCTTAATTGGGCTTTTAGCTTGTAGCCCACACGAGTGATTCTATAAATAGATCCCTTGTGATGAAGCAATTTCACTTGATGCAATTTCGTTTTTGATTCTCTCTCTCACTCAAGGTTTCTGTTCGTGATCAGCTAGCACTGTGACCGAAAGCGATCTGTTCGTGTGGACTGAGTAGAGTCGTTGTTCTTCATCAACGCTCGTGATCACAACATCAAAGGTCTGAATCGCCACAAGAGGTAAATATTTCTATCACTGACCATGCTCATTCGTAAGGATCGCTAAAGGAAAATTTTAAATTCCGCTGCGCTTTTGATCGCGATTTTCCTACAGTGGTATCAGAGCCACTTACGAAACCATGGATCTGATAGTTGTTTATGTTCTACATTTTCTGTTTTGATTTGATTAAAACCAGAATGAATTGAATAATAAACGAGTAATTAAATTTGGAATCTGTTGTGTATGATTTGGATGATTGATGTTGACTATGCTTCAGAATCCGACATTAGTATGGTGAAGCATCGATACATCGATCGTCCATAGGTTACACAAATAAGATCGATCACTTTTATATATGATATAAGTAAATCTGATGCAACGATGGTATATGGGATATACTGTTTCTATTTCGTTCATTCAAACACTTGGTGATTGTTATTCCTTTGACCGATCACTGCTCATATGCTTCGGAATCTGACATTAGTATGGTGAAGCAATGGCATGTGATTAATCATACTGAATTATCAATCGAAATGTGTTTGACAGCATGAAACTGTTGCATTAGGGTTCATGACGGCACAAGGGTTGTGTTGTTGCAGAGTTATGCGATTAGGGTTGTGAATGCACAAGAGTTGTGCAAAAATGATGCTGATTTCAAATGAATTGTTCATTAAAATATTGCGTCGGGGCGCTGCCCCTAACAACCCCGCAGCGGAACCCCCGGCTAACTCTGCGTAGTGTGATCAATCGTCAAAATTTAATTTGCCTTTTTTTAATTAACAAAATTTAAACTAATAATAAAAGTGTGTTTATTATTATTGTCTTGTGGTGATCAGTTATGGCCTTAGTTTTTTCCTTTATTTTGTTTTAGGATTGTAAAATACGGCCTGCGTGTCGTGCCTCTCTCTAAAATTCTTGATGTAACTTCTTTTCTCATCTCACTCCCTCGTATGTAAAACGAGTTTCTTTTATGTAATGTAATGTTATGAAGAAAGAGAAGAATACAATATCAAAGGAGGATAACCTTGGAGATCTTGCTTGGAGAAGTTTAGATCGTTATTAGGTTAGCTTAGGTTCTCTCATTGGCTTGGGAGAAAAATTGCGCTAGGGGCCATAACTGTATCCTTTTATGTATATTGATGCATGTGTTTGTATGTTGATGCATGAGAGAGATGAATTGCATGTTAAGCCGGTGAGATCAAACTAATAACAAAATCCCTCAAGTTAAATATTAAGTTCATGCTTTCCAAGTTTTAGCACTCATCAAGACTAGTATCGAACAATGTAGGTTTCGCCTACGCGAGGTGCATGTTCTATATTAGTAAGGTGCGAAGGGATAATTGTAATATCCAACTGCTAAAACAATGGGTCAAACTTAACTAAACACATTATAATAAGATTATACATGTTTAGAAGCAAGAGTTGGGAATGATTCATATGATGAATTAGAATAAGGAGTTATTCACCCAACTGAAAATATTCGAGAGTTGTATGAGATACAATTGGAAGGAGTTCCTACCTAAATAACCTAGTTTTCTGTAATCAGCCTAACGCTGACTTAGAACGAAGTGAAATATGGATCTCGACCCACTAGAAAGTCTTCCAACAGGATTTTCCGAATCAAATGATGAGGGTCATTTGGTTTGAGTAAAATAGTGGGAGCATATTTGATTAAAGGCCTAATTAAATATGTTGTTTTAATGATACTTATATTTTCATTTTTTTGTAGATTACCATGACAACAAACAACCATATTTTGCGATCAATCCTAGATAAGGAAAAATTGTCTGGGACAAATTTCCTGGATTGGCACCGAAATCTGAGGATTGTCCTCAAGCACGATAAGAAGCTGTATGTCTTGGAGACACCTGTTCCTGCAGAGGAACCGCCTAGTTCGGCACCTAAGGAAGAAAGAGATGCTTATAAGAAGCATTTTGATGATGCTAACGAAGCCGCTTGTCTTATGCTAGCTAGTATGAACTCGGAGTTACAAAAACAACACGAGAACATGTCAGCGTTCAATATGATCGGACATCTGAAAATGCTCTACCAAGAGCAGGCAAGAAATGAGAGGTTTCAGGTTTCAAAGGCCCTTTTTAACAGCAAGTTATCTGAGGGAAACCCTGTAGGTCCCCATGTACTCAAAATGATTGGGTATGTGGAGAACCTTGAAAGGTTAGGGTTTCCGCTTGGAAAGGAACTTGCAACTGATTTTATCTTGCAATCGTTTCCAGATAGCTTTAATCAGTTTGTCATGAATTTCAACATGAATGACATGGATAAGAGTCTTCCAGAATTGCTAAGCATGTTGAAAACTGCTAAGCAAAATATGAAGACAAAAGGGAAGTCCATTCTGATGGTCAGTAATGGAAAGAAGTGGAACAAGAGGCCTACCAAGCAGGTTGGTAAAGGGAAAGGCAAGGAAGTTACCAAGCCTAAACCTACTGTTCCTGCTTTGAAGCCTAGTGGAGGCATAGCAAAGGAGGGCACTTTCTTCCATTGCGGTAAGACCGGACATTGGAAGAGAAACTGCCCAAAGTACCTGGAAGATATGAACAATGGAGTAGGGACTTCAAATTCAGGTATTTTTGTTATTGAAATTAATTTATCTACTTCTGCATCATGGGTATTAGATACTGGATGCGGTTCTCACATTTGTACTAATGTGTAGGGGCTAAAAAGGAGTAGAGATTTGGCAAAAGGTGAAGTTGACCTACGAGTTGGAAATGGAGCAAAGGTTGCTGCTTTAGCCGTAGGAACTTAAGTTTTGACTTTACCTAGTGGTTTAATAATTCAGTTAGATAACTGTTATTATGTACCTGCAATTAGTAGGAATATTATTTCCGTTTCTTGTTTGGACAAGTTTGGTTTTTCATTTATAATAAAGAACAATTGTTGCTCTATTTATTTGAATGATATATTCTATGCTTCTGCACAAATGAACAATGGACTATATGTCCTTGATCTTGAAATGCCAATTTATGACATTAATACTAAACGGATTAAACCTAATGAGTTAAATCCAAGCTACCTTTGGCACTGTCGCTTAGGCCACATAAATGAGAAACGCATTTCCAAACTCCATAAAGATGGACTCTTGGACTCTTTTGATTATGAATCATATGAGACATGCATATCTTGTTTAATTGGAAAGATGACAAAGTCCCCATTCACAGGAAAATGTGAAAGGGCTAATGATCTTTTGTCCCTCATACATACTGATGTATGTGGACCACTGAACATACCAGCCAGCGGAGGTTTTCAATACTTCATCACATTTACTGATGATTTCAGTAGATATGGTTATGTGTATTCAATGAAACACAAATCTGAAACCTTTGAAAAATTAAAGGAATTCAAGAATGAAGTACAAAACCAACTAGGTAAGAATATTAAAGTTCTTCGATCAGATCGAGGCGGTGAATATTTAAGCCTAGAGTTTGATGACCATCTAAAGGAATGTGGGATTTTATCCCAACTTACTCCTCCCGGAAAACCACAATGGAATGGTGTATCTGAGAGAAGAAATCGAACCTTGTTAGACATGGTCCGATCCATGATGAGTCACGCCGATCTTCCGAACTCCTTTTGGGGACATGCACTATTGACTGCAGCTTACACACTTAACCGGGTTCCATCCAAAAAGGTTGAGAAGACACCATATGAGATATGGAGTGGTAAGAAACCACATATGTCTTACATGAAGATTTGGGGTTGCGAAGTTTATGTGAAACGACAAATTTCAACTAAGCTTGAGCCCAAATCTGACAAATGCTTATTTGTGGGGTATCCTAAAGAAACAAGAGGGTATTACTTCTACAATCCTTCTGAGGGAAAAGTGTTTGTCGCTCGAACTGGAGTTTTTCTGGAAAAGGATTTTATTTCCAAAAGAATCAGTGGGAGGAAAATAGAGCTTGAAGAAATTCAAGAACCACAAAGCATTGATACACCTATGGAGGAATTAGAGCAGGAAACACAAGTAGTTG
Source organism: Vicia faba (assembly GCA_948472305.1). Classification (NCBI taxonomy): domain Eukaryota; kingdom Viridiplantae; phylum Streptophyta; class Magnoliopsida; order Fabales; family Fabaceae; genus Vicia; species Vicia faba. The sequence goes on along the minus strand of OX451735.1, from coordinate 1,366,495,435 downwards.
TGGAAGAGCAACCTGCTCAAGTAGAACAAGACCAGCGTAGGTCAAGCAGGATACGTCAACAACCTGAGAGATATGGATATCTCATAAGTGATCAGGGTGATGTATTACTCATGGATCAAGATGAGCTTGTGACCTACCAAGAGGCCATAACTGGTCCTGAGTCCGAGAAGTGGCTAGAAGCCATGAAATCTGAAATGGATTCCATGTACACAAACCAGGTTTGGACCTTGGTAGAGCCTCCTATAGGAGTTAACCCTATAGGATGCAAGTGGGTCTTCAAAAAGAAGACTGACATGGATGGTAAGGTACATACCTATAAGGCAAGACTGGTTGCAAAAGGCTATAAACAAATTCATGGGGTTGATTATGATGAAACCTTTTCACCAGTTGCAATGCTTAAATCTGTTCGGATTTTACTTGCTATCGCTGCATATCATGATTATGAAATATGGCAGATGGATGTCAAAACTGCTTTCCTTAATGGGAATCTTCTTGAGGATGTGTACATGACATACCAGAAGAAGCCCAAAAGATATGTAAGTTACAGTGATCAATTTATGGATTGAAGCAAGCTTCCAGAAGCTGGAATCTTCGTTTTGATGAAACATTAAAACAATATGGATTCATCAAGAATGAAGATGAGCCTTGTGTCTACAAGAAGGTTAGTGGGAGCATGATCGTATTCCTGGTATTATATGTAGATGACATATTACTCATTGGAAATGATGTCCCTACCTTGCAACAAGTGAAGACTTGGTTAGGGAAATGCTTTTCAATGAAGGACCTAGGTGAAGCAGCCTATATATTAGGAATCAGGATCTATAGAGATAGGTCACAAAAACTGCTTGGCCTAAGTCAGAGTACATACATAGAAAAAGTGTTGAGACGCTTTAATATGCATGATTCCAAGAAAGGATTCATACCTATGCAACATGGCATGTGTCTGTCAAAAACACAATCCCCTTCAAGTAAGGAAGAAAGGAATCGCATGGATAAGATTCCATATGCATCTGCAATAGGATTTATCATGTATGCCATGCTATGTACTCGACCAGATGTCTCGTATTATTTAAGTGCAACGAGTAGGTACCAGTCTAATCCCGGTGATGCTCATTGGGTAGCTGTCAAGAATATCCTTAAGTACTTGAGAAGGACTAAGGACTCATTCTTGATATATGGAGGTCAGAAAGAGCTTGCTGTAATTGGATACACCGATGCTAGCTTCCAGACAGATAAGGATGACTTTAGATCACAATATGGTTATGTGTTTTGTTTAAATGGTGGCGCTGTGAGCTGGAAAAGTTCAAAGCAAGATACAGTTGCTGATTCTACAACCGAGGCTGAGTATATTGATGCCTCAACTGCAGCAAAGGAAGCTGTTTAGATCAAGAAGTTCATTAGTGAACTTGGCATAGTCCATAGCATTGTGGATCCCATTGATCTCTATTGTGATAACAATGGTGCTATCGCACAAGCTAAGGAGCCTAGATCTCACCAACGATCCAAACACATACTTAGGCGTTATCATCTCATTCGAGAGATAATCGATCGGGGAGATGTGAAAATATGCAGAGTACCTACACTTACAATGTTGCTGACCCATTAACAAAGCCTCTTGCACAGCTGAAACATGATGGACATACTAGATCTATGGGTATTAGGGGTATGCCTGATTGGCTCTAGTGCTAGTGGGAGATTGTTAGTGTAAGCCCTATAGGCCAATACTTTTGGTACTTGTATCGAATTATTTATTAATAATAAAAGGCATTTCTTTATTATGTTTGCTTTCCAAAATAATAAAGTCCCTAGAATGGTTTATTTGTTTAATGAAATGTTAAGTGTGACTTAATTATGAGATCCCATTAAACATAAGACACTATTCTTAAAGTATTTGTAGTCAAGCTTTAATGTGAAGTGGGATAACATTAAAGCATTAAGATTATTATGAAGATAGATTGATGATCACATCTCATGGATCATAGATAAGGAGTTATCAAGTCTTGACATAGGTATGAATATTAGGAGTAATATTTATACTGGATTGACCCGCTATGAGAATACTACATAGAATGTTATGCAAAGTGTCATAAGTTATTCTCATGATGATAATGGTGTATACCACCCTTCGACCTGAAACCACTATGGACCCTAGATGTAGAGTCAAGTACTTTATTGTTGATCAAACGTCACCCGTAACTGGATGACTATAAAGACGGTTGATGGGTACTTCACAAAGCATGCTAAGGGACATGAGTGACCTAGATGGAATTTTCTCATCCTGCATAAGTCTAGAAACATAGTTATGATTTCTAGTCAAGCTACATGGAGAATAGGTTTCATCGAAATCTATGCTTTGATGTTGATAATATACTTTCATAATGAGTCTTGTTTTATTTATGAAAACATTTCCAAAAACATCAAACTTGTTATGAAAGATCCACTTGGGTTTAAATCACTTAATTATATTTGAGAACTAGTTTCCAAATATTGTTTCTCTCAAATTGATTTAACCTTTCTTGCATAGCAAAAGACTGATATTTCTTGATGATAGCTTAATTAATTTTATTTGGATCAATTTGTGGAAAAAAAAACATAAGGTTACATACTATGCTAAGGGAGTGTTGATATGTTCTTCATTTAGAAATATCTCCATTAACATTATGAATGGGATGGTCCTCAATGTTCATCCATTCTTAAGAAAAACATTGATTCTGAAAGTAGAATTCTTCAACATGAATCTCACCATTTGGACTTTAGACTTCCTCTTGTCTTTGATATTTTTATTTCCCTTGATCATTATATTATAGGGATGTTATTTCATTAATGCCCGCATAATTAAAAACCTCTACTTCAATAGAATCTTGAGTCTCCTACTTGATGAGGCTTGAGGTGTGTTGTACCCCAAAATTTTCCCTATTCATTTTTTAACCCTAACTGGCTTATACTCTTGCTAGCATATACATGCATGCATATAAGTGGATCCATATTAATAGGATCAAGGAATTTCATCAACATAACAAAGCTCTCATATGTCTTCAAAGCATGCTGATCCGTGAAAGATTCGAGTTTTTTCACTGAATCTAAAGCAGTGCGAACAGGAAATAGTATTTTAACTAATCTAAGCTTAAAAATCCGTATATTCTGCTTGGGAATGGTGTTTTGGGGTTGATTCTTGAAATCTTGAAACCGTCTGGGTGTCCTCTTCATCTTTTATGTTCGGAGCAAAGGCTAATCCTCAAAGAAGGGTCTCTGAATATGAAATTCTCTTGGAAGTTATACAGTGGAAAATTCGAAGAAAAGTGTGTTGAATCGTTGTTTCGTATGCATTATAAAATTCATAACTCCCAGATAGAATTTCATATGCGCACGGTTTTGATTGCCAAAATTCTATATTGATGTCGTCTTTCAAAGTCAAAATTTGATTCACTAAGGAAGGACCCGTGAATTTTGAGTTTCTGAAGACATGTTTGCGTTGAACCAAAACTCATTTGTATAAATGTTTGATACGGTGAAATTCACATCTCGTTCAATTTTTATAACATTGAGATGAGCCCGGAGGAAATGGTTTAAAGTTTTCGTCTACTACATTTTCTCTTCAGATGCCAAAAAAAAATGGTGACTCGAAGACTTCCATTTTTGGTTCGTTCCGCGTGTGACACAATAAAAATACTGCACAGGAAATTATTTTGCCTGACACAGCATTAGAGAAACTTCAAAAATTCATAACTTCCTCTTCATTTATCCGATTGAGCCTGTTATTTCGGCAATGCGTCATAAATTTGATGATCTTCATTTTTCGTTTTGGATTCAGATCGAGATTCTGTATGGATGATGACATGGCACTTTGGGTACGTATCGAACTTACACTGTCAAATGGAGGCCTAATTCAATTCCTCATCCAAAGCCCAATTGGCCCATGTATATAATCTTGAAATCTTAATTTTCAAGGGGAGAGCTCTCATAATTCAAAAATTCTCATGAACACTCTAAACTTTCCTCTCAACTCTCTAAAGAATCAAATCAAGGTTCTACATTTTTTTGATCAAGAACATCCAACAACTTTTTTCAACAAGTTTTAAATATCAAGAAAATCAAGATCAATTCTCCTCGGATCTTTGATATGTTCTTTGAAATCTCCAAACCTAAGTATCCTTATAATTTCTATCGGCGAGTTTTCTTGAATTAAGCACTTTTGAAATAAGTGATTATTTGAGAAGCACTTTTTGATCAAGCATGAATTGAATCTAGGTTGAATTTTGAATTGAAAACATAGATCTAAGCCTAGAATTGTGATTTAATTTGATCATTATGTGTAAATCCGAAATTAGATAGTGGAATTAAGTGCTTATTTTACTTAAGTGATTTTTCATGAAAGTGCTTAATTATTGAATCAAATTGTTGATGTTGCATGAAACCTAATTGTTGATCTTATATCAATCGTGTGTTGTTGGAATCTATGCTTTGAATTATGCAAAATCATGTGTTCAATTTGAACATGTCATGTGTTTGATAAAATGCTTGAACTATGATCTTGCCTTGCAATAGAATCAAAAGCTTGTACAAACCATGAGTCAAATCTCAAAACACTGTCAAAAATTTCTTTCTACCCGAAGGTAACCGGTTACCCAATTATGATAACCGGTTACCCCATTTACAGTAGTGTTTCCCATCTTTTTTTGCTTGGGTAACCGTTTACCCGGTTATGGTAACTGGTTACCTCAAGTCAGTAGCCATTTCCCCAAATTTTTGAGTTAGGGTAATTGGTTACTCAAATTCTGGTAACCGGGTTCCCAGGCCAAAAATCAGCAACTTCTTTTTTTTCATTTTGTTTCATTTCTCATTGTGTTTTCTCTTTTGGCTTAGTTTTTCCTTGTTATTTTTTATGTGTGTGTTGATTATGCAAGAACTCATACCAAAGGATTATTATAATGATATTAATTCGTGTTCCACTTTATTTAGGGAACATTAATTCAATATTATTTTTGAGTCGTGTTTCGCTTTATTTACGAGATACTGATGCGATTCGGACAAGTTTATGCTGTGATCCTCTTGACTTGAGGAATACATATATTTGTTGTGTTTTTGTCTGGATTGTATTCTTATGCAAGATAACCTTTGTGATGATATTCAATGCAAATTATTTGTGTCTTGTTTTCACACTGTTGCTTCGAGGCTTATGTTGGAAATCTGATTTATGACTTGCTTTGTTTGATTATGCTAGCTTACTCGAAGTTTCTATGAGTTTCTTATATTTTCTTGATTGCTTGCTATGGATTATTATATGTTTGGTATTGAATTGCCTCCTTTTTGTTTCTTTCGCTATTTACAATTTTCTAAATTATTCTGAGAGCCCCATGGTGGCAAAGTCATTGTTTAAAGACCTATAGCAGGCATTCTGCACCTTATTTGTTGTATGTGTTGTGCTTGTGTTTGCTTCCTTGGTTATTGATCGATGAATCACTCAATTTAGAAATTGAGATCACAACTTTGCTCTCAGTGCATGCTCCCTATAATATTTTATCACTTTCCTTTGTTTCTTGTTGATCGATGAGTCACTCAATTTAGAAATTGAGATCACGACTTCCCTCTTAGTGCATGCTCCCTACAGGATTTTATCGCTTTCCTTTGTTTCTTGTTGATTGATCAGTCACTCAATTTAGAAATTGAGATTATGACTTTGCTCTCAGATGCTCCCTATAGGATTTTATCACTTTCCTTTGTTTCTTATTGATCGATAAGTCACTCAATTTAGAAATTGAGATCACGACTTCTCTCTCATTGCATGTTCCCCATAGGATATTTTTGTTAGACTTTCTTTGGTATGCTAGCCTAGATAGGATTTCTCAAGGTGTGCTGTCTTGAGCCTTTTGATTGTTGATTTGTTTTCCTACCTTGATCCTAAATATCTTGGTTAGGCATTTGACTTGAGTTAGTATGCGTTACTCGTGAAATATTGTGTGTGCTCTCTTGAGCTTATTGGCATGCTTACTTGATTTCATCTTTGTGTGCATGTTTTAAGACGATTTACCCTCGGCATGTTCCCTTAGGAGCTATCGATTCATCTATAGATGATGATTCGAGTTAGACATAGTTTTAGGTGATAGACCCTTGCTATTCTCCTTTAGGACTTCTCGATTCATCTATAGATGATGATTTGAGATAAGCATTAGGATTGTTGTCCATGCATGTCAACATAGGGTAGAGATTCCCCTTCAAAACTCCACTTTAGGATCAATCATTGTATGATAACATTAGGGATAGATTTAGATAGTCTCCCGTAGATGTTTTCTTTTCTTTTGCATCATTTATATCTAAAACAAAAACTTTCTTTTTTCTTGGCTAATTCATAAAACATATAAAACTTTCAAATCCTTTTTTAAGGTAAAACACACCAACCAATTCCCTTCTTTTTTCCAATCGACTTTCCTTTTCTAAGAACATGTTAGTTCCTTATTCGCTACAGGTCGTAAGTCTCCAAAGGTCGAGACGCAGTGGAATTACTGAATCTAACATTGTTCAATTAAAAAATAAAAACCCACCAAAACAAGTAAGCCAAACTACGACTGCTCTGATTCCTTATAAGGGATACGTAGGCATTTGGGTAGGACCCGAATGAGCATAACTTTATTTTTCCTACATTGTTTTCTCTTTTCTTTTGCATGCATTTCATCTTTCTTTTTACTTTAAACCTTAGACATAGACTTTGAACACACCCATTCGATTAGAATAACAAGAGTGCATACCGTAGAGTACTACGGGCGTATGGGGTGTTAATACCTCCCCCTATCGTAACAGGCTCCCTTACTTGATCTCTCGGTCGTTTGATCATGATTTCACCCTTCTCAGGTTTAATAGATATTTACCTTTCCGTTCCTGTGGGATAAAAACATTCTATGGCGACTTCATTGATATCATTATCAGTTGATTGTTCCGCTAGTTATTTCAGCTGGCGACTTCACTGGGGACAGGTCGAGCAAATGCTGGTCCATCCTGGAGTCGATCCTAGCTCTTGTTTCCTTTTCTTTGGGTGTTTATTTTTAATCTTTTGGTTTATTCATATGTACATGATTATCTGAGCATATGTTTTCCTTGCATTTTATTGCTTTCCATATTGGTTATGTGTTGTGTTGGCTTCTAGTTTTCCATGTGGGATGGGTGTTACTATGAGGTAAAAGGCACAATACCCAGGCCAAGTGAAAACCATATGAACCTTAGGAATAGAGTAGAACATGTCGGCTAGTTGACTTAAGTTTCACTATTGTCGTCATGTCGTCCATGCTCAGATGAGGTACGAATAAGGGGCTATCGATTTCATTTAGGTGATATGGCGATAGTTTCTCAAGAGTACCCTCGATTCTGGGCTACGCGACCTTACCCTGACCTAGTTTTCACTCGTGAGTGGGGAGGGACTTGATTATCACAGGTACAGTTCGTGACTATGTTCTGATGGTGTCTTTTGTTCCATAAGCGACCGTGTTTGCTCTGATGGTTCTCATATTTATTTTTTGAGTTTTTGATTTTTTAACCAAGAGGTTTATTTGGGTTCATGTTTCGAACTTTTGATCCTAATGCACCCGACATGTTCAAGAAAAGCACAACAGTTAATCATCATTGTGGAAACGTTGATCCTATGTTTGTTGCACGTGCATCATGGCATATTTGTTTTATAATGAAACACAAATATATATATATATATATATATATATATATATATATATATATATATATATATATAAAAAATATATATATATATATATATATATATATATATATATATATATATATATATATATATATATATATATATATATATATATATATATATATATAACCTACATATGAATTTCATTTCCAGGATTATTCTAAGGTTTGTCGTTAGCATCAAGGATATATAACAACACAGAGACAAGCACAAAGCCTCTTAGAAATACCGTTGCTTATCATTTTCCGTGCTTTGGTGGTCGATTGCGAGAGATATGAGCTCTTGTGAGAGGAACAAATGAAAAAATTTTCAGAGGACAACGTGGAAATTTATTGCCATTGGTGAATGATGATTTTGAAGTGTGGGCCTTAGGAACACTTGTTCAGTTCTATGATTCGTAGTTGCGTTGTTTTACTTTCTGGAACTATCAATTCGCACCGACTCTTGAGGAATATGCACACATTATGGATGTCAAGTTGACTAATGGTGTTCCTTTTGTTCAAGTACCATAGACTCTGGACTACATGGAAATTGCTAGGGCTCTTTATTTGATCCATGGTGAAGTTGAAAATAACTGGATTAACAAAAGTGGCACGAGTGACCTCCCTATGAATTATATGATAGAAAAGGCCAAGGTTTTTTCAAGAGGTGATAATTGGACGACATTCAACGCGTTTCTTGCAGCCATGAGTTATGGTTTCGTCCTCTTTTTGGTTTCCGAGAAGTTGGCGTATGTGTCTGCATTATATGTCTTCATGAATGGTAACTCGGTACCAACTCTACTTGCCGACACTTATTACACCATCCATTCCCGACATAGGATGAAAGGGGAAGTCATGTGTTGTGCAATTGTGCTTTACAAATGGTTGATGATGGACATGCCTAGAAAAGGGCCTCTTTTTCATATTCCTGAGTCGTCTTTGTGGTCTCAGCGTATCATGGGACTTACTTCATATGATATTGTTTGGAAAATGTGATAGGCTTGGAAGAGTTCATTATAGGGTATGGAGAATTCCCTAATGTTCCGCTCATGGGAACAAGGGGATGCATTAACTATAATCATATCCCGGCACGCCGTCAGTTAGGATTCGTAATGATGGATAGACCCATTGAGCGGGAAGTGATGGACAATGTTTATTTCGGCAAAGGGGAAGATGCAGTTTTGCTTGGAAAGGTGAAAATGGCATGGGAACATATTCTCCATAAAGGGAAACTTTCTTTTAGTTAGAATGGAAGCGTAGCTCGTGATACTTATGCAAGTTGGATTCAGGATCATGTGAAAGAGATGCAGTTACCTTACAAAAAGGGGAAGTTGCTATATCCTTAACCTGATTTTGACCTGTTGATTGACGGTTAGGTGGCCGATTCTTTATCTCGTGTTAAACTGTCTTCTGTGCATCCTGTGCCAAGAGAATCGGAATTCGTGCCTATGGTATGTTTTAAGAATGTCAAAGCCGAAAATCTCAAACTCCAAGCTAAGCGGGAAGAGATGGACATGAATTTCTCTTTTTCCTTACAAGAAAAAAAGAAGCTTATGCAGGAGGTTAAGTTGAAACACCAGTTGCTAGAAAGATATGGTTTGCTTGAGAGGTCAAAGAGGCTCAAGTTTGAGGGTTCTGGTACAACTAGTCGACAAGTTGAAGAATGTTTAATTAGTTAACAAGATATAGAGAGACTTTAGTTAGATAAAGACAAGTTACAAGTTAAACACTGCGAAGAGGTTAAGGCTTTGAAAAAAAGCTCTGAGAAATGGACATTCGGTTGACTCAAGTAGTGAAGGAGTTAACAACAATCAAAGCCCAGGTGGTAAACCAAGGTAATATTCCAGCAGGGGAAATTGATATAGGAGATGCGGGTCCAAAATATTGGGAGCTCAAGTACCATTGTTTGTTGGCCTTGAGGAAGAAGAAAGGTTTCGTGACTGAAGATCCATTTTCAAAGGATGATTAGCAAAGTGTTTGCTAATCAGGCTTTTTGAAGGAGTCTTTTGGCACTTTCTTTTAAGTTTTACTTGTTGATAAGGTCACCGCCAGTCTTGTTGGATGGGATCTTTATGATGATCGACTTTGTTTGTATTAAGAATGTTTTGTATAGATGCTTGTTTGTTTTTATGATATGAACAGTTTTTATTCAACTGTTTGTCTCTAGTTGCTTTGTCTTGTTGTTTGTCCTATTGCTTATTGATGCGTGATAAGGGACTACGGGATATTCCTAGAAATGATAAAACATTTCATGTATAACCATTCATGCATGCATATCATATCATTACAGGTGGTTCCGACAAGTTGTCTTATCTTTGATCTGGGTTTCTTTTCAGAGATTGCTACCACAAATTCTCATTGTTATAATAGTCGGAGCACTCCTAAAAGACAGATGGGACAAATTCAAGCAGATGTTGTGGCTACGGGTACCAGGATGGATACTCGAGTTGACCAGTTAATGGAAATCATTTAGAATATGGCTCGTCAGCAAGAGGAGATGAGAGCCATGATTATGAGGCCTGATGAAACTATGAACAATGATGGTGAAACCCTGGATGCGAATCTGCAAGGGGTCGCCATAAATAATCCTAATGGTATTATGGGTGCTTAGAATGTGAATCTGGATTTGAATGTCAGTCTAAATATTCAGAATGGTCAACCTGCAAATCTCGACATTCCTGCAAGTAACCAAGGTATCCATATGACTCAAGTGGTGGTGAATCCTCCTCCGCCTACTCCTGTTCGTCAGAGCATTGAACACCCATTGTACTACCAAATCCTATTCTCATTCCTGCTAGGCCAGTGGAAGAGGATAACTGGGAAGACTGGATGTCAAATGCTAATGAACCAACATAATCTGACAAGAAGTTATGTATGATTGAAGAGCGGATGTGCAGGTTTGAAAGTAAAGGTGCAGTGGGCTTTGACATGTCTGATTTGGGCTCAGTGCCTGGGGTGAAGATTCCCCCAAAATTCAAGGTGCTTGATTTTGTGAAGTACAAAGGCACTTCATGTCCAAAGACCCATGTTAATTCTTTCTACTGGAAGATGTCTGTGTATTCTGATGATGAGAAGTTGTTGATAAACTTCTTTCAAGACAGCTTGACAGGTGGCCCACTCGAGTGGTACATGCAGTTGGAAAGTAGTCGCATTCGTACATGGAGAGAGTTGGTTGAGGCTTTTGTTATTAACTATCAATATAACACTGATATGACTTCCACAAGAACCCAATTACATATTTTATCCCAAAAGCGGGATGAGTCTTTTAAAGAGTATGCCCATAGGTGGCAAGAGATGGCTGCGAAGGTTCTACCTCCCTTGTTGGAGCAGGATATGGTGGAAATGTTAATAGTACATTGCAGGGCCAACACTGCACAACTTATAGTACATCAGGAACTTCTACCGAGATGGTAACGCATGGAGAGTGAATTGAAATCCGAATTAAATTATGGAAGATCCAAGATGTTAGTGCTGGAAATAATGCTAGTAACACCAAGAAGTCTTTTGGTGGTCACCAGAAGAAAAATGAGGATGAATCCAGCACAATATGTTCTCGAAAAGGGAAAGGCAGATATCAGGGTTCTGATCATCAGATTGCTGTTGTAACAATACCGACTGCTGCGCCTCAGAGGCAAGCTTATGTGCCTAAGTAAGGCAATCAGCAAGGCCAAAGGCGTCCTCCTAGGAAGCTTAACGCAATTCCAATGTTTTGTGTTGAGTTGTTACCTCAGTTGCTTGAGTTGAAGCTAGTTGAGTTGCACCCTTGGAAGGTTGATCCAGAAAGGTTGCCATACAATTTTGATGCTAATGCCCGATGTGATTTCCACTCTGGTGGGTAGGGGAACATTATTGAGAATTTTTATGCTTTCAAGCACAAAGTCCAAGACCTATTGGATTCTCAAGCCATTAACTTTGGCTCGGCGCCCAAAATCATTAATTCGCCTTTGCCACCTCATAGAGGTTCCACAGTTGGTGCCATCATGGAGGATAAAGGTCTAAATTTAGTCATGGATGTTAATCAGTTAACTACACCTCTCTCGTTTATGAAAGAACAATTGTCAAGTAAAGGTGTATTCTTGGGCTATGAGACGGACTGTGCAGTTTGTTTGAACTGGCCAGAGGGTTGTCAGTTGTTGAAATATGTGGTTCAAAGCCTGATTACCAAGGGGTTTCTTCAGTTCGATTGCAAAGTCATTAAGCCCGAGGTTGATAATGAGGAAGTGGACGTGATAATCATTCCGGTCAAGCCGAAAAATATCCGTGTGCCTATCACGATTCCAGTGCCTACTAAGAAATCTTCACTACTTATCACTGTGCCTGGTCCTATGTCGTATGTTAGTGACAAGGTAGTTCCTTCGAGTTACGACGGTGAACTTTACTATCAGGGGAAGAAGTTTGTTACTAATAAGTCTAAGGAAAACAAGTCTGAAGAAGAGAAGCCCGCAGTGCATGATATTGTCAGCAAAAGTCGAATCACCCATAGTGGTCGAATATTTTTACTGCCTGAAAAGTCTAAAAGTAGCGCAGAGGCCATGACTAAGGCTAGGGGCAAAAAAATTGCAGTCAATGGTGATAAGCCAGGGAAAAATCCTCTTGATCCTTCTTTAGATGTTGAAATGGCTAAAGATGTAGCCGAGTTGATAAGGTACATCAAGAAAAGTGACAACGAGATCATTGACCAGTTAAGTCATACACCCTCGAAGATATCAATTCTTGCTTTGCTCAGAGATTCTGAATCCCATAGAAATGCATTGATGAAGCTGTTGGAGGCTTCTTTCGTTCCTCAAGAGGTTTCAGTAAATCAATTTGAAGGGATCGTGAATAGTATTTCTATAAGTAATGGGCTTAGTTTTACAAGGAAGCACAATAAAGTGTTGCACATCTCCGTGGAGATTACAAAGACTACTGTGTATCGTGTGCTGGAAGACACGGGTTCCTCTCTCAATGTGTTACCCAGGTCCGCTCCCATAAAGCTTGATTACGATGGACTTGTGTTGAGGTCGAGTGATTTGGTTGTCAAAGATTTTGATAGATCGAAAAGGACTGTGTTTGGGGAGGTTGATTTTCCTATTAAAATAGGTCCCCAAATTTTCAATGCAACATTCTTCATTATGGATATTAATCCTTCCAATTGTTGTTTGTTGGGCCGTCCATGGATCCATGGGACTGGTGCTGTGACCTCCACTCTGCACTAAAAGTTTAAGTTCCTGTTGAACGGGAAAGTAGTCATCATTTGCGGTAAAGAGGATTATATTGTCAGTCATCTAAGTTCCTTTCGCTATGTTGAGGTGGAGGAAGAAATCCATGAGACTCTATGTCAAGATTTTGAGACCGTGCAAGTGGTCAGGACTCCTTGTCAAGAGGTTAAGAAGTCGGAGGTCTCCATGTCATCTTATCGTCAGGCATAAATGGTTGTTCAACATGGTCATCTAGAAGGCTGGGGAAGAGTGTTGAATCTTCCTACTCAAACTGATAAGAAAGGTTTAGGCTTCATGGATGGTCGAAGCATGTTAAATGTGTTATAACATAGTTTGATTCTACAACCCTTGTAAGAGTTTTGATGATAGCAAACACAAAGAACAATTATGCTCCCTAAATTTATATTCTGTTTTGCAGAGAAGTTCTGATGGAAGAAGATCAGAAGATGAGTTACAAAGTTGTTTCAACTTTGATTATTAACATCTCTGATAGAATTTCTAACGCTACAAACAGGACTCCGTGTTTCTGATCTACAAAGTTCTGAAGCAAGCAGCAATAAATACTTTCATCTTCTTAAGCAAGCATGTTCTGAAGCGTTACAAATCAATTATTTCCATTTCAAGAGTAACGACTGGAATGGAACAATGATCTTTATTTTTGGAAAGCACCTTAATTGTCATTGATCAATATTCCAAATACTCCTTCATGCTTCGCCTATTTAAACAAAGCTTTGAGGATAAATCGTTCATGATTTCTCACACACAGTAATGATGATATCCTATCTTCCCCAAACGTATAAAGTTCAACTGTGTAAAGCAACCTTGTGATATTGTTTTATTAGAAAACACTCTTGTACACATTTATTCAAATATTCTTTAGAGAATTTCCTTGAGAAAAATCGGCTTGTGGTTATACTCAAGAAGACTGACGGTTGTCATAGTTGACTTGTAATCAAGATTGATTAGTGGATTAAGACCTCGTTGAGAGAGGCGAAATCACCTTGGCGGGTGGACTGGAGTAGTTTGAGTTCAAACGAACTAGGATAACCAACGCGTTCTTTAATTTATGTTTTAAAAATCCCAATTCAAACCCCTCTTTCTTGTGTTTTTCCATTCTTCAATTGGTATCAGAGCGCCTGGTTATGAGTTCAAGAACTTAACCGTGTCAGTAAAAGATCCAAGCTAAGAAAAACACTATGGTGGGGCCAAATTAGAACATCAACAATGACTACCATGATGAGAAAGACAGAATCAGCGGCGAACCTCCGATCTTTGATGGAGAGAACTTTGATTACCGGAAAGACATAATCTTGATGAAAGCGGTCAAAAGATCAACATAAAAAGAATGTCAGATCATCAAAAGCGAGACTTCATAAATCTTCACAAGGACAGAACTATTCTGTTGAGTTCCATCTCATACACAAAGTATGAGAAGATCACAAAGAGAGAGTCAGCAAAGCACATGTTTGATTCCTTGAGAATTATGCATGAAGGCAACACAAAAGCAAAGAAACCAAAGCCCTTGTGCTCATTCAGAAGTATGAAGCCTTCAAAATGGAAGAAGATGAAACCATTGAAACAATGTTCTCAAGATTTCAAATTCTGGTTGTTGGGCTAAAAGTTCTGGATAAAGGGTACTCAACTGGTGATCATGTAAAGAAGATCATCATAAGTTTACCAAAGAAATGGAGACCCGTGGTCACTGCTCTCAAACTGGAAAAATATCTGAACAAAATCTCTCTAGAAGAACTTGTAAACTCTCTTAGAAGTCATGAGATAGAATTAGAAGATGATGATCCCCAGAAGCAAGGTAAGTCTTTAGCCCTCAAATCTAACAAAAAATATGATTCTAAAGTTTTGCGGGCAATAGAAGAAACCTCTAGTGGATCTTCATCAGAAGAAGACGAATTGTCTCTTCTCTCCAGAAGAGTCAATCAACAGTGGAAGCACATGCAAAAGAAGTTCAGAAATTCCAGAAGAACAGGGAATTAGTCTGAACCATCATCTGGATATAGAAATTCTAAACCATCTTCTGGATACAGAAAGTCTGAATCATCTTCTGGATACAGAAATTCAAGCAACAGAGACATTATCTGCTACGAGTGCAACGAACAAGGGCACTACAAAAGTGAATGTCCAAAGCTTCAGAAGGAGAAACCTAAAAAGAAGTTCTTTAAGGAGAAGAAGAAAAGTATCATGGCAACACGGGATGACTCATATTCTTCTGAAGAATACACAGAATCAGAAGATGAAAGAGCCAACATTGTCCTTATGGCCAACGTGTCAGAAGATATTGAATCATCTGGATCAGAATCAGACTCAGAGGAAGAAGAGGTATTTTTTAACTTTTCTAGATCTTAATTAGAAGAGAGTCTAACAGAAATTCTAGAAAGGTATCAGAAACTTTGAGTCATAAACAAGAACCTGAAAAAGGATATAGTTTCTGACTCTGAAGAAACTAAGAATCAGAGATTGGAAAAATCTGAGCTGAAAGAAAAAATTTCAAAACTTGATAATGAATTACAAAATACTCCGAAGGAAATTATGTCATAAGTTCCTAGTAACCCTGATAAGATCATAAAGGAATATGATCATAACTTTCAGAAATTCCTTGCTAAAAACACAGATAGAAGCAAGATGGCTTCAATGATCTATGGAGTTAGTAGAAATGGTAGAAAAGTAATAGGATACAAAGGTAAAGTATCCCAACCTAAGAAAGTTAAGGATTTGGTTATTAAACGCACTCCCCTGAATTCCCACTTTACCTATGGGCACACATATGACTTAAAGTATACTAGTAATGATTTTTATGCTAAACCAAAATTCAAACAGAATTTTGGTAACTCTAACAAACAAGGACCCAAAAAGATATGGGTACCTAAGGATAAAATTGTCTATGTTGCAGATATCTTTAACAACAAGATTGAAACACCAATCTTGGTACCTGGAATCTGGATGCTCTCGACACATGACGAGAACAAAGCATATGTTCCAAAGCCGGGAGCTTAAATCTGGAGGCTACGTAGGTTTCAGAGGCAATCAGAAAGAGAAGGTCATTGGCTCTGGAACTATTGGTAATGATAATCTTCCCTCTATTACTAATGTTCTGTTAATAGATGGATTAATGCATAACTTGTTATCCATAAGTCAATTAAGTGATAACGATTATGATATAATCTTCAATCAAAAGTCATGTAAAGCAGTTAGTCAGAAAGATGGATCTATCCTCTTTAATGGAAAGAGAAAGAACAAAATTTACAAAATAAAACTTTCTGAACTGAAAAGTCAGAATATAAAATGTCTATTTTCTTAGCAACGAGACTAACATTGCTAAGAACTTCTGGGAAGAAGAAATTAACACAACATGTTATATTCATAATAGAATCTCCATAATACCTATTCTGGATAAGACTCCATATTAACTGTGGAAGAACAGAAAGCACAACATCTCGTATTCTATCCATTTGGATGTATTTGTTTTATTCTTAACACTAAAGAACATCTGAACAACTTTGACTCTAAAGAACAAAAGTGTATTATGTTAGGATACTCTGAATGCTCAAGAGGCTATAGAGTATACAACACAGAAACACGGATTGTAGAAGAGTCCATTAGTGCCAGATTTGATGATAAGCTTGGTTCTCAAAAATTTAAAGCAAGATGAATCTTTTGCAGATATAGAAGTTCAATTTACAGGTACTGAAGACATTACATCAAAAGTTTCTCACAAAGAATCACAGACAACATCAGAAGAAGATGTCATAAATATTACAGCAACATCTGAAGAACCTCTCCAGAAAAGACAATCCAGAAGAAGCTTAGCTCATCCGAAAGAAAAAATTCTGGGAAAGAAAGAAGACCCAATCTGAACAAGATGAATCTTCTGGACAATGATTTGATACTTGCAATGCAGGAGGAATTAAATCAATTCACCAGAAACGATGTGTCGGATCTGGTTCCCAAACCAAAAGGGTTTAACATCATTGGAACCAAATGGATATTCAGAAACAAGATGAATGAATAAGGAGAAGTCATCAGAAACAAAGCACGGATGGTGGCACAAGGTTATAGTCAGCAAGAAGGGATAGACTATACAGAAACTTTGCTCCAGTCGCTAGGTTAGAATCTATCAAACTTTTAATCTCTTTTGCTATAAATAATGGCATCACTTTCTATCAGATGGTTGTCAAAAGTGCATTCTTAAATGGATACATTGATGAAGAAGTTTATGTGCACCAACCCCCTGGTTTTGAGAATTCAAAACATCCAGAATATGTATTTAAACTAAAGAAATCACTATATGGTCTGAAACAAGCTCCCAGAGCTTGGTATGAAAGACTAAGTAGCTTTCTGTTAGAAAATGATTTTACTAGAGGGAAGGTGGACACAACCTTATTCTGTAAGCCATTTAAAAATGACATTCTAGTTTGTAAAATTTATGTAGATGATATTATTTTTGGATCTACTAAAGCCTCTCTGGGAAGAGAATTTGCTAAGTCTATGCAGGCAGGGTTTGAAATGAGCTTGATGGGAGAACTAAAATTCTTTCTGGGCATTCAGATCAATCAAACTCCAGAAGGAACATACATACACCAAAGAAAATACGTCAGGATCTATCTAAGAAGATCTGAATAGTTCCCAAACCGTTCATTTCAAAGGTAGAAGCATGCAGTTCACAACATAAACATTTGTCATCCTCTTACAAGAGTTTCTTTTAAGGCTGAACATGCATTCAAATTCTGAAGGGACTAAAGCTTTGATTGGATGCATTGAGACTCCTGTTGTATCGGTAACTGTTCTATATCTCCACGCCATCTCCCTATTTTTCAAGAATCATTAATGCTATATAATTATTTATTTTCACTCTTTTCTTGCCAATTAAGTTTTCTATTTGTTTATAAATACACAGTTTACTTTCACTTTCACTTTTTCACTCTCACTTCTTCTTTCTACTATTTTCTTTTTGTGTGCAATTTTCTTTCAAAAAACTTCAAAAAGTCTGTGTGAACAATGGCTTCTTCTCAAAGCGCTCAAAGCTCTTAAAGTGTTCCTGGCTCTTCTTCTTCAACAGCAAAAAGGTATGAAGAACCTTCAAGAACACTACTGACTTTCATTGATTCGCTAGAAGTTCTTTGTGAACTCATTGGGGACTTCGAAAGTATGAAGGAAAACGGCTACGATCTTACTTCTGATGTTGAACTTCAAGGGTGGACCAAGTATTTTGATCGTCTTCTGGGTCCAGTCTTTCCAAGATTAGTTAAAGAATTCTAGATTTAGGCTACTGCTTCAAACCATCAAGTTACTTCATTTGTGATGGGAAAGAAAGTAGTTATTTTTGAAGACCTTATTACACGCTTGATAGGTCATGACGGCGGAGGCATTCATTGCAGCGACATGGAAAAAAATGCTATGACCTAACAATAATATCAAAAGAGATTTTTTCTTCTGGCCAACCTTCCAACAAAATTAAAGATCTGAAGGACTACTTTAGAATTTGGTCAAAAATCATCTTGGGCTGCATCAACCACATAAATCCCACAAGTTCTCCTGATTATATCAACAATGACCAGCAATTTCTTTTGTACTTCATTGCAACCAAGGCAAAGGTAAATCTTCCCCATATTCTATTTAATCATCTGAAGATAAGCGTAAAAGAGACTAGAGAAGAAGAAAGGACTAAGAGGGACTAGATACCTCTAGGTAGGCTAATATCAAATATTCTAACGGAAAACAAACTAGTAGAATATCTGACTGAGGCTCAACAGGTCAGCACTCTGGGAGCATGTGCTGGAAAACCTTTGAATGCAAAGAATATGAAAATCATTGTCACCATAAAGAAGGATCCAACAGTAACAACAAATGAAGTTATTAAAACAAGAAGAGTTCCTCTGAAGGATTTCCCTCTTTTCTCTCAACCAAATGCTTCTCCAGAAATTATTGTCAGATATCTGGAAGCTTGCAAAATGGATGGAACTATTCCAGAAGTGAACATTAGTGATCTGCGACAATAGGCTCTAGAGGTTGCCCTCAAGAAATCAAGGAAAAGGAAAGCTACAGGAGAAGGATATTCTTAAAAGGTTCCCAAGGCTGCTAAGAAGAAAGGTAATTCTTCTTTTATTTCTGTTGTGGAATCAGTACTTTTATCAACATCTGAAACCCCCTCCTCTCCAAAACCCACAGAAGACCCTTCACCATAAACCTTTGATGATTTTGATATTGAGTTTGATCCTTCACTCACTCTGGAAAACATTCTGAATGAACCACATTCTACAACTACCCATCTTGACCAAAATCAGTCAGAACTTGCTCAAGTTATTTCTGATATTGATCAATTTGATCCAGTGTTCCAAGCTTCCCAATCAGAAAATCCAAACTCTCAAGATCCCTACTCTGAAAATCCTAACTTCCACGCTCCCCAAATAGAATATCCAAATCTTGACTCTGATACCACTTCACCCATTCCTGGAATAACAGAACCTCTCATGGTTCGACAACCACTCACAATCCACGACATTCCAGAAATTCCATCTCCTTACCATTCCACTCCACCAAACACACCTCATTCACCCATTATCATTTATGATTCTACCTCTCCATTCAACCCTCTAGAATATCACCTTCGTACAGTAATAAACTTAGAAGAACTGGACAACCATTCCTCTAGCTCTCACAAAATTGCCATCCCAAAACAAAAACCAAATATCACCAAGGCAGATGTTGGTAAAAACTTACTGATTTTTGAAACAAAGATACTTGAATGGGTTAACTCTCTGAAGCTAGCCTGCTTAGAGAATTTGAATCATGCTGCTTCTAATTCACACTGGAACCAGTTCAGAAAATGGTTCAATTTTGAATCCCAGAAACTCAAGGAGTTAAGTTATGAAATGGCTCAACAAAACTCCTGTGATCAGCTAAATGTTTTCAAGGATCAAGTTCTGCACCAATGGGAAAAGAAACCTCTTCTTCTATTGGACAATGCCCCCTGGGAAGATCATCAGCCTTCAGAAGTTGATGAACCATGTTATAATACTCTTCCTCTGGTTATAGTTCAAGACAAAGGCAAAGAAATTGAAGAAGCTACTGAGTTATAATCTGTCGTAGCCTGCTCTGAAAAGGTTGCACCTTCTGCTGACATACCTTCTTCATCTCTAGTTCTGCAAAATCTAGAGGAGTTGAAGAAAGAAAATGCAGTGATCAAGGAGAGATTAGAGAAGCAAGATAACACATGCAAGGAAATCAAAGGAATGTTGGGAATACAAAAAGTGTCAAACACTCAGATTAAGAATTTGTTGGAAGCCATGTTCACACGACTTTCTCCACCTCAATCTTAGTTTTGAATTTTTTTTTTGTACTGTGTTCATTTTTGTGTGTGTTGTTTTCTTCTGAATGTGTTATTGCAATCCTTTTTAATACAATTCATCTTTTATTGCTTAAAGTGTTTATATTTCTTTTTGATTCTTAACAGAAAGGGGAAGAACGTACGATATTTCTAATAACAATATCGAGACACAGTCTCAAACATTTTGAATATCATAACTTCTCATTTTTTTCTGAAAGTAAAACAGGAACAAAACACTGGTGAAGACAGAAGCAGATGCTTCAAAAAGTCTGATCTGAATAAACTTCAGGGAAGTATTTCTTCTCTATCTGGGTATTTCTTTCTGTTTCTATTGAAATATCCTAGTTTTTGTCATCATCAAAAAGGGGGAGATTGTTAGAACATAGTTTGATTCTACAACCCTTGTAAGAGTTTTGATGATAACAAACACAAAGAACAATTATGCTCCGTAAATTTATATTTTGTTTTGCAGATAAGTTCTGATGAAAGAAGATCAGAAGATGAGTTACAAAGTTGTTTCAACTCTGATTATTAACATCTCTGATAGAATTTCTAACGCTACAAATAGGACTATGTGTTTCTGATCTACAAAGTTTTGAAGCAAGCAGCAACAAATACTTTCATCTTCTGAAGCAAGCATGTTCTGAAGCGTTACAAATAAATTATTTCCATTTCAAGAGTAATGACTGGAAGGGAAAAAGGATCTTTATTTTTGGAAAGCACCTTAATTTCCATTGATCAACATTCCAAATACTCCTTCATGCTTCGCCTATTTAAACAAAGCTTTGAGGATAAATTGTTCACGATTTCTCACACGCAGTAACGCTGCTATCATATCTTCCTCAAACGTACAAAATTCAACTGTGTAAAACATCCTTGTGATACTGTTTTATTAGAAAACACTCTTGTACACATTTATTCAAATATTGTTTATAGAATTTCCTTGAGAAAAACCGGCTTGTGGTTATACTCAAGAAGACAGACGATTGTCATAATAGACTTGTAATTAAGATTGATTAGTGGATTAAGACCTCGTTGAGAGAGGAGAAATCACCTTGGCGGCTGGACTAGAGTAGTTTGAGTTCAAACGAACTAGGATAACCAACGTGTTATTTACTTTAAGTTTTAAAAATTCCAATTCAAACCCCCTCTTTCTTGTATTTTTTCCATTCTTCAAACTATTTCTCATCTTTAGGTTCAAGGTATTCCTCCGTTAATTTAGTTTGTCAACGATGGGGTTATTCATGAAGAAGATCATGCAGTGAGTGAGGATAATGATAGTGATTTCAAGATGGATAAGTGGGTTCGCTCAACCGTTCCGGGTGAAAAGCTTGCTAACTGGTTTTCTGAAGACGTCATTGAAGTCACTCGTTATGAAGAGTAATTTTATTTTATTTGTTATCATGCAATAATTACTACGTTCTTCCTAAGACGTAGTGAACATGCTGTAAGGGCACGATGTTTTTCATTACAAATTTATCATCAATAAAGGACGTCTTTTGCATTTAAATATTTCTCTCCATGTCTTTATTTTAAACTTTTGGAAAAATGTGAGTTTTATTTTATTTTTTAATCTAAAACAAAAATAAAAATATAAACAATCATGCAGATTATGTCCGCCATTAATCCTGAAAACTATCGAGAATGATTCTTCTATGGCTCTTTACGACTTTGAAAATCCAATATATCAAGTTGAAGAAGAAGTTGAAGAAGATTGTGAACTTCCTGAGGAGTTGGCTAGATTGTTGAGGCAAGAAGAAAAGGTCATTCAGCCCCACCAAGAGACTACTGTGTTAATCAACTTAGGTACCAGAGAGGTCCGAAGAGAAGTCAAGATTGGGGCTGCTCTAGAAGACAATGTCAAGCAAAGATTGATTGAAATGCTTCATGAGTATGCAGATATCTTTGCTTGGTCTTATGAAGACATGCTTGGGCTGGATATAGATATTTTTATGCATAAACTGCCTCCTAGAGAAGAGTGTCCTCCTTTCAAACAAAAGCTTAAAAGAACTCCTCCTAAGATGTCTAAGAAGATCAAAGAGGAGGTTCAAAAACTGTTTGATGTTGGTTTTATAAAAGTGAATTCTTACCCCCGTGGACCGACAATATTGTACCGGTGCCTAAGAAGGACGTTAAAGTCAGAATGTTGTGGACTATAGGAACTTGAAAAGACAAGCCCTAAAGATGATTTCCCGTTACCACATATTGATATTCTGGTTGATAATACTACTCGAGCTAAAGTGTTTTCCTTCATGGATGAATTTTCTGGCTACAATCAGATCATGATGGCACCAGAAGACATGGAGAAAACTACTTTCATTATACCTTGGGGAACATTTTGTTACAAAGTGATGCCCTTTGGTTTGAAAAATGTAGGGTAAACTTATCAACTTGCAATGGTCACTCTCTTTCATGACATGATGGATAAGGAGATTGAAGTATATGTTGATGATATGATTTCCAAGTCACATACAGAAGGGGAACATCTTGTCCACTTGTTAAAATTGTTCGAAAGATTAATGAAGTTTAAACTGAGGTTATGTTGTACCCTAAAATTTTCCCTCTCATGTTTTTCCAAGAGTTCTTCTTGCATAAGGTGGTTACAAATCTTTGCCTAAAGAAAAGGAAATTTTTTGAATAATGGTTAAGTATCCTTTGATTGGAATATGCAAAAGGTCCTTCGATTGGTATCTGCAAAAGGTACTTCGATTGGCATAGCAAAAGGTCCTTCGATTAGCATCTGCAAAAGGTCCTTCGATTGGTGTAGGGACTTTCGATGGGCATTTCCGGCAAGGCAGCTTCGACGGCCATCTTAAATAAGGTTGTTCTTCGTTAGAGCGTACAAAATGCCTTTCGACAGGCATGTTCACCAAGGGATGTTTCGATTGGCATATCAAGAGGGTGATATTCTGATCGTCCAAGTTAGAGAAAATGAGATCAAAAAGAGTAAGAACTGAGAGGATTCCAGAAGCTCTGATGATGGGCATTCGAATTCATGCAGATTGGAGAGGATAACTATGAGCCTTTCTGCAACCTATGGTTCAAACGTAGAAGTTATGATGCTGAGAATATGAGCAATTCGAATCAAGATGCAGAGCCATCGAAGGGAGCAAGGCTTAAGATTTAATCGAAGGAGTCGTGATAACAAAGTTGGTGCAATTCGAATTCAGAGCCTTCAAAGGAAAACAAATGTTTTAATGAGGGAAGTTATGGGCAATTCGAATCAGGACTTAGAGCCTTCAAGGAGTGTAGAACAACACTTCAATTAGTCAATAAGATAACATTTTGATTGGCCAAGTTCAAAGCCATCGAAGCGAGAAAAACTTGAGACTTAATCGAAGGAACCATGATGAAAACCTTAAGCCAAATTCGGACAAAACACCTATCCTAACCGGTCCAGGTTCACCCAAAGTTCAAAATGGCATGTTTTCCTTACAAATATGGCAAGCATTCAATGTTGATCATGGATTAAATTCCTGAGTTAAAGGCCAGATTCTTGCCTTGTTTGTTCACAACTCCACAAGAGCTGATTCGACCAGGGTGATTCTCTTCAAATCAACAATCGAAGCAGAGGGTGGCTCAATCAAAGGAGCCATGACATTGAAGCTGGCGCAATTCGAATTAGAGTTTAGAGCTTTCGAAGGAAACAATACTCTGATGAGGAAAGCTCTGAGTAATTCAAATTGGAGCTTAGAGCCATCGAAGAGAGAAAACTCGAAGGGAAATCAATCTGTAGAGGCAGGTAAGCTTTCAATTTTCATCATATTGGAGGCCCAAACAACTCATAACAGGCTGGCAGTAACACATGAAAATAGATTGGCACTTGGTTGAATCAAATATAACAAGTTTTTATGAAGAAATCAAATCAAATCTCTTCATCATAATGGACCAAGATTTGATACACAAATGTTTACCTAAAATATCTTGTCTATATAAACCTCATAATCTCATAGAAAAAGGACACATAGAGACTGCCTCAGAAGAAAACGCAGCCTTCCCCACGAGGTTCCAGAAAGTTGCACAAAATTTCCAAAGACTGTCAAACTCAAAGCTGATTTTGCAAGCAGCCTCCGTCCAGACTAACACCTGAATCGTGTTCCTGGGATTCACGTAGAAGCATCCCTCATACAATCCCCCGGTTGGTAATTTTTCCTTTTATCTCAAAATTGTTAAATATGATTTAAATTCATGTCGAACATATATTCATATTGCTGCTAAGGTTCACGTTTGTTTGAGTGTGTTACATGTGAGCAAAGATGCATGATTGAGATCATGCCATTGTTGGGGCACGATCTGAGCTTACCTTTGATTCTTACAACTTTAGTTTATCTTCGATGGGTAAACACCATAGGGGCCCACTGAGCGTGCATATTTGATATTTAAGTTAATACTGTGTTTTTTTAACGTAATGTTGCTGTTTCATTTGTACCAATGAATGGAAATCTTTTGACCAGGTTGGTGAGGAAGATGAGCTACAATGAAAAGGACCTGGGTTCGACACCCAGTTCATACATTTTGTGTTTTTATAACAAACTTCCTTGCAGATCCAGTATCCCAGATCGAAGGATGACGCATCCCGATCGAACGCCCCAGACGCGCAGTCTCTCAGGCACCTTCGATCAAGATTCCTCATTGGATCGAAAGGCAACCCAAGCCTCTTCGATGCAGGCCTTACTTCCAAGAATGCACTTTTTACATTTACTGTTTTTGTCTTTCGATTTTATCCTTCTTTTGGTTGTTTGTCCTTACTTCTTCTAAGCTTTAATTAACATTAAAAAAAACAACAAAAACATTAGGCTTAGTTTTTTTATATTAAATTAATTTTGTCAATTAATTAATTATTTTAATATTTTCTTAAAAAACTAAAATTGAATAGACTTAGAATTTTTAATTCAATTTCTGTTCAGAACAAAAACAAGAAAAAATTCCTTTCACTTAGAATTTTAGACGTATTTTCAATTCATGCGCGCGTTTATTTAATTTCATATTTTTTTAATATTGTAACTGTGTATGGTTTGTAATAGCTTAATTAGGGTTTTATTTTCCACATTTTACATTTTCAGTCAGATATAATTGTAATCTCCCTGAAGCCTTGTAATAGCTGTAGGTTTTACTTTCTGCACTATATTATATGCCTGTATATAAACTGCTAGTAAATTAGGTGTGTATGGGAAGAATTAAATACTCAGTCTTAGATCACTAAATGGCAAGATAAAACATCTAAAAAAATCACACTGCTGCACACTTGCACCCTTAGGGTGTACCTCACTTGGTTGCCTCAGAAACAGTGGTCATGTCCCTCGAACGTAGGGATATCTTAGCAAAGACCCTCAGTTTGAAAATCAACACAAAGATCATAGTCCCTTACTATCCCACGAGTTGCCTATGAGAAATAATCTTATGATGATAGTTCCTTCGAAATGCTAAGGTATCCTTACATGTTGTCTTCAATGACCATTATGTCCCTTTTGATAGTCCCTCAACATCCAACGACTAGGGTTACCTACTCACTAATAGTAGGATAACACGGTCTAAAGGAAAAGAGGAAAAGTACAGTTTTTTTCCGAGTAGGTAGATAACTGTTAGGTACTTGCTCAAACAAATTTTCACACCACACTTTCAAACACTTTTCAAACAAAGTTTTCAAAACGCTTTATCACACTCTTGAGGACTGATACAAGGGTTATCATAAAGTGAATCATCGCACCAAGGCATTTTCAAACAAATTTTTTTTCACACAAACACGAAAGCAATTTTAAAAATGAGCAAGTACCTAAGAGCCCATGGAAAACCATGTATGGAAAGGCACCCCTTCCCTTTCCATAATTTACCCCCCTTACTCAGAAAATCTCGAAAAAGGTCTTTTTCTGTTCTTTTCACCCTTTCCTTTGTTGGATAAAAGAAAAGTCGGTGGCGACTCTTGCTTATCGCACATTTGCGAATACAAAATGCAAAACCAGTATAAACAGTCGGTTCTGCCACCGCATCACAGAACTGGCGACTCTGATGGGGAATATTATAAAGTGGGGTTTACCTTAGGGTCTAGTTCATTTTAAAATTGCTTTCTTTGTTTGCTTTGACTGCTTTATCTTTGAGGGTTTGTTGGGGTATTCTTGTAAAGATCCTATACCCGGATTTGGGGAATCTTTTCAGGTAAACAACAATAGATCGTGGAGATTGTACGACATAGACTGATATGGTTGAAGCGATAGCTGTGTTGGTGTGACACTTTGGTTGGTACCGGTATCCCTTGTGTTGAATCGAGGAGATTACGAGGCCTCCGCGTGGTGTCTTGAAGCACTAATGAACTTTAGAATCTTAGTTGAACAAACTTGGCCATTAGAAAGTAGTGACATAGCCGGCCTCGGTGTAAAGCTGGGAATCAGTTGATACTCTATACTACACTCATTGAGACCAGACTTTCAGGATGTTTCGGTCGCAAGAAAATATTGCTAAACTGAAATAATACCGATAAAGAAAGATCAGTGATATTGAGACTCCTTAGAACCCGATTACTATTTCTAGGACAGGTTTGAAACCAACTAAACTTCAAGAGGGTACTTACCTATGGAATCCATGGAAGCCTAAACCTAAGGCTACTTGTGTGACTTATTTTATTTCTTTGCCTAACAATTTGAACTCATTGTAGGGCTTAGTTTGTATTCCTTGCAGGACCTTGTTTATATAAATCCAATAAATTGGTTTCTTACCCTGCATTTTTTCTTGATGCATAGCATGCACATCATAGCATCATACCATATCATTTCCTTAACCATTTTAAGGATCTCAAGGGCCTGTGATGCAGGTTATGATAAAGCAGTCGTCTAGCAAGGGATTCATTTTCCTCTAGCCAACGTTGTCAAAAGACCAAAGTGACAACTTGAGTCAGGGGCTATGACCCACTTGATATGTGAGCTTGACTTTTGTAGAAGGACCATCAACGATATAAAGTGCTTCAATCAAAGATGTAAAGTTTAACACCTAACATTTTTCTTGTTTACCCTGCAAGATCCCTGAAAACATTCGCATATCATACATGCCATTGCATAACAGGTAGTCTCCAATACAGGTCTCTCATGTTCTCGCTGTTTACTTCAGCAATGGCTCTCAAACAAGACAGTAGAGATCTCCAAACTCAAGAGGCTCAGTTCATGCAAATGTTCCTAAACCTATTCAAGGGACGAGAAGAGTCGAAAGTACTCCTTAATGGGAACTTGACCAAGAAACATACTGACAACCATAAGGATGACCAATTGGAACGACTGCAAGCTGAAATAGAAAGGATGGGAATCTAGATGAGTAGTCAGATGGCCCTTATCCAAAGTTTAGCTCAGGAACAAGAATTGAGGATTCTCATCAAAAATCTTCTTCAAGACAGATACGATAGTCTAGGGAAAACTGATAGAGCTTGGAGCCTAATCAAGGATCAATCTCTCTTGGCAGATAGGGAATTGGATGACTTGGTCATGCAAGGGCATGTAGAAAATAAACTCAGGAGCGGTGACATTCAAGGGACTGCATCTTTAAGTACTCATAAGAGACCATACAATGGGAAGAAAGAGTCTAATGTCGTGTGTAGCGGTAGAAATGTTTAAGACTAAGCCATGGGATTGACTAGACTTGTATAAATCAAAACAAAATCGCCATCGCACTTTATTGTTTCCAAAGGAATGGGAAAAAAGCGAATAACCCAAAAAAAGGGGGAAAGATTCAAGGTAAGGGGGTTCGTTATGCAAAGGGAAAGTATTAGCACCCTAAACATCTACGGTACTGCGCAGGAACCTTTTTTTGTAAAAATCTGTATATTTTGGCTATAAAAATGTTGTATAAAAATAGTGGTGAAGGTGAGAAAAGAAATATATTTTTATGGTTTTTGCACCCGCCGTGGTTGCGTACCTTTAGTGCCTACGTACCACCTTTCGTGCAATAGGGGATCAGGGTATACGTAGTTCCTCTTTTAAAAATTTTAAAACACAAATGTGTTGGTTAATTTTATGAGATAAAAAATCATCGTCATTGTCCGTGTGGAAAAGATACTTACTACCTACAATTATGAGAAAGAAGAATTTGCATCATCTCAAAGTGGAGGATATGGATTGGATTTTAAAATCAACAATGCCTCACTCAACACCCAAGTGGAAAACATCCCTCTTCACTACATATTGTAGAAGTATAGTTGTTTTCATCACTACAAGGATTGACAAGCATTCAATCTTTTGAGAAAAGTTTTAAGATAAAAGCCAAAGTGGAAAAATGGTTTGAAATGAGATTGATTGACTTTTAGTCTTCTCACAAAAAATGTCAAAGTATTATTAAGTTTATTGAAGTTTATTTATGAAAATGTTTTGAAAATGCATGGGCCTAAGTCCAAGTTTATTATGAAAGTGGTTCAAGTTTAAAAAAATAGAAGAGTTTTTCAAAAGGAGAGAGAATATTTTTTAAATTAAAGAAGATGGGAGGAGAAGAAGGGACTATCCTAAAGCATAAGGTAAAAGAGAGGGATAAGAACCACTTAACCAACAAGAAACCAATACTTGACACTATGAGTCAAGATAGAATTCTCATTCTTTGGATTGAAACCAAATAAGCAATGATACTAGACCTCTTTAAAGAACCAAACTTCAAGTGTATTAAGTCTTCACAAAAATTGGGCAGAGTAACGGCTGTATACGGGTGAATTCTAGATTATAAACAAAGAGTGTAATCACAATAACCTGCCTTGAGATAAACCTCAAGAGTTCCAGACAAAATATTCAGATAGGGTCGCAAGGTCTCCAATCATAGGTCGAGGTTTCTAATCCTAAGTCCAAAAATTCCAATGCTCCATAATGCCAAGGATAGTAACTAAATAGTCCAAGTATCATTAAAGAATTTTAGGGTTTATGTTGATTATTAGGTGTTTTGAAAAAGTAAAGTAAAGCTCAAGTGAGCAAAAATAAAAATGACAAGAAAGTAAATACTCAAATGAGCAAAGATGAAAATGGCATGAAATGTAAATTCTAAAAGTAAATAGTGCATAAAAATAAAATGGGGCATATAATAAAAATAAAGGATAAAGTCAATTATTAGTGATCAGTGGTTAGTTTGATGATCATTTTGAAACTTGCATTTAGAACTCATTAGAGGATTGGTAGAACCAAAGCCTCCACACAACAAGTTGCATTTGCTTTTTGTAAAGTATATCATCCATTTGGAATCCTCATGAGTACCATATAATGATCAACGATGTTTAAGTGATCCGCGTTGACCAAAGGTGTTGTAGATCCTTTAGAGGACCGGTAGAACCAAAGCCTCCACACAATGAATCTCAAGGTTATTGGAACAAAGAGATTAAATTAACATACTTGGGCTTGCAAACATAAGTTTGGGCCATGAATGATCATTTATTCGAATCGGGATAAAATTTAGTGTTATGTTAAGCAATCGTAAGTGGACTTATATAGAAGTCGCACCTATTTTGAGGCCGGTCAATAGCAATCTAGGCACCATTTGTTTTGAGAGATGATATAGAGATCATGCTCTAATAACACTTAGTGAAATAAGAAAGGGATGAGATGAAGAGGGGTGTGAGACAATATACAAACCACTTTTAAATTAAATTTAATCAAACTATTATTAAAATCATTCATCCATTTTTGTGGAGTTAGACTCAATACCATGGATCCAATGATATTAATAAAGTTCATGATCAAAAATTTAACCCAAGATCAGCCAAAAAATAGTCACAAAATAATATTACATTTAATATATACAAAAAAAGGTTGAAAAAAATGTTTTAAAATAGAAATAAAAGAGAAAAATATCAACTATGTTCAAATTGATCAAGAAATAAAAAGTAAGTCCGTAGAAAAATCAGAAAAGGACTCAAATGATTTTATAAATTTTTTGGTAATTTTTTAAATTCGTAAACTATTTTTAAAATTAAAAGAAATGAGTAAAATAAAATAAAAATAATAAAAAACACCAAAGTCAGAAATAAAAAATAAGTGAGGTCACCAATATTTGTCACAATATCATTCGATCATTTCATAATTTTTTCAGAATTTAAAAATGCATAAAAGTATTTTTAAACATTTAAAACAATTCAAATAAAGTGAAAATTTATAAAAAATACTAAAACACAAAATTAAATTGTGAAAAAATAAAAATCAGAAAGAGAATAATCAAAAATATTTTTCAGAATTTTTTCAGAATTTTTGGACTAAAACTGAAATTTCTATGATTTTTGAAATTTAAAATAATTAAATATAAAAATCAGAAAAGAAAATAAAAACCAAAAAAACACGGGCATCTGATCAATGTCAAAACGCGTTAGTAAACAGATCAAGTGGATCTGACGCGTTGTGCATGTTATGGACTTTAGTGAATAATGCATAAGATCATTAATTAAATCAGATTTTTGATAAACACATATGGCGCGCCTTCATTAGTTGGAAGCTGACACGTTGGTCATCTTCAACCTCCAGCCAGTCCCAAAACTAGGTTGCTCAATCTGGAAAATTAGAGCATGAGACCTATGCCATTCGCTTCGTCTCTTCAAGACGAAGACAACCACACCTTCGCGACAAATTTATATAAACTGTAACTCAAGCAATTTGGAATGAAAGTTTTGAAAAGGGATTTGAAATTTCATGGTCCAAACGTGTTTCCAGTAAAAAACAAGTGTTGCAACTAGAACCAGGGCAATGAGAGCATCACAATGATATCAAAGTTTTGAAGAATTGGTGAAGGAATCTACCTATTGAAGTTGAGTTGCAAAGCTCTGAAACTGGACTTCTATGGAGCAATATAGGGCACGATTCTTAAATGTAATTATATGGTTAGCTTCAGGGAAGATCAAGGAAGGTGAATTGATGGAAAAATTGGATTGAAAAAGGCTTGTAAATGGATTTTGAAATTGCTGAATTTTGAGTTATGGAACAAGTTTGGCAGGGTGATTCTAGCTATCCAAGCTTGAGGAAATGAATGGGGCATGACCCTCTATTTATAGGGAATTAGATGGAATGTCCAAGCGTGTGAAATGATGAAGTTTGGAGGGAAATCGTGTGAAGTTGCAAGCAAGAAAAGTGTTACTTCTAATTTGATTAAAACTCATCTGAAACTCGCATTTTGTTATGCTAAATAATTATGGAACTTCATTAAACATGTTTAGAGGCATAAACGCGTGGAAAAATTGTGATTAGAAGGAAAAACAAAGATTTCAAAATCTGACATGAGATGAAACTTCAGTTCCAAGTTACCAACTTGAAAATCATGGCATTCTCAGCTTAAGGGGTCTTAGGACATGATTTTTGATGCTTTAGAAAGATGAGGTTACAAGCTTTGCAATGGAAAAGAATGGAATCAAATGGATGCCTGAGCTGAAATTTTTGTCAAGTCAAAGTTGGAGAAAAAGGGTTGACTTTCCATACTTAGAAATATTTCAAATTTTTCTTCAAAAGTGACCTATAATGTTTTGCATCCAAACATGGCCTTCCTCTTGGAATTTGCTCTTGACCAAAAAAGATGGTATGAAATAGACCTCTTGAATAACATTTTGGTACTTGAACCATTCAAAATCTCGGAAAATTGAGAGAGTTATGAATTGTTGAAGTTGGCAAAAAATAATGAAATGACCTATAATCTTTTGTATTCTTAAGGAAACTTCCATCCATTTTCCCACTTTGCACATTAAAGAAGGCATAAAGTCCACATCCTCAAGATAATTGTGGAAAAAGAATGGGATCAATGTGATAAAAACTGACCAAGTTATGATCATTTGAAGTGACACATGGAAAATTGGGGATTCATCTAGAGGACTTGTAATCTTTCTTCTTCATCAAGTTTCTTCCACATGAAAACTCCTTGGAACTTTTGAAGTGATTTGTTGATAACCCTTTGAAGAGAAGGATGTTTTTGGAATCACTCAAAAATACCAAAAGATGAGCAAGATATACTTCTTTGAAGTTCAAAACCCTAGCTCCTAGATCAAGAAACATGCCTTGAGGAACTTTGACAATTTTGAACAAACTTCTTGTACCAACACAAATGCTTTGTAAATAGAAGTTATTGAGGATGAAAATTAGAATTTATAGCCACCAAAACCACTTCCATATCTTGAGAATTGAGTTAAATATGCATTTGTGACCAATGGGAACAAAGCCTTGTCCAAAAATGACAACTTCTCCAATCAATCCCTTGTGCTTTTGAACCAAATTTGGTAACCTTGAAATGAGGTGAACCAAAATAACCTTGCCATGCCATTTCTTCCAAATCAAATCCAATGGTGAGGTTTGAACTTCCAAAACTTTATTGACTAGGGCATGGAAATAAACTCATGAACCCATGGATAAACTTGTTAAATCTCATTGCCTTTACCTATATTAGTAACAAGCAAGACAAACCAACATTGCATTTTATTAATTAAGAGGAGAAATCAAGACAAAAATATTCATGATCACAAAAGAACACAAGTCAAGGTGCTTGGTGATTCCTCAAAGAGTAAAGCTAAATATAGGGAGAGGAACCAAGAATCCTAATGTTATCTTATTGTGAATGAATCAACATGGTATGATGAAGGGATCTTAGGGGGGGGGGAATTGGGGTACAACAGCTGCCCTTATTTAAGTTTCTTCTATCCGGAGATACCAAGGTTAAAAATCTTCGTGTCGACACAATCGAAGATAATTAAATATAAAAAAAACCCTATTTTTGGCCCTAAGATGCCATGCAATGCTTATGAATATAAGTGCACATGGACAACTCCAAAGGGACGCAAAACACGACTGGGGATGTAACAAAATAATAAAGAAACAAGAGAGTAACCACACAGGAAAATAAATTACTGGTGGATCGAAAAGACATGAATCAGAGAGGATGGCAAAATGGTCAAAGGATACACCAACTCCTACTGGAGGTAAAGCTACCAACATTCACTGAAGGTAGAGAGAAAAGAAATAACAACATCGATGTTCACTGATGGTGAGCTACCAACGTTCACTGAAGGTAGAAGGAAAAGAAATATCATAGAATCGCTGTTCACTGACGATGAACTACCAATATTCACTGTGGTAGCAAAAATATAACAATCATCGACGTTCACTGTCGATGACCTACCAACTTTCACTGAAGGTAGGAAGAGAATATATCATAGCACCGACATTCACTGATGATGAACTACCAACGTTCACTGAGGGTAGCAAAAAGATAACAATCACAAACTTTCACTGAAGGTGACCTACCAACGTTCATTGAAGGTAGAGAGAGGATATATCATAGCATCACCGTTCACTGACGATGAACTACCAACGTTCACTAAGGGTAGCAAAAAGATAACAAACACCAACTTTCACTGATGGTGATCTACCAACTTTAACTAAAGGTAGAGAGAATATATCAAAGCACCGCCGTTCACTGACGATGAACTACCAACGTTCACTTAAGGCAGCAAAAAAGATAAAAATCATCAACTTTCACTGAAGGTGACCTACCAACTTTCATTGAAGGTAGAGAGAAAATATATCATACCACCGTCGTTCACTGACGATGAACTACCAACATTCACTAAAGGTAGAAAAAAGATAACAATCACCAACTTTCACTGAAGGTGACCTACCAAATTTCACTGAAGGTAGAGAGAAAATATATTATAGCACCGCCGTTCACTGACGATGAACTACCAATGTTCACTGAAGGTAGAAAAAAGATAACAATCACCAACTTTCACTGAAGGTGACCTACCAACTTTCACTGAAGGTAGAGAGAAAATATATCATAGCAACGCCATTCACTGACGATGAACTACCAACGTTCACTGAAGGTAGCAAAAAGATAACAAGTTTCCCTAAAATTCTGGCATTTCACCTAGAAAGGGTCTCAACTTCTTCTTTAACCGAGGCACTCTGCCTGGAAAGGGTAATATATAAACTGTCTCAAATAAAGAGACTATCACCTGCAAAGATTTCACAACGAACTGTCTTTGCGAATTTGAAAGTCTTGCCATCCGCTGGCGTAAACCGACGACGAACTGCACATTATTCACTCATAGAGGAGATAGCAAAAAAAAGTTATGTCGACTTTTACAGGAAGCAAAAGTTGCTCAAATAAAGAGACTTGTCACTTGTTGTCATGGAGGATTGTAATAAGAAATGACTTTATAAGGAGAACAGTATGGCTTCCTGGGGAATGAAATATTACTTCCTGGGGAAATGCCACAATATTCCTGCTGAGGAGATAAAGTCTTCTTGTGCAAAATAAATGCACAAACAAAAACTCGAAGCTTTCAGAAATCCAGAGTAAATAATATTGCTAGGAAACCAAAGATTTAAATCAGAAATAAACTGGAACGAAACAGTCAACCAAAATACATCCTTTGAGAAATAAACTCAAGAGGAAAAACTAAATCCATCTAAACAAAGAGTTGTACAGGAAGGCTAGAGCAAAAATCTTCCACGAGGGATAACTCAATGGGGAAATTGAAAGAATATACGCTTTCTACTTAAGGCCAACACTCTATTGAAGAGAGGACAATGTAACTCTGCAAAACAGGGTGACATGTCAAGAAAAATATTAACAAATGTTAATGAGCAATGATTTACCAATTTTAGCTATGCATGATGTATGTATGAATGTATGAGTATATGAGTGTATGAGTGTTATTGTGCGTATGCTGACAAAACAAATATACAACACTGAGAGTAACCAGGCAAAACCAACTTGGGCACAAACAACACTCAGCTAAATCACATCCAAGATGATCATTCCAGAAAAAGGTAAATGCCAGCTGAGGAAACATAATCTACTGCATGCTTTAGCTTTACTGAGGAGAAACATAACCTGGAAGTAAACAAAACAAAGTGACACAATAGTACAAATACATTAATAGAACATCCTTCTCTAGGCTTCACCGGGGAAATAAATGTTTTCAAGAGTAACGCTCTTACTGGGGATTGCAAAACCAATCTCAAGTAAAGTAGATGGACACCAAATCATCAAAACATTCACTGGGGAATTAAGGTCCACTTCATTGGGGAGGTTAATCACCACATCCTTAACGGGAAAACCATAGTACATTCTTCACTAGAGAAACCGGGGGACCTGTGTTCTTCACGAGTGATTATGGTACCGACTTCTCTGGAAAAATAACTTCCATTAGACCGAATGAAAACTTCACTGGAGAAATCTCGGATTAAAACCTTACATCATGAAAACTCAGGCAAGGAGGAGAAATGAATCCAAACTTGACCGAGGATACCAGAGTCTCGAACCCAATACGGCGAATCATCCTGAGTAAACTTTCCCGAGGGGAACAAAAACTTCTTAAAACAACTGGAGTTTGTCCATTCTTGGGATCACCATTTTTGTTGTTTTTTTTTTGCATCACAAATTCCAAAGTAAAAGCAATTGTAAATTCTTTTTGAAAAATCGATTTTGTTATTTAATCTTTTTTCTTTGAAAGTTATTATCAATAATAAATGGAGTCTTTGCAAGCTAAATAAAATAAGAAACACAAAGAATTGGGTAACAGCCCAAACTTTATTAATAGAATGGTAGTCTACGAACGACGAGACTCCATAGATGATTACAAAGTTTGGAAAATGGTAATATATAATAGAAAAGATACATTGAGATACAATGACCACTATCCCCTATAACAATTTTTGAAATCCTGAGAAGCAGCTTCCGTTGAAGTATGATGAGGATTCGAGAAGATTGTTGCTTCAGTGATCAGATCTTGCATGATACAGTTACTTGCCAAGAAAGTCCTTAACTTTGGCCTAAGCTGCCCTTGCGGGTTTTCAACTTAGCGGAAAATTGATTCTGTTTATGTCTCTAACTTTTGCCTAGACCGCCCTTTCGGGTTTTCGGCCTACCGAGACGCTCTTTTTTGCCTAAGCCACCCTTTCGGGCTTTCAACTTAGCGAGTTGTTCTTTTACTTCTTTAGGCGAAGTATTTCTTGATTGCATCAGCATTCATGGGACGTGGGAACTCCTCGTCATCCATAGTTTCAAGAATTAAGGCACCCCCAGAGAAGTATTTCCTGACAACATATGGGCCTTCAAAGTTTGGAGTCCACTTGCCCCTAGAATCAGTGTTGAAAGACATGATCTTCCTGAGCACGAGGTGACCTTATCTAAATTCACGAGGTTTGACCTTCTTATCAAAAGCTTTCTTCATTCTTTTCTGATATAACTGTCCATGTCACAAAGTTGTCATTCTCTTCTCCTCGATCAAATTCAATTGGTCAAATCGGTTTTGGACCCATTCAGCCTCAGTCAACTTGGTTTCCATTATCACACGCAAAGAGGGAATCTCAACCTCGACTGGGAGTACCTCTTCCATTCCATACACCAGGGAGAACGGGGTTGCTCCTGTTGGAGTGCAGGCAGATGTTCGATATCCATGCAAAGCAAAAGGGAGCATTTCATGCCAATCCTTATAAGTAACGACCATTTTCTGGATAATCTTCTTGATATTCTTATTAGCAGCTTGAACAACCCCATTCTTCTTTGGCTTGTACGGGGATGAATTGTGAGGGAAAATCTTGAATTCTTCACACAGTTCTGTCATCATTTTATTGTTCAAATTCGAGCCATTGTTGGTGATAATTCTGCTCGGCACACCATACCGACATATAAGGTTATTCTTGATGAAGCGCATAACCACCTGCTTAGTAACATTGGCATATGAAGCATCCACCACCCACTTGGTGAAGTAATCAATTGCTACCAAGATAAAACGGTGTCCATTCGAAGATTTGGGTTCTATCATCCCGATCATATCAATACCCCACATAGAGAAAGGCCATGGGGAAGAGATCACATTGAGAAGTGTCAGAGGCACATGAACCTTGTCCGCATAAATCTGGCATTTATGACACTCCTTTGTAAATTTATAACAATCAGATTCCATTGTTAGCCAATAGTAACTTGTCCTTAGCATCCTTTTAGCCATCGAATGTCCATTGGCATAAGTTCCAAATGAACCTTCATGAACCTCATGCACCAACATGCCAACTTCGTGTCTATCGACGCATCTGAGCAAGACCATGTCATAATTTCTTTTATACAACACATTTTCACTAAGGAAGAAACTACCTGTCAATCTTCTCAATGTCTTTCTATCTTTATTTGATGCACCGATCGAGTATTCCTGAGTCTGAAGAAAATGCTTGATGTCATAATACCAAGGTTTTTCATCTGCTACTTATTCTGTTTTAAACACATGAGCGGGCCTATCCAGTCGCTGAACCATAATTCGAGGTATATCATTCCAAGTATTTGCTTGATACATAGAAGCCAGAGTTGCCAGAGCATCCGCCATTTGATTTTCATCTCATGGAATATGATGGAATTCAACTTTATTAAATAAAGGTAACAACCTTCTTGCATAATCTTTGTAAGGGATCAATTCGGGGTGACGAGTATCCATTCTTCTTTAATCTGGTTTATTACCAAAGATGAATCACCATACACATCTAGAATTTTAATTCTGAGATCAATAGCTTCTTCGAGACCCATGATGCAAGCCTCATATTCTGCCATATTATTAGTACAATCAAATGTCAACCTTACGGTAAAAGGAATGTGTGATCCATGTGGAGTGAAAATCACAATACCAATTCCTTTATCATAAGCATTCACATCTCTATCAAATATCATACTCCAACGAGATTCAGGGTCAGGACCTTCCTCAGGCAATGGTTCATCACAATCTTTCACTTTCAGGAACATTACATCCTCGTCAGGGAAATCATACTTCACAGACTGATGATCCTCCACTAGTTGGTGAGCAAGATAATCTGCCAACACACTGCTTTTAATAGCTTTTTGAGTGCGGTATTCGATATCATATTCAGATAACAACATCTGCCAGCGGGCAATTCTCCCAGTAAGAGAAGGCTTTTCAAAAATTTACTTGATTGGATCCATTTTGGAGATCAACCAAGTAGTGTGACTCAACATATACTACGGAAAACGCTTTGCCACCCAGGCCGAAGCACAACATGTCTTTTCTAGCATGGAATAGCGCGACTCACAATCATTGAACTTTTTACTGAGATAATAAATGGCGAACTCTTTCTTCCCTATTTCATCCTGTTGTCCCAGAATACAACCCATGGATTTATCTAACACTTTCAGATACATAATCAACGGTCTTCCTTCGACAGGAGGGAGAAAAATAAGAGGTTCAATTAGATATTCTTTAATACTTTCAAATGCCCTTTGGCAGTCATCCTTCCATACACAACCTTGATCTTTATTTAACAACTTAAAGATTGGTTCAC
The DNA here is from genome assembly GCA_948472305.1 of Vicia faba. Lineage (NCBI taxonomy): Eukaryota > Viridiplantae > Streptophyta > Magnoliopsida > Fabales > Fabaceae > Vicia > Vicia faba. The sequence continues at coordinate 1,366,456,949 of OX451735.1, read as the reverse complement.
ATGTTACAGTCATGTGGGAAATGAATCTGGAAATATAATTCAAACGCCCGAGGAACCCTTTGACTTGTTTTTCAGTTCTTGGTGCTGACATCTCTTGAATTGATTTGACTTTATCAGGGTCAACTTCAATTCCTTTCTGGCTAACAATGAAACCCAACAATTTCCCTGATCAAACACCGAAGGTACATTTATTTGAATTTAAACGGAGATGATACTTCCTCAAACGCTGAAACAACTACAATAAATCTTCTACATGCCCTTCTTCAGTCTAGGAATTAGCAATCATATCATCAACATATAATTCAATTTCCTTATGAATCAGATCATGGAATATGGTTTTCATAGCCCTCTGGTACGTTGCATCAGCGTTCTTCAACCCGAATGGAATCACTCTGTAACAGAATGTTCCCCAGGGTGTGATAAACGTTGTTTTTTTCCATGTCCTCAGACGTCATTCTTATTTGATTATACCCGGAAAATACGTCCATGAACGAGAATACTTTGAATTTTGTTATGCTATCCACTAACATATCAATGTGTGGCAATGGAAAATCATCTTTTGGACTAGCTTTATTTAGATCTTTGTAATCTACGCACATGCGAACTTTTCCGTCTTTTTTCGGTACTGGGACAATATTGGAAGTCCATTGAGGATACACTGACGTCACAAGAAAACCATCATTAATCTCCTTTAGAACCTCCTCTTTGATCTTCACTGCCATATCTGGGTGAGTTCTTCTCAACTCCTGATTGATTGGCAGACACTCTGGCTTCAATGGCAAACGGTGCTCTATAATATCTATATATAGACCAGGCATATTTTGATAAGACCAGGCAAAAATATTCACATACTCTTTCAATAGATCAATCAACCTGCTCTTCACATCAGGATGCAGCAATGCTCCAATCTTGACTTCCTTCGGATCTTCTTCTGAACCCAAATTGATCACTTCCAATGGCTCTTTATATGGATGGATGGTATTTTCCTCGTGCTCAAGCAACCATGAGACCTCTTCTGGAATCTCATCATAATCTTCTTCTTCGGCCCCATACACAGGACATTCAAAGTTGGGAGAGGGTGCAGGGTCATTGTATTCAACAGGTTTTTTAATTAATCTGCACATATGATTTATGATTGCTTTTAGAAACTGTCACATATAACAAGTGATCACGCAGATTGAATTTCAGTTATTATTTATTTTGAAGGTTTTTTTTTCTGATTACCATTTTCCAAGAAAAAGCAGAAAATAAAGACACAATTTGGGAAACAAAGACAACTTTTATTATTGTTTTTAAAAGTCACAACAAAGAGATAAGTCCTACAACATTAATACTTCCACCTTGGGCAGAGTGAAAGCTTTTCAAAAAGATTAACAAAACAAATTACTTTGAAACATGTATGCAAGAGGGAACATCAATGGTGATCAAGTTTTGAACCCTAACTTCGTGCATCACATAATTCGACATTTCCTGCTCTGCTTCATCTTCCATAATGGCATTATTCCCAGAAATAGTTGGATGCAAATAACCCCCGCTACGGAAGATGTCTTGATACTTGTTCGCAGTAGACTTCGGCTTCATGCTCTTACCTTTGACATTCTTAAGAGAGAACCCCAAGCCGACTCTGTCCTTGTTTACAGGTGGATCCACCATCTGTCCCCATACCTCGTTATGACCCTTTCGCACAACTTGTTGTGCATCCTTAAGCGAAACCATGGAATTCTCATTTCCTCTTATGTTGTCAATGGATAAGGCTTGGAACTGGGTTCTAACAGCAGCTTCATCCGCCTTCACAATGCTGAAAGAGGACAAATGAGATATCAATAATGCTTGTTCCCCATTTATGATTACCACTTTCCCTCCATGTACAAGTCTCTGGTGTAAAGTTGAAGTGACAGCCCGTAACTCATGAATCCACAACCGTCCCAACAAATATCTATAAGCGGGAACAATGCCCATGACCTGGAAAGTTATATGAAACAAATGCGGTCCTATATGAATAGGCAAGTCCACTTCACCAATAACATATTTCCTTGATCTATGAAACGCTTTCACAATGATGTTTCTCGGGCGCATAGGCGTTCCTTGATATTTCAACTTCATAAGAGTTCTCCTCGGTATAACTTTCAAAGCGGATCCATTATCAATCAACACATTGGATAGTAAATCATTCTTGCAATTCATAGAGATGTGGAGGGCCAGGTTATGATTCCTTCCTTCATTTAGCAATTCATCATTGTAGAAACTCAAGTTATTACATGACGTAATGTTCCCTATTACGCTACTGGATTGGTCTATAGGCATATCACTCTCCATAAAATCTTGGTCCAATAATCTCATCAAGGATTCTCTGTGAGCAGATGAGTTCATCAATAAAGCCAGGATAGATATTTTTAAAGGAGTCTAAAGTAGGTGATCTACAATTCTATAGTCGCTCGTCTTAATTATCTTCAAAATATCATCCACTTCTTTCTCTAATGTAGCCCCACTAGTCTCACCCATAGCCTTCTTGGGTTCAACATTCTCAGCAATTTTCTTTCCAGCACTAACATCTCCTCGAACAATTGGTGCAAACACACGACCGCTGCGGGTCACCCTGGTATTTTCAGCAATATTCCCAACATCAGGCATTGGCTGGATGGGAACTTCCACTCCATCCTCTAAGATTGTAGCATTGTATTTGTAGGGCACAACCTTATCTGACTTGTAGGGGATAGGACCTTGCAAACTAATCACCAATGGGGTAATAGCTGGCTTGCTATAATATTCAACTTCAAGATGGGCGGTGCCCTAAAACAAGTTACAATGACATTTACCCCTTCTTTAACACAATCAGTCATTATTGAGTCATTTCTGGAAAACAAATCCTCATCTGAGGGGAAATACTCATCTGCAGAGGCATACTCTTCATCCGACTCTTCTTCAATCAAATCAACTTCATAGTAATCATCCATTTAACCTATAACTTTGATAACTCCATTATATAACAACATTTGAACACCCTTCTTCACGATTGAACATCCTCGGGAGTCCCGGCAGCAAATTCGGCAAGATCCATACTGGTGTTTTACCTGACCAGCCATATGGCAGAAAGTAGCATGCAATTGAACAAGGTCCTCATTCATATACTCTACATCAAAAATTCTGAATTCTCCTGTACATCCAGAAACCATATTCACCTCTTCTTCATACTTTGCCCTAGGCCTGATTATGTGGATGAGGCCCTCATCCATCATCTCCTGTAAATCAGCCTTTATCTTATTGCAACCCTGTATGTCTGTACTTCAAATAGCACAACCGGAATGGTCATGCGTGTAGTAGCTAAATTCACATAGGTCTGTATGCATTTTCATTAAATCTCCTCTAACCAGATTAATATCAAAAATCTGGAAGTCTCCTGGACAACCGGCCACCATATTCACAATATTTACTCCTCCATGCTTGGGTAGAGGATTGTCTTTCACATTAGGTCCCACATCCTTGAAAGATAAAATACCAGACTTCATCAATTTCTGCACCTCATTCTTCAGAGGATAACAATTCTCAACATTATGCCCTAGTGCTCCCTGGTGAAAAGCACATGTCTGGTCTGCCTTGTAATACCAAGGAAATGGTGATGGTACAACGGGAGGTGGTCGGGTCTGAACCAACTTCTTCTGAATCAATTTCGGTAGTAACTATGTATAGCTCATAGGAATAGGATCATAACTCTCCCTTTTCTGATTATACCCTTGATTCTCCCGCTGGGATGGTCTCTGATAAGCAACGGTAGTTAGAGCTGCACCCACAACTGGAGTAACTGAGGCGACTTGCTGATGACGCTGATAATTCCTTCTATGAGTATTAACCCTCCTCTCTTTCATAACAGCATTTGCATCCCCTTCCTTTTTCTTGGTAAACCCATAAGATGTCACTTCACACCTCTAGAGCCTACACCTTTCGTTAAACGACCCTCTCTTACAGCCTCTTCTAAGCGGATACCCATTCCTACCATTTCAGTAAAGTCACTTGGCACACTTGCTACCATCCTCTCGTAGTAGAAAGCACCCATCATTTTCAAGAAAATCTTAGTCATCTCCTTCTCTTCCATGGGACGAATCACTTGGGAGGCTACCTCACGCCATCTCTGTGCATATTCTTTGAACGACTCCATGTCTTTCTGAACCATAGCCCTGAGTTGATCACGGTCAGGCGCCATGTCCATATTGTACTTGTATTGTTTGATGAACGCTTCTCCCAAATCATTGAAAGTATGGATGTTAACATTGTCCAAACTCATATACCACTTCAGCACAGCACGAGTCAAACTATCCTGAAAAAAGTGAATCAGCAGACGCTGATCATTATAATGGGTATACATTCTCCTTACATACATCACCAGATGAGCATGAGGGCAAGTGTTTTCGTTTTACTTCTCAAACTCCGGGACCTTAAACTTAGCAGGTATCTTAACATTCGGGACCAAGCATAACTCATTCACATTCTTCCCAAATAGCTCTTTTCCCCTGAGGGCCTTCATCTCTCTTTGCATCTTGTCAAACTAATCTTGAAAATCATCATTTCTGTCATAAAGACCCAAGTCTTCACTCGGTGGAGGGAAAGGACGACACACATTATCGTTAACAAACGGAACCATATTTAGCAAAGGAGGCGTAGCAGGAGCAGCATGCACCACATGAGGTGCAGGAGTAACAATAGTCTGAATAATTGGAGTATCTTGAGGACCAAGATTGAAACCTTCGGGTGCAAAATTCTTTGGCATTCCTCATGGAGAACCTTGAGGCAGGCGATTTTGAACAACAGTTGGAGTAGCAAATACGGGAACAGTCAGAGCTTCAGTAGTTTCCCTTGTTGGTTGAGGTTAGACACTCGGTGGCTGATTCTGAGCAGCCACCAGAGATTCCATCAAAGCAGTAAGATTGTCCATGCCGGCCTTCAAAGCAAAAACCTCCTCGCGCAGCTCACGATTCTCTTGTTGTAAGTTGTCCATCTTCTTTCTGAAATTTGCCCGAGTGTTGTAGTGGTGAGTCAGCTTGCTGAACGAAGTAAAGAAGCTTGGTAAGACACCTGGATATGCATAACAAATGCAAGAAATATGTGCAATATGATGCATGATATGCAGTGCACATGATTTTATTTTATTATTTAATATTTCAAGGGATTTAAAATTTATGGACATATTGCAAATATCAAAGTAATAACGCATTTGAAATACTGAAGAATTTTATTATAATAACTCCCAAATGGATTAAAAGTTTCAATGATCCCAAGTACAAGATGAAAATAAAATCTAAATCCCTGAGAAGTAAAACTGATGGAGATCACTCTATACGCTAGTGCTTCCCTGTGAGCCTAGAAATTTGAGCCTTCAACCTCTGGTTTTATTCCACATACCTGGTGGCAACCTTCTTCCAATCACCTGAATCAGGAAGTGAGTAATCAGCATCTGATTGAGGCTTAGGATAAAACAAATCCCCTTGCCTATCCATAGTCTCTACCGCTCGACTCTCAAGGATCTCAATCAAGTCATCTTTCTCCTTCAAGTCTGCTCTATAGGAAATCTCTAAAGTTCGACACTTATTCTTCCAAGCATCCTTTTCCTGTTGCATCCTGACCAAAGCAAGTTGCAGCTCTTCTAGATCATCTAATAGGGAAGGAGTGGTCTTCACAAACAGATCTGGTATAGGTGTTTCCCGGTAATACGACATCTTCAACTGAATAGCTCTCGTTTGGACCCACTGAAGATATAGCTCCAAAGAAACAACACCCCTAGGTCACAAATCCTTCCTACTCTTCTTATGAATGTGACGCCAGGCCTTCGCAATCTGCTTCGTAGCTTCCCTATGGTCTTCTCCCTCCTTCAGAAAGAAACTACTCAAATGAATACTATTTGGTTTATCGCTCATCGGATAACCAAGTTTTCACCGTGCAAGAAATAGGTTATAGTTAATTCCTCCCTTTGTACCAAGATGAGGTACATTGGGGAAACTACCACAACTGTCAATAATCTCTATATCCTGGTAAGATCGATGATACCAATCAATATCCGAGTGAGTAAGTGCCATGATCTTAGGAGCCCAATGGGGTTCCTTCTTGACATCCCAAAAAGCATCAAACTGAGGCATATGAGAGATAAACCATCGGTACAACAGGGGAGTGCAACAGATAATCATCCCCCATAATAAGAATTTTGAAGATGAATAGAGTAATAAGCATCACCCAACAATGTAGGAACTGGGTTTCCGATCATGAAGATCCTGATAGCATTAATTATAACAAACTTGTCCACATTAGGAAATAAGAACAACCCGTAAGCAAGTAGAGCAAAGATGGCCTCAAAAGCGACTGTACTCTTCATCCTGGAAAAGTAGCAAGATTTCTCCAATAAGAACTGAGCTGGTAATCCTCTAATCTCTCCTTTGGTAGTCATATGGGCTACAACCTCAGACTTCCCCAGATGGATCAAAGCAGCAATCTCATATGATTTTGGCTCACCCTCCAAACCAGTAAAAGGAACACGATCGGTAACGAGTAAATCCAACAGATAAGAATACTCCTTTAGTGTAGGCATCAACTAATATTCGGGAAAAGTAAATCAATGATACATCGGATCATAGAACTGGACCATGGTCGAGAGAATACCCTTCTTCATCTTCAGCTTCATGAGAGGAATGATGGATTCGTACTTCTTCCGAAAGTCTGCAGAACACTCGATCTTAGGGATTAGACTAATCAACTCATCTATCTTGGGATCTTTGAAACTGTACTTCCCAGTCTTTCTCTTTCCAGAATCCATGGTTAAAAAGTACCTGAGATATTCACAAATGGTCAATTTTTAAATACCTTTAAATAAGATCTCTTCAAAAGATGCTTATGAGTGCATGGATGCATGATGTAACAATCACACACAAGATCACACATATAGGGTTCATAGGTTCAACGTCACGAGCATGAGGTCGAAGGTACTACCCATAAGGTATTGGTCTAAAAGTTATCACCTATCGAACAAGGTTCTAGAGGTTCCCTTAGTCTATATCCTTCCATCGGATATTACCAACTTCCCGATTAACTCGGTAATTAGTAATATTCTCAAGAAAAACTCGTCTGAGCGTAGTATCGCGTGACAACTATTTCCGGATTACTTCGTCATAGCTTCTGCACTACACCTAAAAGGCCAAGATGGGTTTGGTATTCTACGGTCCTCAGCTTCAGCAGGCTCCCAGGTCGAAAGCAGTATATCTTCTCGATTACTCGGTAAACGACACTACAATCAAAGGGGCCTCCACTGAGTGGGGGATCTCATGCCTCCTTTTTTGGGATTACTCCCTCAAAGTTAACATGACTATACCGCACGTCATATCTTAAAGTTTTCCCAAGTCCATGTATAGGACTTATAAGTAATCACCAAGCACCCTGAAAACCAGGAAAATCCATACAAACATATATACAACATATACCATATAAACAACAATAGAACATGCACAAATATAAACAAGGATAGGCTCAACCCACTTAGGGATGGACCAGCAAGAGGTCAATCTTTCCCTAGTGAAGTCGCCATTTTTCTGTAGTGGTAGAAATGCTTAAGACTAAGCCATGGGATTGACTAGACTTGTACAAATCAAAATAAAATCTCCACCGCACTTTATTGTTTCCAAAGGAATTGGAAGAGAGAATAACCCAAAAAAAGGGGAAAGCTTCAAGGTAAGGGGCTTGGTTATGCGAAGGGAAGGTATTAGCACCCTAAACATCTACGGTACTACGCAGGAACCTCTTTGTAAAAATCTATATATTTTGGCTATAAAAATGTTGTATAAAAATGGATGGTGAAGGTGAGAAAAGAAATATATTTTTATGGTTTTTTCACCCGCCGCGGTTGCGAATCGTTATTGCCTACGTACCACCTTTCGTGCAATAGGGGATCAGGGTACACGTGGTTCCTCTTTTAAAAATTTTAAAACACAAATGTGTTGGTTAATTTTATGAGATAAAACATCATCATCATTGTCTGTGTGGAAAATATACTTACTACCCAAAATTATGAGAAAGGAGAATTTGCATCATCTCAAAGTGGAGGATATGTCTTGGATTTTAAAATCAACAATGCCTCACTCAACACCCAAGTGGAAAATATCTCTCTTCACTACATATTGTAGAAGTATAGTTGTTTGCATCACTACAAGGATTGACAAGAGTTCAATATTTTGAGAAAAGTTTAAAGATAAAAGCCAAAGTGGCAAAATGGTTTGAAATGAGATTGATTGACTTTTAGTCTTCTCACAAAAAATGTCAAAGTATTATTAAGTTTATTCAAGTTTATTTATGAAAATGTTTTGAAAATACATGGACCTAAGTCCAAGTTTATTATGAAAGTGGTTCAAGTTTAAAAAAACAAGAAGAGTTTTTCAAAAGGAGAGAGAAGATTTTTGAAATTAAAGAAGATGGGAGGAGAAGAAGGCACTATCCTAAAGCATAAGGTAAAAGCTAGGGATAAGAACTATTTGACAAACAAGAAGCCAATACTTGACACTATGAGCCAAGATAGAATTCCCATTCTTTGGATTTAAACCAAACAAGCAATGATACTAGACCTCTTGAAAGAACCAAACTTTAAGTGTATTAAGTCTTTACAAAAATTGGGCAGAGTAACTGCTGTATACGGGTGAATTCCAGATTACAAACAAAGAGTGTAATCACAATAACCTGCACACAAAACAAACAAACAACCCAATGCCTTGAGGTAAACCTCAAGAGCTCCAGACAAAATAATCAGATAAGGTCACAAGGTCTTCAATCATAGGCCAAGGTTTCTAATCCTAAGTCCAAAAGGTCCAATGCTCCATAATGCCAAGGATAGCAACCAAATAGTCCAAGTATCATTAAAGATTTTTAGGGTTTATGTTTATTATTAGGTGTTTTATAAAAGAAAAGTAAATCTCAAGTGAGCAAAAATAAAAATAACAAGAAAGTATATACTCAAATGAGCAAAGATGAAAATGGCATGAAATGTAAATGCTAAAAGTAAATAGTGCATAAAAATAAAAGGGGGAATATAATAAAAATAAAGGATAAAGTCAATTATTAGTGGTTAGTGGTTAGTTGAATGATCATCTTAAAACTTTCATTTGGAACTCATTAGAGTATTGGTAGAACCAAAGCCTCCATACAACAAGTTGCATTTGCTTTTTGTCAAGTATATCATCCATTTGGAATCCTCATGAGTACCATTTAATGATCAATGATGTTTAAGTGATCTGTATTGACCAAAGGTGTTGTATATCCATTAGAGGATTGGTAGAACCAAAGCCTCCACACAATGAATCTCAAGGTTATTGGATCAAAGAGATCAAATTAACATACTCGGGCTTGCAAACATAAGTTTGGGCAACGAATGATCATTTATTCGAATCAGGACAAAATTTAGCGCTATGTTAAGCAATCATAAGTGGACTTATATAGAATTCACACCTATTTTGAGGCCGGTCAATAGCAATCTATGCACCATTTGTTTTAAGACATGATATAGAGATCATGCTCCAACAACACTTAGTGTAATAAGAAAGGGATGAGATGAAGAGGGATGAGAGAGAATATACAAACCACTTTTGAATTAAATTTAATCAAACTATTATTAAAATCATTCATCCATTTTTGTGGAGTTAGACTCAACACCATGGATCCAATGATGTTAATAAAGTTCATGATCAAAAATTTAACCCAAGATCAGTCAGAAAATAGTCACAAAATAATATTACATTTAATATATATAAAAAAGGTTTAAAAAATGTTTTAAAATAGAAATAAAAGAGAAAAATATCAACTATGTTCATATTGATCAAGAAATAAAAAGTAAGTCCATAAAAAATCAGAAAAGGACTCAAATGATTTTATAAATTTTTTGCTAATTTTTTAAAGTCATAAACTATTTTTAAAACTAAAAGAAATGATTAAAATAAACTAAAAATGATAAAAAAAATACCAAACTCAGAAATAAAAAGTAAGTGAGGTCACCAATATTTGTCACAATATCATTGAATCATTCCATAATTTTTTCAGAATTTAAAAATGCATAAAAGTATTTTTAAACATTTAAAATAATTCAAATAAAGTGAAAATTTATAAAAAAATACCAAAACACAAAATTAAATTGTGAAAAAATAAAAATCAGAAAGAGAATAATAAAAAATATTTTTCATAACTTTTTCAGAACTTTTGGACTAAAAATGAATTTTCTATGATTTTTTAAGTTTAAAACAATTAAATATAAAATTCAGAAAAGAAAATAAAAACCAAAAAAATATGGGCCATCTGATCAATGTCAAAACGCGTTAGTAATCAGATCAAGTGGACCTGGTGCACTATACATGTTATGGACTTTAGTGAATAATGCATAGGATCATTAATTAAATCATATTTTTGAAAAACACAGATGGCGCGCCTTCTTTGGTTGGAAGATAACATGTTGGTCATCTTCAACCTCCAGCCAGTCCCAAAACCGGTTGCTCAATGTGTAAAATTAGAGCACGAGACCTATGTCATTCACTTTGTCTCTTCAAGATGAAGACAACCACACCTTCGCGACAAATTTATATAAACTGTAGCTCAAGAAATTTGGAAGGAAAATTTTGAAAAGGGATTTGAAATTTCATGGTCAAAACGTGTTTCCAGTAAAAACAAGTGTTGCAACTAGAACCAGGGAAATGAGAGCATCACAATGATATATAAGTTTTGAAGAATTGATGAAGGAATTTACCTATTGAAGTTAAGTTGCAGAGCTCTGGAACTGGACTTCTATGGAGCAATATAGTGCACGATTCTTGAATGTAATTATATGGTTAGCTTCAGGGAAGATCAAGGAAGGTGAATTGATGGAAAAATTGGATTGAAAAAGGCTTGTATATGGATTTAGAAGCTGATGAATTTTGAGTTATGGAACAAGTTTGGCAGGGTGATTCTGGCTATCCAAGCTTGAGGAAATTAATGGGGGATGACCTTCTATTTATAGGGAATCAAATGGAATGTCCAAGCGTGTGAAATGATGAAGTTTGGAGGGAAATTGTGTGAAGTTGCAAGCAAGAAAAGTGTGACTTCTAATTTGATCAAAACTCATTCGAAACACGTGTTTTGTTGTGCTAAACAATTCAAGAACTTCATTAAACATGTTTAGAGGCATAAACGGGTGGAAAACTTGTGATTAGAAGCCAAGACAAAGATTTCAAAATCTGACATGAGATGAAACTTCAGTTCCAAGTTACCAACTTGAAAATCATGGCATTCTCAACTCAAGGGTTCTTAGGACATGATTCTTGATGCTTTAGAAAGATGAGGTTACAAGCTTTGCAATGGAAAAGAATGGAATCAAATGGATGTCTGAGCTGAAATTTTTGTCAAGTCAAAGTTGGAGAAAAAGGGTTGACTTTCCATACTTAGATATATTTCAAATTTTTCTTCAAAAGTGACCTATAATGTTTTGCACCCAAACATGGCCTTCCTCTTCGAATTTTCTCTTTACCAAAAATGATGGCATGAAATAGACCTCTTGATTAACATTTTGGGACTTTAACCATTCAAAATCTCCGAAAATTGAGAGAGTTATGAATTGTTGAAGTTGGCAAAAAATCATGAAATGACCTATAATATTTTGTATTCTTAAGGCAACTTCCATCCATTTTCTCACTTTGCACATAAAAGAAGGCATAAATTTCACATCCTTAAGATAATTATGGAAAAATAATGGGCTCAAGGTGATAAAAATTGACCAAGTTATGATCATTTGAAGTCACACATGGAAAATTGGGGATTCATCACGAGGACTTGTAATCTTTCTTTTTCATCAAGTTTCTTCCACATGAAAACTCCTTGGAACTTTTGAAGTGATTTGTTGATAACCATTTTAAGAGAAGGATGTTTTTGGAATCACTCAAAAATACGAAAAGATGAGCAAGATATACTTCTTTGAAGTTCAAAACCCTAGCTCCTAGATCAAGAAACATGCCTTAAGGAACTTTGACAATTTTGAACAAACTTCTTGTACCAACACAAATGCTTTGTAAATAGAAGTTATTGAGAATTAAAATGAGAATTCATAGCCACCGAAACCACTTCTATATCTTGAGAGTTGAGAGAAATATGCATTTGTGACCAATGGGAACAAAGCATTGTCCAAACATCACAACTTCTCCAATCAATCCTTTGTGCTTTTGAACGAAATTTGATAACCTTGAAATGAGGTGAACCAAAATAAACTTGACATGCAATTTCTTCCAAATCAAATCCAATGGTTAGGTTTGAACTTCCTAAACTTTATTGACTAGGGCATGGAAATAAACTCATGAACCCATGGAGCAACTTGCTAAATCTCATCGCCTTTACCTATATTAGGAACAAGCAAGACAAACCAACATTGCATTTTATTAATTAAGAGTAGAAATTAAGACAAAAATATTCATGATCACAAAAGAACACAAGTCAAGGTGCTTGGTGATTCAACAAAGAGCAAAGCTAAATATAGGGAGGGGAACCAAGAATCCTAATGTGATGTTATTGTGAATGAATCAACATGGTATGATGAAGGGATCTTAGGGGCAAAAATTGGGGTACAACATCGTGTACGACCAGAAGGACCGCAATAAGAGTAATCTCAACCAATCTGTGGGGGTAATGCGGACTTCTATTACCGCACCGATACAATCACAATGGGGTAATAAACAAAGGCAAGACAAGCCCAAAAGGTAATTCACCAATATCAACATGTCCTTGGCTCAAGTATTGCAACACATGTTGAAGATGGAGTTGATTACATTAAGGGATCCTCATCCAAACCCCAAAACTTCTTGCCCTAACTACAATCCTGATGCAATATGCGCCTACCATTCTGATAGTTCTGGACATAAGATGCGGATGATTGTTGGGCATTGAAAAATAAGATTCAGGGCTTAATTAACGAAGGAGTGCTGGAGTTCACACAAGAGGGCCAGGATGAATTCTTCTTCCGTCCCTCAAAGACACACCATCTGAAGCGACAAGTTCAGACAAAGAGGCTTTTTGTTCATTAGAATTCTCAATTTGTAATTTTCTTTTGATTGTTGGAACAGTTATTCGTGTCAAACTTTGTTACTTTATCAACGCATTGCATATGTCTGTTTTGAATTAATTCATTCGTATTCACTATATTTAAATTGCTGTCCTTTTGTGATATTCAATTCTCGATCAAAAGTTTTGAGCCTTTAGAGGAAGGATGACAAAAATGATACCACAATCCCTACAATATGCTTTTAAACAGACCCTGTTAACGATGTATATGCATTGTTTCAAAATCCTAAACAGTGGAGTTATAAGGAAGATAATCCCTAGTCAACCCCTTTGAGCCAAAGAAGTAGGAGTTTTTCTTTTCACACAAATTAAAACCCTTAATCATAACCTGGGGAAGGGTAGTTTTCTCAGTTAGTTCAGAGGCGCATTCAATCGCAAGCTCATCCTTCATAAACGACAAATAGTGTAGAAGATACCTTCCAAAGATGGTGAAGGTTCCACATAATCATTAAGAACAGGCACTCATTATCTCTCAAAATAAAAGCCCATTAATTCAAAACCTATGAAGGAGACTTAAGAAAAAACTGGGGCATCCCGCTGGCTGTAATCACAAAAGAAACGGTTCAGCCAAAAGACATGGATAACAAAAACTGAAAAAGAAGTTACTACAAATCCTCGACAAAAAGAAGATTACAAAAATGACTGCCTCTTCAAAATAAACTTTCAGTATCTGAACCATCACCGGAACATCAAGGACAAGATTCCAGACTCAATTGGGGTCTGAACGCACAATTAGCTGGGCATATGATCGAAGAACATCATGAAGAGTGGGTTAGGTACAAATAAAATTTGACCCTTTATCCTTTGTTTCTTGAACTGTGAACCAGGCCACGTTATAACCCTTAAAAGTCCTAGCTGAAGCGTGGGTTAGTTCGAAAGTATACTATTACAAAAGGTATCCTGACTCATGTAGGGTTCGCTAGAAATCCTGAGCTTACATCACACTTTTACAAAATTTGTTTGTTTTACTAAAAAATGATTTTTCAAACTTTAAGACCATCATAAGCTTTGCATTCTTCGAATACCATTGTTTGCATATGACTATTTATTCAACAGCAGAGAAATTGGAACGACGGATATTTAATGAATAGAAATCCTCATAGTGGATAGAATCACCTCAGATGGAAAGACATTCCAGTGATAGGCCTTTCATAATCAAGGGGCATAGCATGGTGTCCAATTAATCTAGGGAAGTCAAGTCAATATGCAAAGAATCTCTCAAAAATGCCAAATAGCCAGGGGCATATCTCTTTCTAAATCACTTGGGGCATTGGACATGAATTCTAGCAACGAATCCTGTATGATCAAACAAACATCTTCTGGCAGTGTGGCAACACTTACTACTATGGACAGTGACAATTCTTCGTACCTGGTGAACATGGACATAGTCGGAAAATACTATGCATGAACAAAGACCCGCTAGGTTGACTGGCCTAGGCAAAAATAAGGGCATCCCGACGAACCAAAAGGTGTTCGGGAAAAAATTAGGGATATACGTATGAAACAAATTTGTGCAACCGACAAGTCGAAAACCTGAAAAGGCGGCTTGAGCAAAAAAGGGTATCCCGATGGACTGAAAATCTGAAAAGACAGTCCAGGCAAAAGTTTGGGATTAAAGTGTAAGACTATGTCCCATCATCTTGTCACTTGTCTAATCAGTAGAAGGTTTATTACCCTGATCTGCATTCACTAAGGACTCCAAGAGTTGGGATAACAGTTAAACCATCTACAAAATCCCCGGTTGATATTTTCTATAACAGGTATCAAGACAGGGGAATTCTACTTCAAGGTCACCTCCATATTCTCAGCATGCAGCCTAATGGTGTCAGGTGTTCTCATACCCCAGTAGAAACATTCTAAATAAAGTAGATTTTCATCTAAAAATAGTTCAGATACGATCCAGAGACGGATGTCATTCTGACTCTCATTCAATACATGTTCCAAATACAGTTCAGATACGATCCATAGACGAATGTCATTTTGACACTCATTCATTACATGTTCCAAATACAGTTCAGATACGATCCAGAAATGGATGTCATTCTGACACTCATTCAATACATGTTCCAACTACAATTCAGATACGATCCAGAGATGGATGTCATTCTGACACTCATTCAACACATGTTTCAAATACAGTTCAGATATGATCCAGAGACAGATGGAATTGTGACACTCATTCAATACAAATACCAAATACAGTTCAGATATGATCTAGAGACGGATGTCATTCTGACACTTATTTCAACATATAGACCCATGCGCAAAGCCTCCGCAGGTACTTTCTCCAACAGGTACAGGGGAAGAAACGTCTTGATATGAAGTCACCATTACATGCGACCCCGTGACATTTACACTCCCCACAGAGTAGAGGCAACCAAAAATTTTGATCTCTACTTCCCCAAACAAGAGTTACTTTCCCCAACAAAGTTCCTTCAAAGAGCCGATATCTATATTCCCCAGCCGAGTTTTCTAATTGAAAACGGTTTATAAAGCTTTCTCCCGAGCAGAGTTTATTTCTCTGACTGCGGAACCTCCTCCCGAGCAGAGTTTATTTCTCTGAATATGAAAGCTCAATCCCCAACAAAGTTTATTTCTCCAGCTACGAAAGTTCATCCCCCAGTGGAGTTTATTTCTCTGAATCGGCAAAATCTTCCAGCAAAGCATCTCCTCTCTCAAACAGAGTTATTCCCCTGTAGAGTTATTCTCAGGCAGAGTCTCTCCCCGGAAGAATATTTGCAAACAAGAAGGAGTAAATCCCCAGCATAGTCATCTCCATTCACCATCCCCAGCGAAAATAAAGAATTCAGCTTCCCAATACTCTTCAGCAGCAGTCCGGGATTTATTTTCCCTGACTAAGAAATACCGCAATAGCATACCATATTCATACATCATGGTATGCGCATACATATTACATACAACACAATCTCATTTATTTTGAGAACATCATCACAATGCATTTCATACATAATGACATTGCATACGACTAACTCTTTACCTTTCAGGGAAAAGATCAAATCAACAAGCTACGTCTAACAAAGGGCTATTCCAGGATTTTCCTCAGAAAGATGTCCTCACAAGATCTTCTCTGGATCAGCCAGATTGACAATAAGATCTCCCTGATTACCATTCTGGTTGAAGAGGTTCCAAGACTTTCGTCTAGGTCTGTTGAATCGATACTAAGATTCTCTTGATTACTATTCCAGTCAAAGTTAACCCCAGATTTTCCCTGGGTCAGACAGGTCGACATAAGATCTCTCTGATTACCATTCCAGTTGAATATATTCTAAGACTTTTGTCTGGGTCAGTTGAATTGATACTAAGATTATCCTGATTACTATTCCAGTCAAAGTTAATTCGAGGCCTTCCCCTGGTTCAGTCAAATTGATACTAAGATTTCTATCCCAGTTGAAGATAATTCGAGACCTTTCTCTGGTTTAGTCAAATCGATACTGATTTCTATCCCATTTGAAGACAACTCGAGACCTTTCTCTGGTTCAGTAAAATCGATACTAAGATTTCTATTCCAGTTAAAGAAGCTATGAAGCCTAGGAACTGACCGGATAATAGTCAATCAACAATTCAAGACATTGTGAAGCCTGGATCCTGACCAGATAACAATTTAATCTTATCTCCCCAGTAATTCACTGTGAAGCCTAGAGCACGACTAGATAACAATTAGCCTTATTATCCTCAACAAGCCACTATAAAGCCTGGATCCTGACCAGATAGTAGTTCACTTTCGTCTCTTCAATCTAGTGATGACTTCCTAGTAGAGTAACAGACAACTGAAGCTCCTAAAACTAAATGTTCCAAGACAGAGACCAACATTCCTCAGTAGAGTCCTCCCTAACAGCAAGAGCATGAATTCCCACAAAGGGATATCTCATGAAGTCAACATTGTTTTGGATGGCATCTTTAAGCCCATCTTCCACGATCTTCCGTCATCTTCTCTAAATGGAATCTATAAGCCCATTCCCAATACTATCTACACAGTCAAGTATCATCTCATACGAGTGCAAATTTCTTGGCACTCTAGTGTTCAATCATCTTCCACCTTCCGATCACGAAAGATAGACAAGCCAATCTACATCCTCAGGTTTAAGAAGATTGAACATGGGCAGCTGTTGTACCCCAAAATTTTCCCTCTCATGTTTTTCCAAGAGTTCCTCTTTCATAAGGTGGTTACAAATCTTTGCTTAAAGAAAAGGAAATTTTTTTGAATGGTGGTTAAGTATCCTTCTATTGGAATATGCAAAAGGTCCTTCGATTGGCATCTGCAAAAGGTCTTTAGATTGGCATATGCAAAAGGTCCTTCAATTGGAATCTGCAAAAGGTCCTTCGATTGGTGTAGGGCCTTTAGATGGGAATTTCCAACAAGGCAGCTTCGACGGGCATCTTAAATAAGGTTGTTCTTCATTAGAGCCTACAAAAAATCCTTTTGACAGGCATGTTAACCAAGGGATGTTTCGATTGGCATATCAACAGGGTGATATTCTGATTGTCCAAGTTAGAGAAAATAAGATCAAAAAGAGAAAGAACTAAGAGGGTTCTAGAAGCTCTGATGATGGGCATTCAAATTCATGCAGATTGGAGAGG
The DNA here is from genome assembly GCA_948472305.1 of Vicia faba. NCBI lineage: Eukaryota > Viridiplantae > Streptophyta > Magnoliopsida > Fabales > Fabaceae > Vicia > Vicia faba. The sequence continues at coordinate 1,366,439,258 of OX451735.1, read as the reverse complement.
ATAACTTTGAGCCTTTCTGCAGACTATGGTTCAAACGTAGAAGCTCTGATGCTGAGAATATGAGCAATTCGAATCAAGATGCAGAGCCATCGAAGGGAGAAAGGCTTAAGATCTAATCGAAGGAGCCGTGATAACGAAGTTGGTGCAATTCTAATTCAGAACATTCGAAGGAAAATAAATGTTCTGATGAGAGAAGTTCTGGGCAATTCGAATCAGGACATAGAGCCATCAAGGAGTGTAGAACAACACTTCGATTACTCAATAAGATAACATTTCGATTGGACCAAGTTCAAAGCCATCGAAGCGAGAAAAACTTAAGACTTAATCGAAGGAACCATGATGAAAGCCTTAAGCCAAATTCAAAGAAAACACATATCCTAACCTGTTCAGGTTCCCCTAAAGTTCAAAATGGAATGTTTTCCTTACAAATATGGAAAGCATTCAATGTTGATCATGGATTAAATTCCTGAGTTAAAGGGAAGATTCTTTCCTTGTTTGTTCACAACTCCACAAGAGATGATTCGACAAGGGTGATTCTCTTCAAATCAAGCAATCAAAGCAGAGGGTGGCTCAATCGAAGGAGCCATGATATTGAAGCTGGTGCAATTCGAATTAGATTTCAGAGCTTTCGAAGGAAACAATGCTCTGATGAGGAAAGCTCTGAGTAATTTGAATTGGAGCTTAGAGCCATCGAAGAGAGCAAACTCGAAGGGAAATGGATCTGTAGGGGCAGGTCAGCTTTTGATTTTCATCATATTGGAGGCCCAAATAACTCATAACAGGTTGGCAGTAACGCATGAAAATAGATTGGCACTTGATTGAATCAAATATAGCAAGTTTTTATGAAGAAATCAAATCAAATCTCTTCATCATAATAGACTAAGATTTGATACACAAATGTTGACCTAAAATCTCTTGTCTATATCAACCTCATAATCTCAGAGAAAAAGGACACACGAAGACTTCCATAGAAGAAAATGCAGCCTGCCCCACGAGGTTCCAGAAAGTTGCACAAAATTTCCAAAGACTGTCAAACTCAAAGCTGATTTTGCAAGCAGCCTCCATCCAGAGTAACACCAAAAGCATCCCTCATACAATCCCCCTGTTGGTAATATTTCCTTTGATCTTAAACTTGTTAAATATGATTTAAATTCATGTCAAACATATATACATATTGCTGCTAAGGTTCATGTTTGTTTGATTGTGTTACATGTGAGCAAAGATGCAGGATTGAGATCGTGCCATTGTTGGGGCACGTTCTGAGCTTACCTTCGATTCTTACAGCTTTAGTTTATCTTCAATGGGTAAACACCATAGGGGCCCACTGAGCGCGCAGATTTGATATTCAAGTTAATACTGTGGTTTTTGTTTCTAACATAATATTGTTGTTTCGTTTGTACCAATGAATAGAAATCTTTTGAACAGGTTGGTGAGGAAGATGCGCAACAATGAAAAGGAACTGGTTCGACACCCAGGTCATACATTTTGTGTTTTTCTAATAAACTTCCTTGCAGATCCAGTATCCCAGATCGAAGGATGATGCATCCAGATCGAACACCCCAGATGCGCAGTCTCTCAGGCACCTTCGATCAAGATTCCTCATTGAATTGAAAGGCAACCCAAGCCTCTTCGATCCAGGCCTTACTTCCAAGAATGCGCTCTTTACATTTACTGTTTTTTTCTTTCGATTTTATCCTTCTTTTGGTTGTTTGTCCTTACTTCATCTAAGCTTTAATTAACATTAAAAAAAACCACAAAAACATTAGGCTTAGTTTTTTTATATTAAAATAATTTTGTCAATTAATTAATTAATTATTTTAATATTTTCTTAAGAAAACTAAAATTGAATAGACTTAGGATTTTTAACTTAATTTCTGTTCATAACAAAAACAAGAAAAATTCCTTTCACTTAGGATTTTAGACGTATTTTCAATTCATGTGCGCGTTTATTTCTCACCTTACAGCGACTTGTGAACCAATTTTCAAATTATTTAAAAAGGATCAGACGAACATATGGAATAATAATTGCCAAACGACATTTGATAGAATTAAAGAATATTTACTGGAACCTTTAATTCTTTCGCCTCCAGTGGAAGGTAGGCCCCTGATAATGTATCTGACAGTGTTAGAGAATTCAATAGGGTGTGTACTGGGGCAACATGACGAGTCTGGTCGAAAAGAGCATGCAATATACTATCTTAGTAAAAAATTTACCGACTGTGAAATAGGATACTCGCTGCTCGAGAAAACTTGTTGCACTTTGGCATGGGATGCTCCCCAACTAAGACATTATATGTTAACTCATACTACTTTGTTGATCTCTAAAATGGATCCAATTAAGTACATCTTTGACAATTCATTTCCCACGGGAAGAGTAGCCCGTTGGCAGATGATTTTAACAGAATATGAAATCCAATATACTACCCAAAAAGCTATCAAAGGTAGTGTGTTGGCTAATCAACTTACTCATCAGCCCATGGAAGACGACTATCTACCGATGAAGTTTGAATTTCCTAATGAAGACATCATGTACATACGAGATTGTAACATCCCAGGCCCAGAAGAAGAACTCGAACCAGGATCGTGATGGACGATGCTGTTCGTTGGTGCCTCCAATGCGTTGGGTAATGGTTTCAATGATGTGATTACTTCTCTTGAAGGTTTCCATACTCCTTTCACCGCCATAATTTACTTTAATTTTATAAACAATATGGCTGAGTATGAAGCTTGTATCTTTGGGTTAGAAGGTGGTATTAATTTGTGAATCAAGATCTTCGAAGTATATGGGGATTATTCTCTTATGACTAATCAAATAAACGGAGATTGGGAGACTCATCACCTAATTTTGATTTTGTATCGTTAGCATGTGTTGAAGCTGACCTCTTATTCTGATGAGATTACTTTCAATCATATTCCAAGGGAATAGAATAACTTGGCAGATTCCTTGGCTACTCTATCATCCATGTTCAGAGTTAGATGGGCAAATGAGGCCCCTTCTATCACTATTCTGAGGTTGGATGAGACAACATTTTATTATGAAATAGAAGAAGATGTTGTTGATGAGAAACCATGGTTTTATGATATCAAGAGATATCTTGAGATGAAAAAATATCCAGAGGATGCTTCTGTCACTGATAAGAAGACTCTGCGGAAATATGCAGCCAAATTTTTCCTCGATGGGGATGTTTTATACAAGATAAACTATTATTTTATTTTGCTCAAATGCGTGGATAGACACAAAGCAAATAGGATCATAGAATAAATTCATAAAGGTTCCTTTGGAACGCATTCCAGCAGGCATACTATGGCCAAGAAAATCTTGAGAGCATGTTGTTATTGGTCTACAATGGAAAATGATTGCTACAATTATTCTAGGTTATGTTACAAGTGTCAGATTTATGCTGATAAGATGCATATGCCACCCAACCCTCTGAATGTCTTGACTTCGCCCTGGCCCTTCGCAATGTCGGATATTAATATGATTGGTCGAATTGAGCCGACTGCTTGGAACGGGAACTATTTCATTCTGGTGGCTATTGACTACTTCACCAAATGGGTCGAAGCAGTATCTTATTCCAACGTCACTAAGCATGTGGTTGCTCGTTTCATCAAGCATAATATCATTTGTCGATATGGGGTTCGTGAGAAGATTATTACTAACAATGGGACGAATCTCAATAATAAGATGATGAAAGAATTGTGTGAAAGCTTTAAGGTAAGGCATCACAATTCTTCTCCTTACCGTCCTAAGATGAATTGCACGGTTGAGGTAGCTAACAATAATATTAAGAAGATTATGCATAAAATCGTTGTCACCTATAAGGATTGGCACGAGATGTTGTTGTTTGCTTTACATGGTTATCGTACCACTAAGCACACTTCGACTGGAGAAACTCCCTTCTCGCTTTTTTATGGCATGGAAGTAGTCCTACCTATAAGTGGAAATTCCTTCTTTGAGGATAGTGGCAGATGTATAGTTGGAGGAGGCAGAATGGGTTCAGAATATATTTCACTAGTTGAATCTCATTGGTGAGAAAAGGTTAACAACTATTTTCCATAGGTAGTTATACCAGAGGAGGATGAAGAAAGCTTTCGATAAGAAGGTACATCCACATAACTTTCAAGCTGATGATCTTGTGTTGAAGATGATCTTTCCTCCCAACAATACAAATGCTAGGGGGTAAATGGGCTCATAATTATGAAGGACCATATGTTGTAAAGAAATTATTTTCAGGAGGATCTATGATGCTCACAAATATGGATGGAGAGGATTTCCCTCACCCTATCAATGCAGACGTAGTGAAAAAGTACTTCGCATAGAATCACCGCTGAGTTGACTGGCTCAGGCAAAAAAGGCATCCCGGCGAACCTAAGAGAGCGAGCGTAGGTTTGGGCAAAAGTTAGGGATAAAAGAAAGAGTGAATGAGTGAAAAATAAATTGTACACCCGCTAAGTTGAACCTGTCAAAGGTAATTTAGACAAAAAAGGGTATCCCGGTGGATCAAAAACCCGAAAGCGCGATCCAGGAAAAAGTTAGCGATTAAAAAGAAAATACTACAGTCTGCGTTGCATCTGAAATATTAATTTACATTGTTGTTGGGTTGGTTTGAGAAGCATCTGTCTAATCAATTTGTTTAGAAAGCAAGATATTAATGAGCTTTGAAGTCGTAAGAGTTGTAGCAGAGTCGTACTTGATAAATCAGCACTCACATTGCTATCTTTTATTTCTCCTCTGTATGCTTTGTATGCAATTGCCTTTTTCAGGAACTTCTTCTTGATGTAAATGCATATTTACAAGCTAATCAATCAATAAAAATGTTTTTTATGTATGCCAATTTGTTTTATTTTACTGTTTAATTGCAAAAGACGTTCAACATTTTTGATAAACTTTGCATTTAAAACATTAAAGCTTTACAGCACATGATATTGGTAAATGAAATTGCTTAAAGTTTCAGGTGTCTGGTATGACGACTAAGGTAGCCATCCCATGTTGGGGCATGTTGTCTTGGCTTTGTATAGGTATTGGTCGAACCATACCAGTGAGTGAATCAAGAAGGGTCTGTATGCGACCAAAATGAGGATTTCTGTAGAATGAGATCCAATCTCCCTGGTGGATGCTCATTCTTGCTCAAGACAGAATCGAGTATCCCTAGTGATGTGGTACCCTTGCTTAATTATGCCCATTCCTTCTCAGGACATAATAGAGTATCCCCAACGATGTGGTACCCTTGCTTGAGTATGCTTTTCCTTTTCATTGCAGTTGTTCCTTTTGGATTCCTTAAAGGATTATTGATATACTCCCCTTAAAGTCAACTTTTTGCAGCTTCCCCGATGATATTAGCCCTCTTCATCCTCGTGAAGTACGCATGTTACTCCTCAGTTAAGTTTGTACTCTTTTCCCCAGTGCGATCTGGTCGTATCAAAATTCTCTTGAAGAGATTCCCAATTATTTGTGGGAGATTCTGGTTTGGTATTCCCATGGAGGCAGTTTTTTTTGCCCGGTTTGATTTTATTTCTTCTCCCCATTGCAAGTCATTGATAGTGTGGATTTTGCAGAAATGGTTATCTCTAGTGTGGTTGGTGTTGTTGATGCCCCTATCTGAAGCTCCTCTATTACTTAATGGAAGAGGTAGTTTTTATTCCCAATCGAAGCCGGATTTCAAGGGCATACAGGGTTAATTTGCCTTTATTCCCCAGTGAAGCAAGCTTTATCCTTAGGGGAGATTCTATTCCAGGATGCCTCTTCCTTCTCAAGTGAATATTTCCATCCTTGTGGTGTTATCCCCTGTGAGGTTGATGTTTAACTCCCCGAGAAGTTCGCTTTTCCCTAGGGAATTTCGCCCTATCCAGTACTTTTAAGGAGATGATTGATCATCGGGCCCTCTTATTCCCTAGTGGATCAAGCTCTTTACATTTTCTGGAGCGATATGTATTGGCGTCTGTTGTTCAAGGGTCTCTTATCCGTAGTGGGAGAGTATTGTCGGAGAGTTCCCCGTTGGAGTTTCAAATTTCAAGTTATGGTTTGAAGGTTTTCTTTTCTTCCTCAAGTGATGATTGTCACCTCTAGTTGTTATCCCCAGGGTGGTCTTAATAGAATTCTTTTTGTTCAAGAATTTATATGATCCCCAGTAAAAGCTTATATTCCCAGTGAGGTTTTCCTCATCATAGACTGGAGGAGATTGGATTTGTTCCCCAGGGAGTTGAGAGTTTGATCAGAGTTCAAGATTCTTTCAGAGCTGTAATTTATGTTTGCAGTTTTCTCCTTAGGAAGTTACTATCCCAGTGATTCCCCACTAACGTTCAGGTTGATTTCTCCTTACAGAAGGTCAGATGTGCGAAGATAATTGTTCAGTAGTTCATTATCTTCTCATCATCCAATTATTGACGTTCTTTCCCTAATTCATTTCTAAACATACATCATTACATTGCATCTACCAAACGCGTAGAATTTCCATTGTATGGAGCATTACTCTATAAAAAATTCAAACATGCATGAGTATAAGCCAATTGTGTTTGCCTTTGGTAACCAGATTGTTACGCGCCCAGATTTGAATTATCTCCACAACAAACCTAGGGTGTATTTCCCCAGCAGAGTCTATTTGATTTACCACCAGTCAGTTGTTTGTTATCTTCTATTTCCCCAATAGGTTATGGTTTTCTCTTGCCCTTGTAAGCCATTTGTTATGTTATCCGTGTTTTCTTTTGACGTCAGAGTGCAAGTAGGAGTTGTGTCTCGAGAATTTGAGTATCCATATTTGGTGTGTGGTAATTCAGACGATTGCCACTCTTGAAGAATTAATACCTGGCCTTTGGTTTGAAGGATATCATAATTCTTGCATACTTGCAGCCTCTTAAAAGTCTAACATGTGTCCTCAATCTTTGACAGAGTGCCCCTCGGCTAGTCTGTTTCTCATATAAAGTTCGCCTTTGATTTGGCGTTCTCTGTGAATTTACTTTGGTCAAATTTCTCGTCCATTTTCCCTAGTGGAGTCTGTCACATGGTATCCCCAAAAAGTTAGTCTTCGCCCGACACTCTCTCTTCTTCGGAAAGTTCACCTTCGCCCGGTGTATTTCGGTCTTAGATCAACCTTTACCTGGTGTCCCATTTTGTTGGTTGAGGTTCATCTTCTCCCGACGCTCTCTCTTCTCCGGAAAACTCACCTTTGCTCGGTTTCTTTTTATCTTGGGTCCACCTTCATGCGGTGTCCCTTTTTTGTTGGTTGAGATTCGTCTTTGCTCGACATTCTCTTTTCTTCCGGAGAGTTCACCTTCGCCTGGTGTCTTAGCAGTAACATCATATCCACAACGGGTTTCAAATATTGTTCTGGTACCGAAGAAAGACGACAAGGTGTGTATGTGTGTAAATTACATAGATCTAAATAGGGCGAGCTCCAAAGATGACTTCACACTTCCATATATTAATGTTTTGGTTGCCAATGCCGCTCAGAACAATGTATTATCCTTCATGGATGGTTTCTCAGGGTATAATCAGATCAAGATGGCACCTGAAGACATGGAAAAAACTACTTTTGTCACAGAGTGAGGAACTTTATGTTACAAGGTTATGCCTTTTGGGTTGAAGAATGTCTGTGTAACATATCAGCATGTTATGGTAGCTTTGTTCCATGACATGATCCATCACGAGATAGAGGTTTATGTCGATGATATGATAGCTAGATCACAAACTGAAGCAGAGCATCTGGACCATCTACATAAGTTGTTTGAGAGACTGGAGAAGTATAAGTTTAGGCTAAATCCAAACAAGTGCACCTTTGGGGTGAGGTCCGATAAACTCCTGAGTTTTATTATTAGCGGTAAAGGAATTAAGGTTGATCCCTCTAAATTAAAAGATATTCAAGAAATGCCTCCTCCCCATATTGAGAAGGAAGTCAAAGGTTTCTTGGGATGACTGAATTACATTGCTTGATTTATTTCTTATTTGACAGCTACTTGTGATTCGATCTTTAAATTGTTGAAGAAAGATCAGGTAGTGAAATGGAACGATGATTGTCAGATAGCCTTTGACAAAATCAAGGAGTACCTACAAGAACCTCTAATATTGATGCCACCAGTTGAAGAAAGACCTATGATCATGTATTTAACGGTGTTAGAGAATTTAATGGGGTGTGTATTGAGCCAGCATAACGAGTATGGTCGAAAAGAGAATGCAATATACTACCTTAGCAAAAAGTTTACTGACTGTGAAACAAGATACTCACTGCTTGAGAAAACTTGTTGCAATTTTGCATAGGCTGCTCGCCGACTAAGACAGTATAGGTTGACCCATACTACCTTATTGGTCTCTAAAATGGATCCCATAAAGTACATATTCGAGAAACCCGCTCTCTCTAGAAGGATAGCCCGATGGAAAATGGTCCTAACAGAATACGACATTCAGTACACCACTCAAAAAGAAATCAAAGGGAGTGTACTTGCATATCATTTGGCTCATCAAGCTGTAGACAATTATCAATCTATGAACTTCGAATTCCCAGACGAGAACATTATGCTGGTTATAGATTTTGAAGAACCTGGACCGTATGAAGGACCTGAGCCAGGATCTCGATGGACTATGGTTTTAGATGGAGCTTCTAATGTGTTTGGAAATAGAATTGGTGTTGTAATTATTTCTCCTCAGGGTTTACATATGCCCCCCACTTCCAGATTATGCTTTGACTGTACCAACAACATGGATGAATACGAAGCATGCTTCATGGGCATCAGAGCTGCTATTGACCTAAGAATCAAGTTCTTGAGTGTTTATAGAGACTCGGCCCTGGTAATAAGTCACATTAAGGGAGAATGGGATATGAAGCACCCAAATCTCATTCCTTACTGAGAGCATATGTTGACCTTAATTTCATACTTCGAGGAAATCACTCTTGAACATATTCCAAGAGAAGAGAATCAGTTGGCAGACGCGTTAGCTACCATGTCGTCTATGTTCAAAGTCAGGTGGGATAACGAGGCTCCCAAAATTACCATTGAGAGGCTAGATGAACCTGCACACTACTACAAAGTTGACACTGACGGAGTAGAAGAGAAGCCTTGGTTTCATGAAGTGAAAAGATATCTTGAGGCTCAAGAGTATCCTGAAGGAGCATCTATCAACGACAATAAATTCCTACACAAGTTCTCAGCTAAGTTCTTCCTGAGAAACGGAATTTTGTACATGCACAACCATGATTCGACTCTGCTTCATTGTATGGACAAGAAAGAGGCAGCGAAGATTATGGAAGATGTGCACGAAGGTATCTTTGGTACGCATTCCAGTGGACATACTATGGATAAGAAAATTCTGAGAGCAGGTAACTATTGGTCGACTATGGAAACGGGCTGCTATCACCACTCAAGAACTTGTCACAAGTGCCAGATCTATGCGGACAAAGTACATGTGCCTCCAGTACCTCTGAATATCTTGACTTCTCCTTGGTCGTTTGCAATGTGGTGCATTGATATGATTGGAGAGATCAAACCTAATTCTTTTAACGGACATCGCTTCATCCTCGTTGCCATTGATTACTTCACAAAATGGGTTGAAGCAGCCTCGTTTTCCTCTGTTACTAAGAATGTTGTCTCCTGATTCGCTAATCATAACCTTATATATCGGTATGGCATCCCCGAGAGGATTATCACAGATAATGGTATCAATCTTAACAACACTATGATCATGTAACTCTGCATGCAGTTCAAGATCAAGCACCACAATTCTTCTCCATATCAACCGAAGATAAATGGCACAGTGAAAGCCGCCAATAAGAACATTAAGAAGATTATACAGAAGATGGTAGTGACATATAAAGATTGGTACAAGATGTTACCATTTTCTCTTCACGGTTATCGCACTTCAGCTCGGACATCAACTGGGGCAACCCTGTTCTCTCTAGTTTACGGTATGGAAGCTTTCCAACCCGTCGAAGTTCAGATTCCTTCCTTGAGGATCATGAAAGAGGAAGATTTAGACGAAGACGAATGGATTTGGACTAGGCTGGATCAGATGAACTTGATTGACGAGAAGAAGCTTGCGTCTATTTGTTATGGTCAGATGTATCAGAAGCGTATGATCAAAGCTTTCAATAAGAAAATCAAGCATCAGGTATATCAGGCTGGTGACTTGGTAATAAAGTGCATCATCCTACCGCAGGGTGATCCCAGGGGCAATTAGACTCCCACCTACGAAGGGCCATTTGTGATCAAGAAGATATTTTCAGGCGGTGCTATGATACTTACCACCATGGATGGTGAAGATCTTCCACACCCTGTGAATATGGACATAGTTAAAAAAACACTACGCATGAAGACAACCCGCTAGGTTGACTGGCCTAGGCAAAAACAAGGGCATCCCGGCAAACCCAAAGGGTTCGTGAAAAAATCATGGATATATATATATATATATATATATATATATATATATATATATATATATATATATATAAGACTGTACACCCGATAAGTTGAAAACCTGAAAAGGCAGCTTGGGCAAAAAAGGGTATCTCGGTGGATTGAAAACCCGAAGAGGTGGTCCAGGAAAAAATTAGGGATTAAAGCATACAACTATATCCCGTTGGATAAGTCACATCCAGATTTATTACCAACGGCAAGTTCAAATTGTACAGATCGATTCAGTCAACTTCTTCTGACTGCAAGGGGTGAGATGCTCAAAGACATAGGAGTAATATCAAAGTTGAAACCCGACGATATCAGTTACACATAGCTATATATTTTATACTCTCTTCATTTCACGATGATTTCCTCTTACTAGGATTTTTGTCTCTTTGTACAACAATAGCCTGTTTATAGGAAAACTATCAATATAAACACAATTTCAAAATTTAAATTTTGTTTTACTTTTTCTATTTTGTTTGCAAAGACGTCCAATCACTAAATTGAATGAACACATGCATATAAATATGATTACTGTTAACAAATATATGCGTAAAAACATGAATAAGCATTTACTCAAGACTCCAGGAGACGGGATAACGTTCAAGTTGTTTGTAATCCCCACAGAGCAGTTCCCATAAGATTTTCCCCCGCATAGTCATCTTCACAAAACTTGACGCATTACCCACAAATCAAAAATATCCTAATCATACTTACCAACAGATTCCCCTAGTAGACAAAGGAGTATAATCTTTCCCCCCTACAATGTCGCCAATCTATCGAGTCCCAACCCTCTTCAGGGAGTATGTCACCAACACAGTTCACATGAATTCTCTTCCCGAGCTAAGCTTAATTCCCCAACACGGTAAAATTTCTCAACATTCCATATCCCTCAGCAGACCATATTCCTCAATAGAGTGTTTCACCAGCAGGGTTTATTTCCCTACCAGGGTTTATTTCCCAAACAGGATACAGTCTCCTAGCTTGAGTCTATCACTTTGACTACTACGAATCACCGGCAAAACTTCTCTCTCCAACAAAGGGTAGTCCAGACCATTATCCCCAAAAAGTTTGTATGAAAAATCTGAAACCAAACCACATATCAGTTAATCTTATCCTCCCCAGACGAGTCAGTATCCATATCAAAAACTCGGTCAGAAAGCACCTCGGAAGGTTATCCATCTCTTTTATCCCCAGTCCGGGTATATAAGAATTAAACTCCCCAGTAGAGCAACAAAGGACCAATGTTCTTGAACTCTTCTCGCCAAGCATAAATAAAATTCCCCAGCGGAGTTTCCTCAAATAGCAAGTAGGAGTCCCCAGCAGAGACATTCTAAACAAGATTGAAGAATTACTGTCGACATCCCCATCAGTACTATGGGATTTATTCTCCCAATCAAATATATTATACGGAGAAACCATGACACTTCAACGACATCTCACATTCATACATCATTTATCATAGCATATGCATATGAAACGCATATAGCACACTCTCATTTTCTTTAAGAACATCATTACCCAATGCACTACATACATCATGACATTCCATAAATACTAACTCTATCTTTTCAGGTAAAGTTCACAAACAGACGAACATCATCAACAATTTTCTAACAGGTCGTAGAGTAATTGCTGAAATAAGATGGGGTGACTATCTACATAACCAGGAAATTTCATTCAGAGACTAAATTCTGACAAGCATTTCCCTCAGAGACTAAACCTAACAAGTAGATACTTAAGCCCTTCCCTAGAGAGCCATTCTGAAAAATATCTCTTCTAGATGAAATTGGGCGTAAACATCTTCTAGTGCATTATTCAGATGAAGTCAAGCGTAGATTTCCTTCTGATACTCTTTTTGGAAAAAACTCAGACGTAGACTCCTTCCAATACCTTTTTTAGTTAAAGTCGGGCATAGATATCTTCTAGTTCAGATAAAATCAAGCGTAGATTCATTCTAATATTCTTTTTGGACAAATTAGGGAGTAGACTAATTCTAAACATATCTTCTAGACAAAGTCGAGCGTAGACTCATTCTAGTATATCATTCGGATAAAATCAAGCGTAGATTTATTCTGATATTCTTTTTAGACAAATTCGAGCGTAGACTCATTCCAAACATATCTTCTAGACAAAGTCGAGCGTAAACTCATTCTAGTACATCATTCAGATAAAATCAAGCGTAAATTCACTCTGATATTCTTTTGGACAAAGTCGCGCGTAGACTCATTCCAAATACATCTTCTAAGACAAAGTCAGGCGTAGACTTTTTCTGATATTCTTATCAACAGTTACCCTGGATGGCATCTATAAGCCCATCTCTGACGACTCTCCATCACCTCTCCACATGGAATTTTTTAGCCCATTCTCGGTATAATCAACCAACAGTGTTACTCCGTGCACAGGCGAGTGCAAATTTCTAGGCACTTAAGTGTCCAATCATCTTATACCTTCAAGTCATGAATGGAAGACATGTCAATCTAACTCTTCAGGTTTAAGAAAATTAAACAGGGGCAGCTGTTGTAACCCAAAATTTTCCCACCCATTTTTATTCAAGACATTCTCAAAAAGGTCCTCAAATACTCAAGGTGGCTCAAGAATTGATCAAGCAAGTTCTCCTCCTAAGAAATGGGTCCACAACTAGGGTTTGGTATTTATCAAGGAAGATTTGGTTTCCAAGGTATCAAGTGGTTTTCATGGTTCTTCATATGTATTCAAGAATTCTCTTACTAAGTTTCATGCCTTGCATCATAATTTTGCTCAGTCAATTACTCAGATGACTGAAAATCAACTGTACTGGGTAAAAAGTCAATTATGGTCAATATACAGTCAAACTTCAATATTTTTGGTCAACATCAACATTTTGAAGTCAAATCCATCATTTTATCAAAGGTTTATCATGATTTCTCAAGAAAATCCCTCAAATCATCAAAAGTCAAAAGTTGCCAAATTAGGGTTTCCTTAGGAAAAGCAACTAAACTTTGACCAAGCATTACTTTCACATGCTTCATCAACTTTTACCAAACCAAATCTCATTTTGAAGGGAATTCAATTCTCTATAACTTTTTCTCTCTAAGTTCAAGTCCAAAAAATGCATCATTTGAGAGATATAAGCCAATACATTATAGGTCATTTCAAAAGTCAATAAAAAGACACTTTTTTTCAAGACAACTTACATCAAGATAATGTCTTCAAAAGCAAAAATTATCAATATAGAAGTTGTAGAGGACATCTTGAGATTTCCAAAAAGTCCTAGATCACCTTTAAAAGATAAAAATTGAGTAAGTTATAACCATTGCAAGTTGGGAAATGTTGAGAAAATGCATGAAGTTCAAAGTGAGCAAATTTGTAATGCTGGACTGTTGGGCCTAACTTTTCAGGTCCAGACGTGTTCATGACATGTTTAAAGACCCATAAGTTCATTCATGCATTATCTTTTATTTTTAGTTTATTTATTTTGATTTTTATTCAATCAAATCCAAAATAAATTAAATAAATATAAGACCAATGTACCAAGGCATGTGGCTTTGCTATGAATCATATTAGAGGCCCAAGATTGTATATACAAGCTAGAAAATTCATGCAAGAAAGATTGGTGCAATATTGATCAAAATAGCAAGTTTTCACATAATTGTAAATCATATCTTTTCATCATAAACCATAAAAGTTTGTACCACAAATATTGACCTAATTTCTTCCTCTATATATACACAAACAATACCATATGTGAAAACTCATGCAGCCTGCCACAGCAACGCCTAAAAGTTTTCTCAAAATTCTTAAGAAAAGTGCAAATTCGTATCACACGATCCATCCACTCTCAAGCCAAACCAAGTGTCCCATTATCATCCTGAAAGTCCCAGGGATTGTTTCCAAACGTTCATCAAGCGAAAGACGTCTCAGAATCATGCCACCAAACATCTCGGTGTTGGTAGTTTTCTCAAATTTCAAACTTTTGATTCATGTGTTATTGATTGATTTAGTGCACTCATACATGTTTATATTGATATTTAGAATAATTTTGACGCATAGTATATGAGTTTCAACGGAGGAATAAGACCACGTCATTACTAGGGCATAAGGAGTTGTTTGCTTCATATATTTGAATACAGGCACATTCAGGCCAAACGGCAACCACCATTCGATTCAGAAGGCTTGATTTAACGTTTGTTATTTTCCAGGTGCAGGAATTGACTCGTCGGAGAAGATGACCGGAGTTAGGGCTTCGACGTTTCTCCGGTCAATAGATTTGTTTACATATTATATATATTTTGATTCAATTATATGAACAGATGTTTAGCCACCCCAGTGGTAGAAACACGCGCGCTAAGTCACTTATCTCTCAGGTCACGGGTTCAATCCCCCGTTTAGCCAATTTTTTCATGTTTTCATTATTTTTGCAGGTTTAGTATTAGATGGGCTGAACTTGTTACCTTGACACAACCAGCGCATTAGCTTGGTGCTATGCTAGGCATGGAGAATGCTTGAGGGCGTGGGTTCAACACCCACCCCTACTCTTTTGGTCATTTTATGTTTCTCACTCTTTTTCACCCTTTTTCTTTAAAACCTTTTTTTTTCAAAACATATTTTAACAAAACCCTAATTTAATTTTAGGCTTTTAAATTTGATTTTAGGCTTTTAATTTAATTTTAGGTTTTTATTTAATTAACCCTAATTTGATTTTTTTAGGTTTTCTCGATTAAATTAAAATAAACTTATATTTTAGGGTTTCGATTACCTAATTATTTTAATTAATTAAAATCAACTTAGATTTTAGGGTTTCGATTACCTAACTTTTTTTAATTAATTAAAATCAACTTAGATTTTAGGGTTTCGATTAATTTAAATTACCTAAATTTTTTTGATCAATTAAAATCAATTAGACTTTTGGATGGTTATCAAAGCTTTTTTTGTCATGCGATCACCAAAACAATTTTTCCATTTTCTCTTTTACAATCTTCACGTATTTACTTTCGCATTAGTTTTTCCCAATTATGTGTCAGCTACAGTATGTAATAGTTAATTAGGGTTTACTATTTTTTCCCAAGTTTTATGGTTTTGTACCCCTTTCCATGAAGCCCTGTAATAGCTTAGGTTTACTTTTTGCACCTTTACTTTCCGCAATTTGCCACTTTCCTTATAACTGCTATTAATTTGGGCATGTATGGCAAGATCTAAAACAAAACGCTAGATAACCCTAATCAAGATCAAATAATTGAATTGAATCACTTTTCACACACTCACCTCTAAGGTAATGATCCCACTTGTTGCCTTCGAATAAAAACAGTCATGTCCCTCGAACGTGGGGACGCTTTAGCAAAGACCCTTGGTTAAAAAGATCGTAGTCCCTCGATGACCCTTATGATGTTGCCTTCAGTAAATGATCTTAGTCCCTTACGATAAATTGCTAAAGTTTCCTTATGAGTTGCCTTTATGACTGTACAACGACCATCGCTCGTCCCTTCATATCCAATGATAGGGATTCATACTAACTAATGGTAGGATAGCACTATCTAAAGGAGGAGTAAAATAGCATGAAAGACTTTTGAGTAGGTAGATAGCTCGTAATCGCTTGCTCACACATAAAACTAAACATTTTTTTCACAAACACTTCTTCTGAAATATTTTCAAAAATAAACACTTTGTGCATTCTTAACTGATACAAGAATCATTACAAAGTTGCCACACTTAGGCATTTTTCAAAACATTTTCAAACACATGAACATAAATCATTCCAAACAAAGTGAGCTAGCAATTAAGAATCCGTAGATAACTATGGATGAAAAGGGTGCTAAAACCTTCCCTTTTCATAACCTACCCCCTGAACTCAAAAAAATCTCGAAGGTCTTTCTTGTTCTTTTCACCCTTTCCTTATTGGATAAAAGAAAAGTCGATGGCGACTCTTTCTATCCGCAACATTTGTGATAAAACGCAAAACCAAGTCAGTTCTCCCACCGTATTATAGTTTAGATTCTCTTTTTACTGACTTATGTGATGTATTAGTTATTTTAGCTTGATTGTAAAATGAAGGTAGAGAAAACACAGGAAAGAGGGGGTTTGAATTGTGTTCATAGAAAACATTCCCCTTTAGAAAATCTAAGAATTCAAATGATAATAGCTAAAAAGATAATGAAGAGTAAAGTAAACAAGTATTTTATCGAGGTTAGCTGTTAACTATGCTACTCTTGCCCACCCCCTCAAGGATGATTTTGCTTTATCCAAGGACTTAATCCACTAAAACCAAACTGATTACAAATGCACAGGCAACGATCGATGACTAACACACAATGAAACGTTTAGTAATCCAACCAAATATAACATTCATTGACCCAATATAATCAGATCCCTCAAGATCATATATAAGGATTTCCGATAATGATATCCATCAGTGATCTCACAAGAGCCTGGCCTTCACTCGATCCCCTTTGAAATATGACTACCATTGACCCAACAGAATTCAATCAATTAAGATCTCCTATCAGGGTTTCTTCACAATGATATCCATTAGTGATCTCACAAGAGTCTGACCTACACTCGGTCCCCTTTGAGATATCACTACCATTGGCCCAACAGAATCCGATCCTGCAAGATCTCCTATCAGGATTTCCTATAATTATCGCAACAATTATCTTCTTGAGATCAGACCTTTACTCAGTCTCCCACGGAATCAATTAACAACTATTGAAGGGTTTCTTGTGTTTACATGATTGATTCTTCTAAGAAGATTACACAAGTGTTTTAAGCACATATTGTTTAAAACTTTTTCGAGCAACAACTCAAGTGTTAAAATAATTTACATGAAGAGATTTAAACAGAAACACAATACGAGCAACAACTCTAGTGTTTATTACAATTTTCTACAAAGATGTATATGATCAGAAGTTTAGTAGCATCTTTTAGTGTTCTTCTTCATCTTCTTGTTGAGCATGTTTCGAGCAACAACTCCTTGCTTCTTCTGAGATCTACCATGATGTATATGATGATAGTTGGTTATCATCTTGTATAATATTCTTCTTCATTGAGCAAGCTATGAGCAACAACTCCTTGCTTCTTATGATTCATCCAAGATGTATATGATGATAGTTGAAATCTTCTTTCTTTATTTTCTCTCTTCTTTGGTGGTCTTTAGACTGTGTAGAATTAAAGCTTTAACATCTTCAGCATCCACAACTTTCTTTTCACAGAATGAAGCTTTTTCTGTTTGGCTAAGGGCTGTAGAGAGCAGTGGCGAAATTCTTCTTTGAATCATTGATCTTCTTTTATAGCCTTAACAGAGATAGACGTTGTGAGGATAGAGAAGTCTTTTCCTGTACCAACGGTTAGTTCCTAATGGATAGAATAAGGTGTAAGAGTTTAGAAAGTATAAAATAATATTTTTTATCCTGTCAATATTCAATAATAGTTTTCCACCTTTTCTCTGAATAATTTTTTTCTATTAAGTTTTAAACAAAGATCCGTTAAGTAAATAAAGATAGTTGTAAATCCAACTATTTGTTCCCAACGGTCACAATGAGAGTGGTTGACAATACATTCTAAAGGAATGTCCTTACGCCACCCTAGAGGGTAGAGTTCACAGACACTTTATGTACCTTTTGTATGACATCTCACATTAAACATTTGAAATTCTTCTTATCATTAGAGGCTTCGGATATTTGAATTTTGAACGTTGAAGCTTGTTGTAGAAGATTCACTCTTAAGTCTTAGAACCTAAGTCTTGGAGTCTTCAGAACTTGTCCTATTAAAACATGTGTTCCGAGTCTTCAACACTTGGTTGTAAGAACTTTACTTTCTTCAGATCATCTGAACTTTTTCAATAGAACATCGTCTTCATAATCTTCAGAAATTGTAACACATAGAAGTAAAGATTTAGAAGGAATCCATGGCTTAACCATAAAGTCACGATCAGAACCTCTTATGCTAACGTTCCTTAGACACGTTGTAGAAGATAGATTCCAGAATCTTGACTTTCACTGTAACACGTAACCACATGTTTTCTTTCTGTAGTGTATGTTGAGAACCTGATGACGTCACATGCCTTGTACCAGTGTCAGAACAATATAGTAGCAGCTACACACGAGAACAAAACCATTAGTGTATACAATTGTTCACTAAGATAACATGTAAATTTATCATCAAAATCTTAAGGCCAGATTTAAAAACACTTCTTGTTCTTAAAATCTCCCCCTTTTTGGTGATGACAAAACCATGTATTTTGATAGAACACAACTCCCCCTGAATCTGTTAACCCCAAAATTTCATTTAAGCTTGTTCAGAGTCTCCCCCTGAGCCCAAGACTTGCAAAATAAATTTTGAGCATTCAGAATATAAGAATAGAGAAGTAACAATTCCCTACAAAAACTCATCAGAGTCGGACTAGAACACCTGGTCTTCATCTCAGAACCTGGTTTCGATCTGCACTTGATGAAGAATCAAAATCTTGATTTTAAGCCTGATTGATTAATGCCACACATCATGTATCAGTGCTTCTATTCCTCGATTATGATATCACGACCAAAACATTATAATTCTCAAGCATCATTATTTGACCTGATATATTTCAATGTATTAGACAATCAGACAATTCACAACTTCTAAATAGAGTGCGTGTTGCAGAAGCACACGTATCAGAGCATAAATTTTGAGTGGTGTCTTTGTATGAGAGCATGCATCAGAATGTTCACTTGTCTTCCTTTCAGGAGATTACAAATTCTGAAGCTTTAAGTATGAATACCATACTTTCAGAAAGTTAGCAACTTCTGAACATTATGATATCAAGCAAGATTACGTTACTTTCAGTAAGTTTATAACTTCTGAATTGTGTTTGGTACATCTGTTTGAATATACATATATTCACAAAATGTATAACTCCTTCTGTATAAAATTATAGTTGATTTCATCCATAAGGTTCTCAACCTTTGCATCATGATCTTCATCTTCAACATGTCTTAGAATAAACTCAGTGAACTTGTTTAGAGTTCCTGGATTGAAAACACCAAACAAACATTTAGTAGAAACACCATTTTACATGTTTGACTTTAATATTCTGAGCTTAAATATTATCAATATAATTTTACTTTCTCCCCCTTTGTCGGAAATCAAAAAGGTGAAAGAGTAACAGAAAGGTAAGAAAGAGAAAAGAGCTTTGTATCATAACAAATTCTCAAACGAGAATAAAGCATATGGGTTTAAATTTTCTTAACTCTTTTGAATTTTTTTATGAAGGTTTACTTATAACAGGATTTAAGTTTTATCTTAAGATTAACTGGAGATTAAGATATTGAGATAGAAAGATAAACATTAAAGATAACTAACAGTCAGATAACATTCATTAAACATAGGACTTAAAAACCTAAATGGTTTAGAAACACAGGGGAAAAAATATTAAGTTCTAAGATACAGTCTAATCCTAAGGTTCTTTGTTAAACTTCTCCTTGAACTACTTCAACATATTAGCCAACGGCTTGAAGGAAGTTCATCAATCTAGACTCATTTTCTCCTAAATTTCTAGACGCTTTTGAATAATACGATTAGATTATTGAATCTTCTCCAGGGTTTCCTTTATCCCATAAATTTCCTTTTCTACATTCATAGCATACTTTAAACCGAAGCAAGAGGGTTAGTTTTCAACTGTTACTAAAATAATATTAGGGGTATTGGAAGGGTGCACAACTTCTAAACCAAGAACCACTTGTCTTGTAGGTTCTGGAGTAGGTAAACACACGGGAGGTGAGGATAAGGATTAAAGCAGGTCTTTATATTTCCTTTTTGCCTCTTAACAGCAGACATATTGCACGGTGTTAGAATTGGCATCCATTACTCTTCTGAACTTAATCCATGCAACTTCAGTTTTGAATGGATCCATGATGGAGGAAGAGACTCCTAAGAAATTCGCAAGAGAGCTTAAGGAAATTTGTTGAAACTTTTGGAAGAGTTCATATGGGGTTAGTGGCCTGATTGAGGTTCGATAAAATGCAGGATGAAAGGGTGTTGGAGGCAAGTTGTAGGATGTGATGGATGGAAGATCTACTTTAATTGTTTCTAATTGAAGATCAAGATGAGAGACTGAATAAGAAAGGTTATGATTGAAGTTGACAAAGGATTTAGATATATATAATGAATTTAGTGTTAGTAAAAGAAGATCTAGTTCACAAAACTCAGTGTGAGTAGATGATTCGGTTTCCTCCTCAAAGTTATATGACACCTCAACTATATCAATAGAGTTAAAGGATGTTTCTTTATCAAGAGATTCAAGAAAATTTTCAACTTGATGAGGGATTTCGAAAGGGGAAGAAGATAGTGTACGTAGAATGGTTTGAAGAGGACTAGGTTCATCTAAAAAAAAGGCATATGAGATTTTGATGATGAAGGGAACGAATCTTCTTCACTG
This sequence comes from Vicia faba, assembly GCA_948472305.1. Taxonomy (NCBI): domain Eukaryota; kingdom Viridiplantae; phylum Streptophyta; class Magnoliopsida; order Fabales; family Fabaceae; genus Vicia; species Vicia faba. The sequence goes on along the minus strand of OX451735.1, from coordinate 1,366,418,488 downwards.
GATGAATCGTCAAACTTTTGATTAAGGTTAGCATATTTTTTATGGATTGTGGCACAAACTTCAGAAACAGTTGGAAGTCTTTCTTTGTATCCATGGTTGTTAGCAAAACTAAGGTTGTATTGAATGGTTCTTCGGGAGAGAGTTTCAGGAGGATCGTGAAGGATTGATACAACAACGTCAGGAGACATACTTGTTGGTACATCCTTGATTATACATTATTTTATACGAGAGAAACAAATATTTGGTCCATCTATAGTAGTGAATACATAATTATCTCCAGGTTGAGGTGAATGATAGTTTGTAGAGTTTAACACAAATTCTTCTGGCGGAGGGATGATAGTTGGCAACATGGCTCTTAAATTTCTTCCATCAAAGTGTTTTCCAGATCATGGGGTCAGATACTCATGCATGTTCAATTGAATGAGGGAATCAACTAATCCACAGTTGATTAGGAGAGCGATGATGAGTCTTCGTAAGGGTATCCATTTGATATGACTCTTTTCATAGTTTCTGGAGAAGTTGATAGGATTTCTCAAATGCTTGAAAAGAATGAAGGGAAGTTTAACCTTTCTTTTTTGTGACAGGTTATATAAAATTTCTTTCATATCATTGTCGATTAAGAGTAGCTTATTTGAGATAGGTTTATGATAAATGTATTCTAAAATAATTCTTCCACAGATATTGAGAGAAGGATAAAGATTTTCTTTTCTTTTCCAAGAAGATTTTGGAGGAAAAATTCATTTTGTGTTTCCTGCTAATTCACTTGTCATTTAAGTTGTAGCACTTTAATCCTGTCCCGACATGATTAAGTAGTTGTGCAATAGATTTTACAGAGATCACAACTGGCAATCCAATAATGTTTGTTATGATCTCTTGTCTTGATTCACATGCCATAACCCAGAACTATTTTACTAAATCAGGAAAGGTAGGACCTTTTATAATTTCAAAGAAGGTTTCCCATCCTTGAAATAAAACATCTAAAGAGAGATCATAACCATTTTCCTTGAGATTTTTGAAGTTCACTACAGATTCAGATAAAACCCTTAACTGAGATGTAGGAATGGAGCATTTAGGTTCAGGAAAGTTATTACCAATTTGATCTGGAAGAGATGTTGAGCCAGTAGTTGATTTTTGAGAAAACATTGTTAAAGATGAACAAATTTTGAACGCGAGCGAAGAGTTTTAGGGTTTTGAGGATTTTGGGGCTAAGACTAGCAAAAGAGCATGGAGAGAAGTGAGTGAATTTTAAAATAGATTTTTCAATTATTATTAATATATGAATAGTTCTAGAAACTCACAAAGGATAAGTTATAGGGATATTACTTCTATTCTCAAGACTATCTCACTTCTCATGAGTCACTTCAAGTGTCATGAGTGGTTCAAAAAGACAAATATCTTTAAAGGAGAAGCAAAAAAATTTCACTATTCTGACAGTGCATTTAATGAAATAACCTTTTTAGTTTTCAAGAAACTGAATAGATTTTAGACTATGATAGTTTCTACTTTGATTATTCCTATGTTTTTGAAGACATTATTTTTCCCAAAAAAACCTTCTATGCTAGATTAATCAAATTTTTAGGGAATTTGATCTTCATTTTGACTAATAATAACTTATGGCTAATGAGAGTAAGATAAATACTTTGTAAGAATTTGAGTAAGTTCTAACCTAGTTAGTCTGCTCTATGGAGAGTGCACCTTCATCAGTTAGATTGATTCTAACTATCCATTCTGTTGTATTCTTCTTATATCTTTAGATTCCATTCTTTATGCTGAGATGTTTCTTCAATTGATGCATTAGTCATTACGACCACAAAACTCAGGAACATTTCTTCAGAATGTGAAGTCTTCGCTTAATCCTCTTCATAGGTAATTTTGAATATCATAAGCTTCTATAAGAACATTTTCTAATTCTTTCACTTCTTATTATTCAGTAGTTGTTTTATATTTTTTAGATTCTGAAGGAGTTTCCATATATTTCCTAGTTGATTTTGACTTGTTCTGCTCCCTGATGGATGCCATTTTCTCCTCTTAACTCCCAATTCTTCTGCGCAACATTTCTTTGAAGTTTTCAAACGACTCCTCATTCTGACTTTAAGAGTGCATGTTTGAGAAGCTTTGGTCTTCTTTTAGAGTTCTTAATGGATCTTCCTAAGATGAATAGATTAGATCCATTACAGTTTTGTTGTGGTTGACTTTTGGATGACAGTTTTAGTTGATGATCTGGAATTTTGATTGTTGGCCTTTTCTTTTGATGAAGAGCTTTTGTTGATTGAGAAGATGAAATCTCTTTCCATAGGTACTTGAGCCTTCAGAATCTTGAGAACTTGTTTCAGGGATTCTGTCTTCATATTTCTGATTCTTGCCCAAAGTTTTGAATCCTCTACATAACAAGTTTTGAATTAGAAAAGCTTTCTATCATTTGAGTAGCAAACAAATATAGACATTTCTCTAATTGGATCTCTCTACACGGTTAAGTGCTTGATTATTGAATCAAAAAAGAGTCAAGCTCTGATACTAATTGAAGGTAGAGAAAACACAAGAAAGGGGGGGGGGGGGGGGGGGGGGTTGAATTGTGTTCATAGAAAACATTCCCCTTTAGAAAATATAAGCACTCATATGATAATTTATATAAAGATAATGAAGAGTAAAGGAAACAAGTATTTTATCCAGGTTCATTGTTAACTAGGCTATTCTTTTCCATCCCCTCAAGGATGATTTCGCCTTATCCAAGGACTTAATCCACTATAACAAAACTGATTACAAATGCACGAGCAACGACCGGTGACTAACACATAATCCAATTGGACACAACGTTCATTGACCCAATAGAATAAGATCCTTAAATATCATCTACCAAGATTTCCCAAAATGATATCCATCAGCGATCTCACAAGAGTCTGACCTTCACTTGGTCCCCTTTGAGATATGACTACCATTGACCAAACAGAATTCAATCACTTAAGATCCCCTACCAGGATTTCTTCACAATGATATCCATCAGTGATCTCACAAGAGTCTGACCTTCACTCGGTCCCCTTTGAGATATGACTACCATTAACCCAACAGAATCCAGTTCTGCAAGATCTCCTATCAGGATGTCCTATAATGACTGTAGCTATTATCTTCTTGAGATTAGACCTTCACTAAGTCTCCCAAGGAATCAATCAATCAACAATAGTAGATGGGTTTTTTGTGTTTACATGATTGCTTCTTCTAAGCATATTATACAAGTGTTTTAAGCATATATTGTTTAACACTTTTTCGAGCAAGAACTCAAGTGTTAAAACAATTTACATGAAGATATTTGAACAGAAACACAATATGAGCAACATCTCTAGTGTTCATTACAATGTTCTACAAAGACGTATATGATTAGAAGTTGAGTAGAATCTTTTAGTGTTCTTCTTCATCTTCTTTTTGAGCTAGTTCTGAGCAATAACTCCTTACTTACTCTGAGATCTACCAAGATATATATAATGATAGTTGGTTAGCATCTTGTAGAATCTTCTTCTTAATTGAGCAAACTACGAGCAACAACTTTTTTCTTCTTATGTTTCCTCCAAGATGTATATGATGATAGTTATATGACATCTTGTTGAAATCTTCTTTATTTCTTTTATCTCTTCTTTGGTGGTTTTTAGAATGTGTAGCATTACATCTTTAACATCTTTAGCATCCACAACTTTCCTTTCATAGGATAAAGCTTTTTCAATTTGGCCAAGGGTTGTAGACAGCAGCGGCGACATTCTTATTTGAATCTTTAATCTTCTTTTATAGCCTAGATAGAGAGAGAAACACTGTGAGGATAAAGAAGTCTTTTCATGCACCAACAGTTAGTTCCCAATGGATAGATTAAGGTGTAAGAGTTTAGAAAGTATAAACTAATATTTTTGTGTCCTGTCATTGTTCAATGATAGATTTCCACCTTTTCTCTGAATAATGTTTTTCTATTAAGCTTGTAAACAAAGATCCGTTTAGTAAATAAAGATAGTTGTAAATCCAGCCATTTGTTCCTAATGGTCATAATGAGACTGGTTGACAATATAGTATAAAGGACTATCCTTACGCCACCCTACAGGGTAGAGGTCACAGACACTCTATGTACCTTTTGTACAATATCTCACTTTGACCATTTGAACTTCTTCTTATCATCATAGGCTTAAGATATTTGAATGTTCAATGTTGAAGCTTGTTGTAGACGATTCACTCTTAAGTCTTAGAACCTAAGTCTTGTAGTCTTCAGAACTTGTCCTATCAGAACCTTGTCTTCAGTGTCTTCAGCACTTGGTTGTAAGAACTTGACTTTCTTCAGATCATCATAACTTGTTCATCAAAACATCATCTTTATAATCTTCAGAACTTGTAACACATAGAACTAAAGCTTTAGAAGGCCTCCAAAGCTTAACCATAAAGTCACGATCAGAACCTCTTATACTGACGTTCCTTAGACACGTTGCAGAAGATAGATTCCAGAATCTTGACTTTCACTGTAACACGTAAACATATGTTTTCTTCTGGTAGTGTATGTTCAGAACTTGATGACGTCACACGCCTTATATCAGAGTCAGAACATTATAGCATCAGCTACACACTAGAACAAAATAATTATTGTATACAATTATTCACTAGTGTTGTACCCCAAAATTTGACCTAAGATACCATCTCCCATCTGCATCATTCGCATTGCAAGGGTTTTGACCTATTTTTATCAATTTTTTAAAGCAGTGTAAAAATTCATAACTTCTTCGAGTCGAGAGCTATTTATTTGTTGAACGCTAAATTTATCAACTGATCAAGACTTAAATGACGTTTATTAATTATTTATTATCTTAAATTTAAATAATTGGAATCTATTTTCAATTGTTATATAATTTAAAGACTCATGAATAATGAAATAAACATTTTGAGAATGGGTTTATTAATTGGTCAACAATGATTATTTAATTCTTTATCATTCTAGGTTAAATAATTAAAATTCTATTTTTAATTATTATAATTTAGAATATTATGAATAATGAATTAAATAATTAAAATTGTTAATTGGCCAATGATGTTTATTTATTTGTTTATCATTCTGAATTTAAATGATTGGATTTGATTTTTAGTTATTATATAATTTAAAGAATTATAAACAATAAATAAATAATTGGAAAGAAAAAGAATTAATTGGGAAATAATAGAATTTTATTCACTTTATTCAATTTATTACAATTATCATTTAAATATTGTGTTATTACAAAATATTTATAATGGCAATTACATAAATGCTTAAAGTAAAATAAAAAACTATTTTCCTAAATTCTAAATCTTCATCTTCTATCCAATGCCTTTTCGTCTGCTCATTTAATTTTACCTGCAAAAACAATTAAAAGAAAAGTCAAATTTGATTAAATAATTAAAAGCAGAAAATAAATTTAATGTTCATCATTAAAGGCAAACGGCTGGAATCAGTTTACCCTTTTTTGCAAATCACGGGATTTCTCCCGGTTCACAAAAAAGGGAGGAATTTTATTTCATAAATGAATGCACAATTTTGAAATATGCAAATTCATTTCTATTTTTCAAAACTAAATATGCATAATTTCTTTGTCACAATGTATATTTCAAATTATACACAGTATACAAATACAGCATATGCCATTTCCCACAAGCAATGCAACGTAAACCTATGCAACTTAAGAAGAAGCCAAATAACATAGGCTCCCATGCAAGACAAAAAGAATTATGCAGTTTCAAAACAATGTGCAAGCAACATATATTTCCTGTTTCATCATGTTTCAGCCTATGCCTTTTCAGAACAGCAGTACAATGCGTCATTTCTATGTATCAAGTGTACCCATGAGAGAGAAGAGAGGAAGAAGTTTGGTTTTTGCAGGTTTTGGTTTAGGCAAAAGGAATTACAAAACAAAGCTACTGCAGTAACACAGTAAAAGAAGAAGCACAAGAGTAGAATACAAACAAAACTGTTGGAGCAGTTTGGTGCAGAGTATCAAGAAGGATACCAAGACCTCCAACCTGTAACGTAAACAAAAGGAAAAGCAAGTTGTTATAACACAGAAACCCCCTTCAAAATTAGAGAGTTCACACCCTGCATTAAAACCGAAAACCATTCCAAAACCCTGGCTACTGCATAAAAACCAGTAGAACAAAACCAATTCAAGAATTAGAAAGCCCTACACAACCATAAACCTGCTATCTACATTGCAAAAACCTGTCTACTACCGAAACCAAAACACCAAAAACCATTAATCTGCTACTGCACTAAACCATTTCAAAACCAGTAGAACCATTTCAAAACAAAAACAATATGGCCTAAACCTCAGTACCCTGATTGAGCCACCAAGCCAATATCACAAGAATCATTCCAAAACCATAAATATGACCTAAAAAACCATTCAATCTGCATTTACATAAACCACAAACCTGCATTTACCGAAACCTGTTACTGTCAAACCAGTAAAACCTGCCTACTGCATTATTAAAACTGTACCATCCTAAAAAAAAACAGTAGCTATGGCCTAAACCAGCAAAACCATAAGAGCCACACCCTAAAAACCTGTCAAGCCTCATCAAACCAGTAAAGCCTTACAGCCAAGAACACCCTCAACCTTATACCAAATAACACAACCAACTTACCAAACATATCCAATACCAAAGCCTCAAGAATACTATCACAGGCTAGCAAAAAGCGACAGTAGCGAGAAGAAGAAAGAGCAGTCCAACATCATCACAGTGAAGAAGAAAAATAGGAAAGTTTTCAAGGCATCTAACAAAGGCAACAGTAGCTAGCAAGAGGAGGGAAAAGACAAACCAGGGTCAAAGTATATCACGCCGTCACCGTCTTCCCCGCCACCGAAGCCTCCTACGCACAAGTCCAAACTTCTTTCCTCCGTCTCCAAAGGTAATATTTTTTTCCTCTCTTTCTTTGTACACCTCAAATAACCAAATAACAAGAAATCAGAATCAGATGAACACAAATCACACATGCAGTAATGAAAACCTAAATGTAATCAAAACAATTGTACCGTAATCTGTCGCCATTAACGTTCTGTTGGAGGAAAGATTGAAGCTTGGACATGTTGGTGGCTTGGGCAAGGAATCCAGGAGTTTAGCCTTAGACGAAGAAGATACGCGAAGAAGACGAAGACGAGGAATGGATGAGCGCCGCTCTGCAAACCTTAACCCTAATCCCTAATGCAGATAACAAAACGCGTTTAACCCCTAACAAATTTGTAAAACATTTGGACCACCCCTCTTTGCCAAAGCCCACGAATTTCTTGTACACCCCCTTCTTCTTCTGTTTTCTATTGGGCCCTTCTAAACCTGTTAGCCCATTTAAATCTTCATCATCTACCCTTTTTTTTATATACTTTCTCTGTTTATTTTCCTTTTTTTAGAATTTTTATTAAGTTAGATAATTAGTAAATTTTAAATCAAGAATAAGAGGTATAATTTAATTAAAACATTTTTAAATAATGGGATCTTTTTAACTCTAGGTTTAATCTAGTAATTTTAGTTTTTTTATTAGGTTTAATTAATAACCTTTAAGTTTTAATTAGCTTAGAGTTATTTTAATAAATCTTAAAATAGTACTATAAAAAAAATACATAAAAAATAGAGGTTTAAGAATTAAAATACTTTATTTTTCTATAATTAATTCTCTTGTTTTATTGATATTAAACAAAAAACCTAAAAACAAAAATAGAAACTTAAAAAACATTTTATTTAATCAATTCCCTTGCGTTGTTAATATTAAACCAAAAAAATCTAAAAAATACATATTTACACCATTTGGCCATTTATTTAACTGTTGTTATCTAATCATTATCTGCTCAATTGTCTGTTTAATTATTTCATACTTACTTGTTTATTTTGTTTACGTTTAAATCCAAGGAAAAAACGATTAAGTTTGTCGACTTCATGTCTTCAAGTCTAATTGCACGAGCACTCGCATTTCATTAAAACATAGGATAATTTTCCTTCAAGTATTCAATCTTTTCAAAACTTATACCCTTTAAGCAAAAACTTTGACGTTAGGTCGTCGCATTCCAAAAACCCGTCCGTACCCCCTTTTCGGCCAAAGCAATTTATTTTTAATCAAACGATCAATTTTAATAAAACAGATATTTCAAAAGGTTCCTATAGAGTACTATAGATGCATTGGGTGCTGATACCTTCCCATTGTATAACCAACCCCCGAACCATAGATCTTTTCAAAAATGCCTTGTATCTTTATTACTTTTAAAAAAGTATTATTTACATTGCATATTTAGGGTTTTATTTCGCTCTTTCCCCTTTTCCCTTGGAAACAATAAAGCGCGGTGGCGACTCTTGCTTTTGTGAGACGAATTAATCAATAATTCGATCTCCGATTTACCCCGCTACATTTTTTATCGCTACAGAATTGGCGACTCTGCTGGGGAAAGATTGACCTCTTGCTGGTCCATCCCTAAGTGGGTTAAGCCTAATTTGTCTTATCTGTTTACTATTATCTGTTTGTTTGATTATATGTTTAAATTGGGGTTGTTTGGGTTTTTTGCAAAGGACGAATCCCATACCCGGATTAAGTAACGCTTAAGGAATAGGACGGGCGGTATAGTCATGTTAACTTTGAGGGAGTAATCCCGAAGAAGGAGGCATGAGATCCCCCACTCAATGGAAGGCCCTCTTGAACTTAATATTTGTTTACCGAGTAATCGGGAAGACGTTATTATTTTCGACCTAGGAGCCCGAGAAGTTGAGGACCGTAGAACCCTAACCCATCTTGGCCTTTTTAGGTGTAGCGCGGAGACTATAACGGAGTAATTCGGAAGTAGTTGTTACGCGATGCTACACTCGGACGAGTTTCTCTTGAGAATATTGCTAATTATTGAGTAATCAAGACGTTGGTAATATCCGAAGGAGGAATGTAGACTCTGGGAACTCTTAGAACCATGTCTTACAGGTGTGATTGAACCGTTAGTACATACCTTTGGGTGGGCTTTACCCTCGACTCCATGCTGAACGTTGAACCCTTGAACCCCATGTTTGCAAGTTTGTGTGTGACTGTTGCATCATCATTCATTCATGCATTCATCAACATCTTTGTAAAAAAAAAAAAACTTGTTTTTCAAGGAACTTCGGAATGATTTTTGCAGACATCTTAGGTTATTATGGAACTCGGAAGGAGAAATACTCGAAGCTTTAGTTTCAAGGAGCCTGAGATTGAAGAACTGAAGAGTTTGATTCCGAAGATCGAGAGTCCGACGGATTTTCAGAAGAAATATGGGTCCATCGTACCGCTCATGAAGCGCAAGATGAAGAAAGGCATCCTCAACACGTTGGTTCAGTTCTATGATCCCTTGTACCGATGTTTCACCTTTCCGGATTACCAGTTGATGCCAACTTTAGAGGAGTACTCTTATATTCTTGGTTTGCCGATTGCCGACCATGTTCCCTTCTCTGGATTAGAAGAAGAGCCCAAGTCTCACGAGATAACAGCTATCACCCACTTAAGGAAGTCAGAGGTAGAGGAGAACATGACTACGAAAGGGGGAATCCGGGGTTTGCCGGTGCAGTTTCTGTTGAAGAAAGCTCGCCATTTTGCTGAGACAAAGGATACTGTTGCCTTCGAAGACGTGTTTGCTTTACTCGCATATGGTCTTTTCTTATTCCCTAACGTTGATAAGTTTGTGGATATCAACGCCATCAGAATTTTCCTGATTGGAAATCCGGTCCCTACGCTGCTAGGGGATACATATTACTCCATCCACCTGCGAAACTCTTATCAAGGAGGGATGATTATTTGTTGTGTACCGTTGCTGCATCAGTGGTACGTCTCGCATCAACCTGGGTCTGATGCTTTCTGGGATCTCGAGAATGAACCGCGTTGGGCGCCAAAGATTATGGCTCTCACTCATTTAGACATTGACTGGTATAATCGAGTTTACCACGACGTGGAGATCATTGATAGCTGTGGTGCTTTTCCTAACGTACCTCTTCTTGGTACGAGGGGCGGAATCAACTACAACCCTGTTCTAGCGCGCCGTCAGTTCGGGTACCCGATGAGAGATAAACCAAACAACATCCATGTGAGTGGTTTCTTTCTTCAGGAAGGACAAGATCATCAGGCTGCTAAGAGGGAGATTGAAGGAGCTTGGCGCCATATCCACAGGAAAGGGAGAGATATGCTGGGACATAGAGGTGCAGTTTCTTTGGAGCCTTACCTGCAGTGGGTCCGTGCTAGGGCTTGTGCTCTCAAGGTGCCCTATAAACTTGAGAAGCCTTTATTCCCTGCCATTGCACCATCATCTGTTGTTATCCCTATCGCGGATGTAGGAGAATATCAAGGAAATCTGGCTAGGATGAAGTCCGAGAGGGATGCTTGGAAGGAAAAGTACCATATGTCTGAGTATGAGAATCGAGTCCTGACTCGACAGTTAAAAGAGAAGGAGGAGTTGTTGTTTATTCAAGACGGCCGGTTCGTTGACCACGATGAGAAGCTTCGTCAGAAGGATGCCTTACAACTTTGTGCCAGAGGGGTATCAGCCTGCCGCACAACCTTTATTTCAACCTGCTTTGTCTCTCCCTCAGTCAGAGACAACGGCCTTGCCGCCAGTAATTCCGTCTGTAACACCTTTTCCGCAACCGATCATGACAACCGTTGCTCCTGTGGTCCACTCAGTGCCATATTTGAATGAACCTATTTATCCTGCCGAGCCTGCTGAAAGTTTAGGTCTCTTTGATAGAATGGAAGAATTTCAAGATCAGTTCCAGGAAATGCAGAAGGAGCTTAGAGCATTAAAAGGGAAGGATTTTTTTGGGAAGAATACGCATGACCTTTGTTTAGTTCCGAATGTCAAGATTCCAGCAAAATTCAAAGTGCCAGACTTTGAGAGATATAAAGGTGATTCGTGTCCTAGAAGTCATTTGACAATGTACGTAAGGAAGATGTCTACGTATTCCGATGATCATGACTTGTTGATTCATTATTTTCAAGATAGTTTGACGGGTGCTGCTCTAAAGTGGTATATGGGTTTAGACAGTATTCGGATCCGTAACTTTAACGATCTTAGTGAAGCCTTTGTCCATCAGTACAAGTACAACGTTGACATGGCACCGGACCGGGATCAACTCCGGGCGATGTCACAGAGAGACCGAGAATCTTTTAAGGAGTACGCCCAGAGGTGGCGTGAAATCGCTGCTCAAACCTATCCACCTCTTGAGGAGAAAGAGATGACTAAGATATTTTTGAAGACTTTAGGATCCTTTTACTATGAAAGAATGATAGCCAGCGCACCCAGTGACTTCGCCGAAATGGTAAGCATGGGCATGCGATTAGAGGAAGGGATTCGTGAAGGGAGTTTGGTTAAAGAAGGGAGTCCGTCTAGCAGTGCAAAGAAGTTTGGAAGTGTTTTCCCGAAAAGAAAAGAGCATGATGTTAGCGCTTTGTTCCCAGGTAGGCCTAGGAGAGGTTACTCTCACGTTGCGGCAGTCACTCCGGCTGTCCGCCCAACTTTGATGACCCCAGCTCATCAAACTCCACCAACTCAACAACGGCCTTTTCAGCAGCAGCCTCGACAACAGGCTTATCCATTCAACAATCAGAACCGTTCACCCAGAAAACTGCAGTTCGATGCCATTCCTATGACTTATACTGAATTGTTCCCTGCTCTTATCAGAAAGAATCTCATCACGACAAAGCCTCCTCCTGTCGCGCCGAACAGTGCTTCTCCGTGGTACAAGGCGGATCAGTTTTGTGAATATCATCAAGGGTCGCCGGGGCACAACCTTGAGAATTGCTTTTCTCTGAAGGCGGACGTACAGAGATTAATTAAGAATGGTATCTTGTCTTTCAAGGATGTTAATCCAAATGTTAGAGATAATCCTTTGCCTCGACATGGGGCAGCTTCAGTGAACATGGTGGAAGGTTGTCCGGGGAAGTTTCGAGTTTTTCAAGTCGAACACATAAGAGAGTCGTTGGTCAGGTTACATCAGAGTTTGAGAAGACTTGCCTTTGTTAGGCACCAGCATGATTATGATGTTTGTGAGTTTTGTTCAAGAGAGGATGATTGTCCTATCGTGAAAGAGGATATTCAGAAGTTACTAGATCAGAGAGTTATCACTATTACCTATGACCGAAATCCGGAGGATGAAGTGAATGTTATCATACCACAATTCAATTTGCCTGAATCAGTAGAGATTGCTTACAATAGTCAGACTGCGCCTGTTGATCCTTTGATTATTTACCCACCTGGCCCTGTGCCTTACAGCTCAGACCAAGATGTGTCGTACAAGTATAATGCCACAATGATGGAGAATGGGGTAGAAGTCCCCATACCAACAAGACCGTCTTTTGTTAACATTGCCGACGTGAGTAGAGTTACGAGAAGTGGGCGTGTTTTTGCAGCAGTACCTTCGAAGAGACCGGAAGCTCAAGTTAGGAGGCCCATACCGGCGGAGATTCCAGTAAGAAATATTGAACCAAGGGTTGAGATAGGCCGATCCAGTGAACCTATCCCTCACCCCGAGGATGATGAGATTTTGAAACTTATCAAGAGAAGTGAATATAAGATTGTGGACCAACTTTTGCAAACACCTTCCAAGATTTCCTTGCTTGCCTTATTGAGAGATTCTGGTGCGCATAGAGAAGCCTTGATGAAGGTCTTGGACCAGGCGTTCATGGACCATGATGTGACGGTTGACCAGTTCGATGGAATTGTGGGAAATATAACTTCGTGTAACAATCTTGGTTTCAGTGATGAAGAACTCCCGGAGGAGGGGAGAAACCACAATATGGCTTTGCACATCTCAGTAAGTTGTGGAAACGATACCTTATCAAGCGTGTTGGTGGATACAGGCTCGTCGTTGAATGTGATGCCCAAGACTACGTTATCTCGGCTTTCATATCCAGGTGCTCCTATGAGGCCTAGTGGAGTAATTGTTAAAGCATTTGATGGCTCCAGGAAGACAGTTATTAGTGAAGTGGATCTTCCTATAGTGATTGGTCCCCATACTTTTCAAATCACTTTCCAAGTGATGGATATCCGTGCTGCCTACAGCTGTTTATTGGGTCGTCCCTGGATCCATGATGTCGGGGCAGTCACCTCTACGCTCCATCAGAGATTAAAGTTTGTAAGACATGGGAAGCTAGTGATGATTGGGAGAGAGCAGGCTATGGTGGTAAGCCATTTATCATCATTTTCTTTTATTGATGCTGACGAGGATGTGGGGACCCAGTTCCAGGGTCTATCTGTTTCTAAGAATACAGTGAAGAAGCAAGGGGCATCCATCTCTTCTTTTGAGGATGCGCGGCGAGTGGTGGAAAGTGGTTTGGCCGAAGGATGGGGCCAGGTGTTGACGTTACTCGAGAACAAGTCTGGGGAAGGTCTGGGTTTTCATCCAGTATCTGCAAGGGTCAAGAAAGAGGTGGTTGTTCGTCTGATTCAAGAGGTTTTCCGAAGTGCAGGGTTTGTACATCCTGAAGTTGATGCTATCATAGATGATGATTCCGAAGAAGATTTGCCCGTTTTTGTGACGCCTGGATTGGCTTGCCAAAACTGGATAGCTTTTGATGTTCCCGTTGTTATGCATATTTCCGAGTAATGTTTCGTTTTGTTTTTCTTTGAAAAATTCGCTCTGCCCAAGGCGAAACGTATTTTGTGTCGGGCTATGAAAAATAATTCCTTTTGCTCTGCCCAAGGCAAAAGAGAAATATCTGGGTTCTTTGTTTCAAGTATTTCTCTTTGATAAATAAAAACGTTATTTTGTCCACTACTGTTTTATTTTTCACTTTTGGGAAATAGTAATGAAGTTAATTGGTAGTAATGGGAAACATAATAACCCTTTTGTTTTATTTGCACAAATCGATTTCTAAAATAAAGCATAATCATATGTGCAGATTAATCCATGACTTAACCATCGAAAACAATGATCCTATGCCCTCTCCCAACTTTGAATTCCATGTGTTCAGAGCCGAAGAAGAGGATGATGAAGAGATTCCTGTTGAGATTTCCCGTTTTCTTGAGCATGATGAGAAGGTCATTCAACCATTTGAAGAACCTTTAGAGTTGGTCAACTTGGGTGATGAAGAAGATAGAAAAGAAGTCAAAGTCGGAGCATTGCTTATCCCGGAAGTTAAAGAGAAAATGTTGGAGCTTCTCAAAGAGTATGTTGACGTGTTTGCTTGGTCCTACCAAGATATGCCAGGTTTGGACAATGACATTGTGGAGCATCGTTTACCGTTGAGACCTGAGTGTCCGCCGATCAAGAAAAAGTTGAGAAGGACTCGTCCCGACATGGCTGACAAGATCAAAGAGGAGGTTCAGAAGCAGATCAATGCAGGTTTCCTTGTTACATCGGTCTATCCTCAATGGTTAGCCAATATAGTGCATGTTGCAAAGAAAGATGGTAAAGTTCGGATGTGTGTAGACTACAGAGATCTGAATAGAGCTAGTCCGAAGGATGACTTCCCATTACCTCACATTGACGTACTGGTCGACAGTACCACCAAGTTCAAAGTCTTCTCTTTCATGGACAGTTTCTCTGGTTACAATCAAATCAAGATGGCGCCGGAAGATATGGAGAAGACCGCTTTCATTACACCGTGGGGAACATTTTGTTATCGGGTTATGCCGCTTGGTTTGAGGAATGCTGGCGCAACATACCAAAGGGCCATGACTGCTTTGTTCCATGACATGATGCATAAAGAGATCGAAGTGTATGTGGATGACATGATTGCCAAATCACAGACTGAGGAGGATCACTTGGAGCATTTGTTGAAGTTGTTCCAGCGTTTGAGGAAGTACAAACTCCATCTGAATCCCAACAAGTGCACTTTTGGCGTTCGTTCTGGAAGACTTCTAGGTTTCATTGTCAGTCAGAAAGGTATTGAGGTAGATCCTGATAAAGTCAAAGCTATTCGAGAAATGCCCGCACCCAAGACGGAAAAACAAGTAAGAGGATTCCTTGGGAGACTGAATTATATTTCTAGATTTATATCTCATATGACTGCTACCTGTGGGCCGATTTTCAAGCTCCTCAGAAAGAACCAAGGATGTGTGTGGACAGAAGATTGTCAGAGAGCTTTTGATAGTATCAAAGAATATTTGCTTGAACCTCCCATTTTGATTCCTCCGGTAGAAGGAAGACCTTTGATTATGTACCTGACTATATTGGAAGACTCCATGGGATGTGTGCTTGGTCAACAAGATGAGACTGGCAGGAAGGAACATGCTGTGTATTATTTGAGTAAGAAATTCACAGACTGTGAGTCTCGATACTCATTGCTTGAGAAAACCTGTTGTGCTTTAGCTTGGGTTGCTCGCCGTCTGCGCCAGTATATGATTAATCACACTACTTGGTTGATCTCCAAAATGGACCCGATCAAGTATATCTTTGAGAAGCCCGCCTTATCTGGAAGAATAGCCCGTTGGCAGATGTTGTTATCTGAATATGACATTGAGTACCACACTCAGAAAGCGATCAAAGGGAGTATTTTAGCCGATCATTTGGCTCACCAACCAATTGACGATTATCAATCCATCAAGTTTGATTTCCCAGATGAAGATGTTATGTACTTGAAAGCTAAAGATTGTGAAGAGCCGTTACCTGAAGAAGGACCTGATCCTGAATCTCGTTGGGGTTTGATATTTGACGGAGCTGTGAATTCCTATGGAAATGGAATTGGGGCAATCATCGTCACTCCCCGAGGTACCCATATCCCGTTCACGGCGAGATTGAAGTTTGACTGCACGAACAACATGGCGGAGTATGAGGCATGTATTATGGGTCTCGAAGAAGCAGTGGATTTAAGGATTAAGATTATTGATATTTACGGAGATTCGGCACTGGTGATTAATCAAATCAAAGGAGAATGGGAGACTCGTCACCCTAGTTTGATCCCTTACAGAGACTATGCTAGAAGGTTGTTAACTTTCTTCAACAAGGTGGAATTACATCACATCCCTAGAGATGAGAATCAAATGGCTGATGCTTTAGCTACTTTGTCTTCAATGTTTCAAGTGAATGATTGGAACGACGTGCCTACAATCCGAGTTATGCGCCTTGACAGACCTGCTCATGTGTTCTCAGTAGAAGAGGTTACCGACGACAAACCGTGGTTCTACGACATTAAACGTGTTCTTCAAACTCAAGAGTACCCGCCTGGGGCATCCAGTAAAGATAGGAAGACGTTGAGGAGATTAGCAAGTAGTTTCTTCCTCAATGAAGAAGTTTTGTATAAGAGGAATTATGACATGGTCTTGCTCAGATGTGTAGACAAACGTGAGGCAGACATGCTGATGCAAGAAGTGCATGAAGGATCCTTTGGCACTCATGCCAACGGACATGCAATGGCTAAAAATATGTTGAGAGCTGGTTACTATTGGATAACCATGGAATCCGACTGCTGCAAATATGTGAAGAAGTGTCATAAATGCCAGATTTATGCGGACAAGATGCACGTGCCGCCGACCCTCCTCAATGTTATATCTTCACCTTAGCCTTTCTCTATGTGGGGCATTGATATGATTGGAATGATTGAACCCAAAGCTTCAAATAGCCATCGTTTCATCTTGGTAGCGATTGATTATTTTACTAAATGGGTGGAAGCAGCATCTTATGCTAATGTAACCAGACAGGTGGTAGTCAGATTTATCAAGAATCAGATCATTTGTCGATACGGCATCCCGAGCAAGATCATCACTGATAATGGTTCGAATTTGAATAATAAGATGATGAGAGAGCTCTGTGAAGAGTTCAAGATCGAACATCATAATTCTTCTCCTTACAGACCGAAGATGAATGGGGCTGTTGAAGCTGCTAACAATAATATCAAGAAGATTGTCCAGAAGATGGTGGTAACTTATAAGGATTGGCATGAAATGCTTCCGTTTTCCCTGCACGGGTACCGTACTTCAGTTCGAACCTCAACATGCGCGACCCCTTTTTCCCTAGTTTATGGTATGGAAGCTATACTCCCTGTGGAGGTTGAGATTCCGTCTCTGAGAGTGTTGATGGAAGCCAAACTTTCTGAGGCTGAATGGTGTCAAAGTAGGCATGATCAGTTGAATTTAATCGAAGAGAAGAGATTGACAGCGTTGTGTCACGGTCAATTGTATCAGCAGAGAATGAAGAAGGCTTTTGATAAGAAGGTTCGACCACGCGAGTTCAGAGAGGGTGACCTTGTGCTCAAGAAGATATTATCTTTCCAACCTGATTCTAGGGGAAAGTGGGCTCCGAATTATGAAGGACCGTATGTTGTTAAGAAAGTTTTCTCTGGAGGTGCCTTGATTCTCACCAATATGGACGGTGAAGATCTTCCGCGTCCCATGAACGCCGATGCAGTCAAGAAGTATTTCGCTTAGGCAAACTTCTGGTCAAATCAGTCTTGGCATCTGAGCACATTCTGGAATTCAAAGTTGTTAGGGAGAATAGTGATCATTGTTTTTGTATAACCTTTTATTTCATGTACTATTTCCCACATTTTTGTAAATCGTTGGAGTCGCGTTGTTAGCGAACTACCATCTTATTAATGAAATTTGAGCATTTACCTTCTGTGGGCAAAATCTTAATTTTTACGGCAATATTTGAAACAAAGTATTTAAAATATTCTTATTTTCTAAAAAAAGGTGTCGTGAATAACGAAAGGAATATTAACAGTCGTTCCGAAGATGGTCAAGCCATGAAATGCAAAATAGTGCAGTAATTTATACTCGCGTGATGAACCTGTTTTCTTTCGAATCGTCATGGAGTGTTGGTGGTGTGCACGCTTGGCTATAGTGGTGCTAAGTTGGTGACTCCCCGGTTGTTCCAGTTAGGTGTTGTTTTAGCTACCTTCGTTTGGGAATTTTTTTTAAGTGCGGTACACTTCGTCTCATGCCAGTGGTTTATTGGTTTTGTAAGTTTGGATTTGAATACTTTTCTCCTTAGAAGACTTGAACCTTGTAGCGTGATACGCTCCGACGTTGCTTTGTGTTTCCAATTCCAGTTATCTTCCGTCTTTTTTTAAGATGGGCCGAGTATCTATTATGTCGTGACATCTTATCATCTTCGGGATATTTCGTCTGCTCGTTTCGTCAGCATAACATTCATTTATTCATTTACACTTATATCACGCATGCATACTCACATTTGCCGTTGATTTTGGGTTGTACTTTGTTTTTAATACAAGGTACGGCTTCTTTCCAAGTAGAAAGTTAGCTTAGTCAGAAAATGTGCTTCCTTTCTAAATTCCCCAACTGAGCTAATCCTCGTGGATGATTTTTGATTTAGCCTACCCTGTCCATTTCTGGATAGGATGAATCCCCAATCAAGTTACTTTCTCATTGGGTGGAGTCTTGTTTGACGGTTTTCTCTCTAGTTTATTCCTGGATGAAGTTGTTGTCTCTTGCATAGGCTATCTCATGATTTCCCCCAGTGAAATCGCGACCTAGACGGTTGGTGCATTTATTTTGCACATTTAAGTATATGATCTCCTCGAGAAGGATTGATTTAGGGTTCTCTTTGGCGAAGATTTTTATTCTCTGCCAATATCATCGCAGTTTCCTTCTGAATTATTTTGGGAAGACGACAAGCGGCAGCTCTTCATGAGCAACTTGTACGTTATAGACACCGTTGGAAAACGACAAGCGGCAGCTCTTCATGAGCAACTTGTACGTTACTTCTTGAAAGCGCCGAGCAGCAGCTCTTCACGAGCTACTAGTGCGTCATTACTTCTTGAAAGCGCCGAGCAGCAGTTCTTCACGAGCTACTAGTGCGTCATTCACTTCTTGAAAGCGCCGAGCAGCAGTTCTTCACGAGCTACTAGTGCGTCATTTACTTTTTTGAAAGCGCCGAGCAGCATCTCTTCACGAGCTACTAGTGCGTCATTTACTTTTTTGAAAGCGACAAGCAGCAGCTCTTCACGAGCTACCAGTACGTTATTATTCTTCGGAAAACGGCAAGCGGCGGTCTCTTTATTTGAGCAACTTGTACGTTATTACTTTTCTGGACGACAGCAAGTGGTAGCCTCTTTATTTGAGCAGCTTGTACGTTATTGGTATTTTCTTTGGACAACAGCAAGTGGCAGCCTCTTTATTTGAGCAACTTGTATGTTATTGGTATTTTCTTTGGACAACCGCAAGTGGCAGCTTCTTTATTTGAACAACCTGCGTATCTACAATCTTATTACTTCAGCATTAATTGGTATCTCTCCGGAAATCTCGCGGAGAAAGTTTGTTATGAATTTTTACCTTCAGAAGTTGGTAACCCGTCAACAGCAAATTTGATACTTTTTGTCTATCTTCGACCTTGGGTTGTGAACTCACTGTTTTGGGTCAATAATCTTTTTACGGCCTATGCAAGACGCCTTCTTTGTTAGGGTCAGAGGTCGTATCCCCTCAATTTTATTCGCTGTCAGGAGTCTGTCGTTCGAAGTCGATAGCTCGTTTCCCCAGTAGCGTATAATTCATGTCTCTGTGTTTGTTGGTGTTCGATTCCTCCAGCATTGTCTTGTTTCGTACAATATCTTTCTCTGTGAATTCAAGCACTACATTCATATCACTGCATGATGATGGCATCTTAGGACAAAATTTGCGTAATTATGTATTTAAGTACCTTCAATCTCGTCGAAACGAAGATTTTAATCTTCATATCTCCGGATAGAAGAAACTTAAATAGGGGCAGCAGTTGTACCCCAAATTTTGACCTAAGATACCATCTCCCATCTGCATCATTCGCATTGCAAGGGTTTTGACCTATTTTTATCAAATTTTTAAAGCAGTGTAAAAATTCATAACTTCTTCGAGTCGAGAGCTATTTATTTGTTGAACGCTAAATTTATCAACTGATCAAGACTTAAATGACGTTTATTAATTATTTATTATCTTAAATTTAAATAATTGGAATCTATTTTCAATTGTTATATAATTTAAAGACTCATGAATAATGAAATAAACATTTTGAGAATGGGTTTATTAATTGGTCAACAATGATTATTTAATTCTTTATCATTCTAGGTTAAATAATTAAAATTCTATTTTTAATTATTATAATTTAGAATATTATGAATAATGAATTAAATAATTAAAATTGTTAATTGGCCAATGATGTTTATTTATTTGTTTATCATTCTGAATTTAAATGATTGGATTTGATTTTCAGTTATTATATAATTTAAAGAATTATAAACAATAAATAAATAATTGGAAAGAAAAAGAATTAATTGGGAAATAATAGAATTTTATTCACTTTATTCTATTTATTACAATTATCATTTAAATATTGTGTTATTACAAAATATTTATAATGGCAATTACATAAATGCTTAAAGTAAAATAAAAAACTATTTTCCTAAATTCTAAATCTTCATCTTCTATCCAATGCCTTTTCGTCTGCTCATTTAATTTTACCTGCAAAAACAATTAAAAGAAAAGTCAGATTTGAATAAATAATTAAAAGCAGAAAATAAATTTAATGTTCATCATTAAAGGCAAACGGCTGGAATCAGTTTACCCTTTTTTGCAAATCACGGGATTTCTCCCGGTTCACAAAAAAGTGAGGAATTTTATTTCATAAATGAATGCACAATTTTGAAATATGCAAATTCATTTCTATTTTTCAAAACTAAATATGCATAATTTCTTTGTCACAATGTATATTTCAAATTATACACAGCATACAAATACAGCATATGCCATTTCCCACAAGCAATGCAACGTAAACCTATGCAACTTAAGAAGAAGCCAAATAACATAGGCTCCCATGCAAGACAAAAAGAATTATGCAGTTTCAAAACAATGTGCAAGCAACATATATTTCCTGTTTCATCATGTTTCAGCCTATGCCTTTTCAGAACAGCAGTACAATGCGTCATTTCTATGTATCAAGTGTACCCATGAGAGAGAAGAGAGGAAGAAGTTTGGTTTTTGCAGGTTTTGGTTTAGGCAAAAGGAATTACAAAACAAAGCTACTGCAGTAACACAGTAAAAGAAGAAGCACAAGAGTAGAATACAAACAAAACTGTTGGAGCAGTTTGGTGCAGAGTATCAAGAAGGATACCAAGACCTCCAACCTGTAACGTAAACAAAAGGAAAAGCAAGTTGTTATAACACAGAAACCCCCTTCAAAATTAGAGAGTTCACACCCTGCATTAAAACCGAAAACCATTCCAAAACCCTGGCTACTGCATAAAAACCAGTAGAACAAAACCAATTCAAGAATTAGAAAGCCCTACACAACCATAAACCTGCTATCTGCATTGCAAAAACCTGTCTACTACCGAAACCAAAACACCAAAAACCATTAATCTGCTACTGCACTAAACCATTTCAAAACCAGTAGAACCATTTCAAAACAAAAACAATATGGCCTAAACCTCAGTACCCTGAATGAGCCACCAAGCCAATATCACAAGAATCATTCCAAAACCATAAATATGACCTAAAAAACCATTCAATCTGCGTTTACATAAACCACAAACCTGCATTTACCGAAACCTGTTATTGTCAAACCAGTAAAACCTGCCTACAGCATTATTAAAACTGTACCATCCTAAAAAAAAAACAGTAGCTATGGCCTAAACCAGCAAAACCATAAGAGCCACAACCTAAAAACCTGTCAATCCTCATCAAACCAGTAAAGCCTTACAGCCAAGAACACCCTCAACCTTATACCAAATAACACAACCAACTTACCAAACATATCCAATACCAAAGCCTCAAGAATACTATCACAGGCTAGCAAAAAGCGACAGTAGCGAGAAGAAGAAAGAGCAGTCCAACATCATCACAGTGAAGAAGAAAAATAGGAAAGTTTTCAAGGCATCTAACAAAGGCAACAGTAGCTAGCAAGAGGAGGGAAAAGACAAACCAGGTTCAAAGTATATCACGCCGTCACCGTCTTCCCCGCCACCGAAGCCTCCTACGCACAAGTCCAAACTTCTTTCCTCCGTCTCCAAAGGTAATATTTTTTTCCTCTCTTTCTTTGTACACCTCAAATAACCAAATAACAAGAAATCAGAATCAGATGAACACAAATCACACATGCAGTAATGAAAACCTAAACGTAATCAAAACAATCGTACCGTAATCTGTCGCCATTAACGTTCTGTTGGAGGAAAGATTGAAGCTTGGACATGTTGGTGGCTCGGGCAAGGAATCCAGGAGTTTAGCCTTAGACGAAGAAGATACGCGAAGAAGACGAAGACGAGGAATGGATGAGCGCCACTCTGCAAACCTTAACCTTAATCCCTAATGCAGATAACAAAACGCGTTTAACCCCTAACAAATTTGTAAAACATTTGGACCACCCCTCTTTGCCAAAGCCCACGAATTTCTTGTACACCCCCTTCTTCTTCTGTTTTCTATTGGGCCCTTCTAAACCTGTTAGCCCATTTAAATCTTCATCATCTACCCTTTTTTTTTATATACTTTCTCTGTTTATTTTCCTTTTTTTATAATTTTTATTAAGTTAGATAATTAGTAAATTTTAAATCAAGAATAAGAGGTATAATTTAATTAAAAAATTTTTAAATAATGGGATCTTTTTAACTCTAGGTTTAATCTAGTAATTTTAGTTTTTTTATTAGGTTTAATTAATAACCTTTAAGTTTTAATTAGCTTAGAGTTATTTTAATAAATCTTAAAATAGTACTATAAAAAAATACATAAAAAATAGAGGTTTAAGAATTAAAATACTTTATTTTTCTATAATTAATTCTCTTGTTTTATTGATATTAAACAAAAAACCTAAAAACAAAAATAGAAACTTAAAAAACATTTTATTTAATCAATTCCCTTGCGTTGTTAATATTAAACCAAAAAAATCTAAAAAATACATATTTACACCATTTGGCCATTTATTTAACTGTTGTTATCTAATCATTATCTGCTCAATTGTCTGTTTAATTATTTCATACATACTTGTTTATTTTGTTTACGTTTAAATCCAAGGAAAAAACGATTAAGTTTGTCGACTTCATGTCTTCAAGTCTAATTGCACGAGCACTCGCATTTCATTAAAACTTAGGATAATTTTCCTTCAAGTATTCAATCTTTTCAAAACTTATACCCTTTAAGCAAAAACTTCGATGTTAGGTCGTCGCATTCCAAAAACCCGTCCGTACCCCCTTTTCGGCCAAAGCAATTTATTTTTAATCAAACGATCAATTTTAATAAAACAGATATCTCAAAAGGTTCCTATAGAGTACTATAGATGCATTGGGTGCTGATACCTTCCCATTGTATAACCAACCCCCGAACCATAGATCTTTTCAAAAATGCCTTGTATCTTTATTACTTTTAAAAAAGTATTATTTACATTGCATATTTAGGGTTTTATTTCGCTCTTTCCCCTTTTCCCTTGGAAACAATAAAGCGCGGTGGCGACTCTTGCTTTTGTGAGACGAATTAATCAATAATTCGATCTCCGATTTACCCCGCTACATTTTTTATCGCTACAACTAGGATAACATATAAAGTTACTATCAAAATCTTAAGGCCAGGTGTAGAAACACTTCTTGTTCTTACATAAAATTCACATTTTTCTAAGTCATTGATGTTTAATTTAGAATTAAACATAAGCTAATTAAACTAGAAATAATAAGCTTATTAAGATAACAAATTCTAGCATGTCAAACATTAAAATCACACAAAGAGGAAACATAAGGAGACATTTTATTCATTTTATCATTTAACTTAAAAAATGTCATTTTGTGGCGAACCCTTTCCCCACAAAAATAACATTCTTAATGATGATGTACAAATTTCCCCAATAGACTAACTAAATCCTGCCTTATTCAGAAGAAAACCATACAAAAAATTCTAATCTCAGGAGTGTGCATGACATCCTTCAAAATTATTGTGAATCTCATTGTGAATTACGATAAAATTAAATATTAATTTGTGAGGCAAAGAATAGTAGCAACCAAAATAAATGGTCTACAACAATAATAATCCATACACGGATAATATAATAGAATAAGGCGAGAAAAATATGAAGGTTTGTTTACCTTGTTCGATCAAATGATCTACTCTGGGGGAGAGAGTTGCTCTCCAATTTACTATACTCAGAAAGTCGTTACAAGAGATTACAGATGAGTTACAAGAAAATAAAATTTTCCTTCAAGTTCCCAAAAACAACCTTGGAGGCATCCAAAACTACCCTATTTTCTATCCAAGTGTTTCCCAACCTCTTCAACCTTCAATATATAAATAACTTAACCCAAGGTGTAAACAAGTATTTCTCAATTCCCAATAACCTTAGATAACTTAAAATGTTTCCAAAACCCTTGCCTTTCTAAAGTTTCCCTTGAGAATAGCCAAAACTATGTTATACCTTTAAACCCTTGTGCTCCCTTGTTGTTGTAAGCTCTAAGATTATCACACTATAATAACAGAAGAGATACATATTTATAATAGCCAAAATTCAACAAATCTATAGAAAATCCCAAAACATGTCTCCTTAATTGCTAGAATAGAAAATATTATTATACTTATAATATTTCTCAAATATTATAAATATCTTTTAATATCTCTTAGACTATTATAAATATATATCTTATAATATCTTTTAGAATATTATAAATATATATCTTATAAAATCTTTTAGAATATTATAAATATCTTATAATATCTTTTTTCATTAATTAATATGATCTCCAAATTAATATAAAATATTCTAACATTAATGAATGGGTCAGTGAACCGAATCGACCGAATCTGATACCCGTGAACCGTTCGGACCAGACTACTTTTTGACTTTCTGATTTCTGGAAATCTCGAAACATGTTTTCTTTCTCGTCGTCATCAAAGGTTTTAAGGCACATTAAAATAATCTCCACCTTAACTTTAAATTATGTTGATACCAATTTAACCATCAACGACGTTGCTTCTCTCTACCAGGTTGAAACTTTTAATCAATAAACTTGGTCAAATTCAAACCGCCCTTGAATCTTGATCTCATCACTTGTTTCTAATTACCTTTTTTGCCTAGGTAATTTAACAAGCCTGCAAGTATGATTTTTCAACCACCCTTGACTCCACCTATTTTCAAATGCCTCCCTGAAGGTTTTTCTTCTTTTATTTTGTAGTTCTTCAGCCACATTAAAAACATAATATCCAAGGCTAGCATAACCATCCCTTTAAAATTCTACAATAACCCTCCTTACTTTATCATGCATCAAATGATAATCAGAGATCTCTGTAACCGTTCCCTTACTACTGCTAGCACCTCAAACTAAGTTTTTTCCGTTATAGATTTTACCAGGTTTCTCTCTTGGTTTTCACTATTATCCCTCTGAAGAAATTCTCTACCAACCAAGTAAGTAGTTTTATCCTTAGCTCTTCCCCAAAAAATCGATAAGACCTCAGCGGTAACATGCATTTTCATCCCTTGATTTCTGCAAAATTCATTATACTCCTCTGAAACTTTCTCAAGGCATTCATAATGCCTTAAACCATCATCTTATAGTTATTCCTTTTCATGAAAGCCTCCATTAGTTAAAAATGAATGGATAACAACATTTGAACCTTCTAAAATGTATAGACCACATGTTTTAGACCCTTTAGCAATAATCAATTCATCACGTGAAATCTTCAACACTCCATGTTCAACTCTAGTACAATAGCCTAGATCATCAAACATACTTATAGACAACAAATTTCCCTTGAGTTCTGGAACATACCTCACATTGTGAATAAGAAGTTCCCGATCATTAAACATTTTAAGTATGACTGTATTAATACCATGAACCTTGCAAGCTTTATTATCACCAAGGCAAACAACTCCACCTTGAACCATCTACAAAGTTTCAAAGTATTCTATTCTTAAACACATGTGATAAGATCAACCTATGTCAATGATCCAACTATTTTCAGTTTCCAAACTCGATACTACTAGTACATCAGCATCCTCAAAACTTTCCTCACCAATGGCAACTGCAACTTTCACAGAATCTTCAGTGACCTTTCTCTCAGGATAATCCCTTTTAAAGTGACCAATTTTCTGACAATTAAAACATTTTACATTTGACGTTTCAAACCTCTTTGATTTTGACATCCCTTTACGCTCACCTCCTCCTCTTGACACATTTAAGCCTTCACCGCTATCTTCAATCTTCAAATCTTTCGAATTTGAATATTTTTTGGACTTCACTATCGTCTGGACTTCATCCAAAGTAATAGTACCTTCATCACCATAAATAAGGGCATCCTTAAAGTTCTCAAAGGATCAGGGTAATGAACTCAACAGTAGTAAATCCATGTCCTCATCAACAATCTTCACTTCAATATTCTCATTATCATCAATAATCTTGTGAAATTCTGTAAGTGTTGGAGCGTTGTAGCGGCAAGCAACAAAAGTTTTGGAAATATTTATCTGGGAATTTATCGTGTCCATATAGATTGGTTATTGAATTGTCATTAGACAAATCTCTCGTTAATGAGTTTGGGGATAAATGGGTTTATTTGTAAGGAAAGGGTAAAAACTATTGACAAGAAAATAAATACATTAAATAGAAAGGAGAAACCTAAAATGCAGGAATTTACACTACTCGTCACAAATTTAAACTTATTGATCAATTGCACTCAACCTACTGTACTCGTCAAAATCATCACGGACACCGTGAGATGTATCCATAACAAAGGTTATGTCTAACGCCAAGTCGCGAGACCAACTGTATTACTCTATCAGCAATGTCTTGCACGCTACAACAACACAGAGACATTAAGCTTTAGCACCCAAAGTGAATATTAGTTATAAATCTATCTCTAGAATATAGAAACTAATAAATATTGATCCTTAATCAAGATTTGTGAGGTATATGTCTATAACAACCCAAATCTAAACATAAAGCAAAAAGATCAAATAAGACATCAAGATTGATTTGTAAATCAAGCTTTATACAATACCATGATCAACAAATATACATATGTTCAAAGTAAATATACAAACATACCCACCAAATAGAGAAATACATAGAGAAGAAATGGAGAAAAACCAAACATCTCACGGATTGTCAGCGCCGATTGATGAGAAATCCGACTCTGGATCATCAAGATGCAAGCTCCAATGTTGTTTTATAGCTTCTCAAAACCAAAAATGGAGGTTGGATGAATTGGGACCAAAAATACCCAAAACATACCCAAAAAATGTGTTTTTACACCTAAATACGCATTTCTAACTGTCAAGCATCGCTCGCAAACCAAAAAGCGTCTCCCTGAGACAAAAACAATGTTCTTCCCATGCTACAGCTCGCCTAGCGTCGCCCGGCGACAGATGACAGAAGGTTGAAAAATCAGCATAACATTCTGCACTGTTTCGATCATAACTTTTGAATCGTAACTCTGATTCGCGCCCAGTTCGAAGCGTTGGAAAGCTTATTCAATGCTCTTTCAAAAAATGACAAAATATAAACCAAATTAATGATGTTATATTCTTTAATTTTGATCCTTATTCATTGACGAGTTCCTCAAAATCGCGCGTTTGAAGCCGTGTCTTTGACACTTTATTGTTCATGCTCTAAATACGCATCAATACCTACAAAATGAACGGGAAAACGTCAAACGGTACCCTATGTATAAAAAAACACAAATAAACACAAACTAAATGTATTTATACAAAAGTAAGGTTTAATCAATGATATTAACAACAAAAAGTCGATAAGTGCAATAAAAAGTATATACAAAAATAGCTACAATTTGCCCTTATCAAAATCTCCCCAACTTGAACTATTGTTTGTCCTCAAACAAAGTAAAATAACATAAAGAACAAAGAATGATAAATCAAAGAATCACGAATCAACAGGTTTTGAAAAGGGGAAACAAATGTAGTGGTTCAAATGAAAAACAGTACACACAAAGTAAACACTTACCACTAAACTACGACTATAACATAAACACAAAACAAATCCTAAATACAAAAATTATGCCAAACACTCTAAAACAATAATAGTTCACAAATGAATCACACCTAGCAAACACAATCATCGGTAGATGAAAAACACACAAAAATGGGGTATTTTCACTCATCCAACAATCTTGCAAACAATAGACTAAATTATGTATTCATCCAAAAATTTACATTGAAAATATAAAAGCAAGAATCTCAAGGGCTTTTCAAGGTTGTAATGTGGCTTGGTTAACAAACAAGTGATAAGTCTTAAATCTAATTGAAACAAAAACTTACCTAAACCTAAGGGAGTAATTACTTCTATAAAATTTCAAACAATATAATTTTAATCAAACTTCTTCTTTATCCCAAATTTTAAACCAACACACATCACTTATTCAACACAGCATTATTCCATACTCTTTTTTTTTCTTTTTCAAAGCTTTTCTATTTTTTCCCTTTCTTTTTCTATCACTTTTTTTTTCATTTCTTTTCTCATTTTTTTTCATTTCTTTTCTCATTTTTTTTCATTTCTTTTCTCATTTTTTTTCATTTCTTTTCTCATTTTTTTTCTTTTCAACCTCATAGCAATCAACTAATATATACACAATCATTTTTCTCCCCAACTTGAATTCAACCATACATTAAAGTGAATACTCCATACTTTCTAAGACAAGGTAAAAATTCAAACCAAAACAATGGTTGATGACTCAAGAAAACAACGAATCAACATCCATGCAAAAAGGGAAACTAAATACTCATAGACAAGCATTTAGCAAATACAATATGGATAGTGACAAAAGGATCAAAGGGATTACAAATGATCACACACTCACAAGGTAAATTGACTATTTGGCTAGGTAGTTGTACTCAAAATGGAACAAAAAATGCCTTGATCACTTTCTTGCATTCATACAATCAACACAAAACAAAATATTAATCATAATAAATTCTAGTAAAAACAAGAATTGTGGCCTCTAGTATATGTGAACAATGGAAAGCTACCTCACAAAAATGATGGGAACTAAAGTGATTCATAAATGAATAAGTATATAAAAGAATGAATGGCATAAAATTTGTAAAAAGTCTAAATGTCATGAATATGCTAAAGTATAGAAAGTGATAAACACATACCTCAAACGTGTACAAAACTTTAACAAAATCATTACCAAGCATTCGCAAGTCGAAACAATTAAACTTGACAAATCACCTCAATATTCTACAAGTTACCGGACCAAAAATTGAGTGCAAACAACAACAAAAGAATTAGAAAAGTAATACTCCTACAAAATTTCAATGTTCAACATTTACAATATCTATAACGAACAAAACTCCTCAAGCTAAACATGACAGAATTTCGGAAAACACAAATTGACATAACAAAATAAATACAAATAACAATATGAAAGTTTTACAGAACAAAGTAGTGTCAACCTTCTCTTTGTTGAAGTCATTTTCTAAAAGAAAAGTGTTGAGTCTTTCATACCAAGCTCTTGGAGCTTATTTTAGACCATACAGGGATTTCTTGAGTTTGAAAACAAAATCAGGATTTTTATTATCTTCAAAACCAGGAGGTTGGTGCACATAAACTTACTCAGTTATGTAAGCATTCAAAAATGCGCTTTTAACATCCATCTAATATAAGATGATGTTATGATTAATAGCAAAGGAAATTAAAAGACAAATAGATTTTAACCTGGCGACTGGTGCAAAGGTTTTTGTATAGTCTATTATTTCTTGTTGACTATATCCTTGTGCAACCAATTGAGCCTTATTTCTTACCACTTCATCTTTTTCATTAGCTTCTTCCGAAAAACCCATTTGGTTCTAATTACATGAGTTCCTTTGGGTCTTGGTACTAGATCCCAAATATCATTGATTGAGAATTGCCTGACTTCTTCTTCCATGGCTTGAATCCAAGATTTATCAAGAAGAGCTTTATTGGTAGAGACATGTTCTATCATCGAAACCATACTTAGAAGTATTTCTTCAGGAGGCTTGAAGTGAGATCTAGTTCGAACAGGTTCTGTCTTATCTCCTAGAATCTGTTCCTCGGAATGCGATAGACTTTGTGTTAGTCTTTTTGGAGGAGTCTAAACATTAGAGACATATGGTTGATTATTTTCTGGCACTTTCACTTCTTGGACTTCAGCAGCATTTCCATCAGATTTTGAGTAGGTGATTTCTACATCTGCAAGCTTATCAACTTGCTTTGACTTTTCAAAGTCAAGATTATCAACAAGTCTAACATGACTTGATTCCTCAACAATGAGTTTTTCAATGTTATATACCTTGTATCCTTTTGAGAGTTCAAAATATCCTAACATGATACAACTATGAGGTTTTGAATCAAACTTGTTTAGACTTTCTTTAGTGTTCAGAATTAAAAAACAAAAAAGAACATCCAAACAGATGAAAATAAGAAATGTTGGGTTTCTTGTTCTTCCACAATTCATAGGGAGTCATTCCAAGAATATATCTAATGGAGACTATGTTTAGAATATAACACATTATGTTTAAAACTTCTACCCATAAGTACTTTGCCATGTTGGTTTCATTGATCATGGTTCTAGCCATTTCTTGCAAAGTCCTATTCTTCCTTTCAACAACTCCATTTTCTATGGAGTTCTTGGATAGGATAAATTATGGGAAATTCCATTTTTCATCAAATAGATTTTCAAAGTATTTGTTTTCGAACTCTCCACCATGATCACTTCTAACCTTGACAATTTTGAGATTCATCTCATTTTGTACGTGAGTACAGAATGTAATGAAAACAGAGTGTGACCCATCCTTGTGTTTAAGAAACTTTATCCATTTCCATCTTCTATAGTTATCTATAATGACTAATCCATACTTATTTCCATTTATTGACACATTTTTTACTGGCCCAAATAAATCAATGTGAAAAAGTTCTAATAGTCTGATGGTGGAAATAACATTTTTTGCTTTGAAAGAGTTTTTTTGAAAACTTGCCTTTTTGACATGCTTCACAAAGACCACCTGAAGTATACTTAAATTTTGGTAGGCTTCTAACGAGGCCAGGCTTATTTAGTTGAGAAATTCTTCTCGAGCTAACATGACCTAAACGTTTGTGCCACATTCATTGCTTTTCATTAACAGACACGAGACATTTTACATTTTATTCTGTAAGGTCAGAAAGTATGATACTATAGGTAATGTTTCTTCTCTTTCCATTGAAAAGAACATAACAATATTTTTTACTAACATCTTTACAGGAATCTTGATTAAAAATTATATCATACTGTTGTACCCCAAAATTTGCCCTCCTATATTTCTCAATACATGTCAAGTAAGGTCCTTAAATTGCTCAAGGAGGTCCAAGAGTTGACCAGACAAACTCTCTCCTAAGGCAGTCTACCTCAAATCAGGGTTTCATTTTGCATCAAGATGCTGAAGTCCAAAGGATCCTAAATTCTCACCATTGTCCTAATATGTTCTCAAGATCATCCATGTCAAGTTTCAAGCCTTGCAGAGGAAGTTTGCTCAGTCAATTGCTCAAATACCTAGAAATCGACTGTGCTAGGTCAAAAGTCAACTATGGCCCACATACAGTCAAACCTCAATATTTTTGGTCAACATCCTCATTTTGAAGTATCATTCATCATTTGATCAAGGGTTGATCATGATTCATCAAGGATTTCTCACATATCATCAAAACCCAAAAGTTGCTAAATTAGGGTTTTGTAGGAAAAGTCAACTCAACTTTGATCAAGCATAGCTTTCTCATACTTCATCAAAAATGACCCATCCAAAGCTCATTTTGAAGAGGATGAAATTCCCTACAATTAATCTTCAGCTCCCAAGTTCATAATATGCACTCACAAAGAGATAAGAATGTTGACATTATAGGTCATTTTGAAAAGTCAACAAAAACACTTTTTGGGTCAAGGCTTCATACATGAACATGGAAGACCCAATTGAGACCAGACCAAAAGGATTTCTTAAAGGACATCCTAAGATTTCTAAAAAGTCCAAGAACACCTCTCTAGGGTCAAAATTGAGAGAGTTATGCATTGACCAAGTTGACCCTTTTTGCAAAATTGCCAAAAGTCAAATGTGTCCAAAATTGCATTTTTTGCTAAATGGGCCAAACTTTTTATGCTTGCACTGAGCTTGTGATGTGATCCACGACCCATGAGCCTTTCCACTTGTCATTCTTTTATTTTTATTATTTATTTTGATTTTATTTCATTTAAATCAAATAAAATCAATATAAAATAATGAAAATATCAAAAATCAATTAAACCTTGAGATTATGTGCATGATTAGAGTCATTATACAGCTGGTGGAAAGATCAAATCGTGCAAGGCTTCATATGGGCAGAAAAAGATTGAAAATGCTTGTTTTGGAAAGATTTTGTGCAAGGAATAAATCAATGGTCAATCTTCATAAATCGCAAAGATTTGATGCAAATTTTTACCCTAATGCATTCTCGAATATATTCGGAACATATCCAAGGAAAAAAAAAGGAGGAACAGCCATGCAGAGGTGAAAACAAAAACTCAAAAATTGCAAGAAAAGTGGTGATCCAATTTCTGTGTTAGAGGTCGATTCGTGCCATTCTCAGGTTGCCAATAGGTTGCTGGACATTCCAGGAGAAATTTCCAATCAGATTCAAGCCTTTCCACGCTTGGAATTGCAAGATAGAGGTATCAAGATATGCCTCCAAATTCGAATTCAGTTTCATTGATTCACTCACCCATTGCATATTTTAATGATATATTTTTGTTTGTCTTTGAGTTTGCAAGCTTTTGATACCATTTAATTGTATTTCTAACACTTGCACATGAAGATGCCATTGTTAGGGTTTGCTCTTATGTTTTAGGGTTTCTCTGTATCAGTAAAATTGGTCCAAGAAAGTAGTACCATAGTATTTGTGGGTTCGAGACGAACAGAACCATGTAATTAGAATTCATTTTAGCATGAGTTTTCTTGATGATTGAAAGTTACAGGTTTGTAGCTACAGTAAGTGTCTGTAGGTAAAAGTTCAGAACTTTAAACGATGATTCCAGGGAAGAAGACAATAGCATGTCACAGCCTGAATGGTTGATTCAAATTCGGGCGCGTTATTCTGGCCAGAAACATGTAGATCTGATATATATTGTTTGTTTCTATTATATTAATAAACTAACATCCAGCGCAGTTGGTCAGAAGAAGGAAGTCAGAAGTTCATTGTTCTGGGTTCGATCCCAGGCGTGAGCTTTTGGTATATTATCCTTTGTTTTCGCCAGAGCCAGCACGTGCATCTTCTGAGGATCATCACCTTCTGGATCCACTAGCCAGCATCAGATCCAGTGCACCATCTTTCTGATCCATTAGACAGGATCAGATCCAACGCATCATCTTCTGGATCCCATTCAGAACTAGATCCAGCACGCCCCATCTTCTGAGGGTCATCGTCTGTTGGATCCACCTACCAGGATCAGATCCAGTACCCCCAATCTTCTGAGGGCCACCATCTTCTGGACCCCATCAGCCAGAACCAGACCGCTGACAGCAGGCTCACTTGGTTATTTCCATTATTTTTCTTTAATTTTCGTTTCTTTAATTATTCTGTTTTTGTTTCATCAACACCAAAACTATTTTTTCTAAAAATTGACCAATTAAAAAATCACAAAAAGAGGACTTATTTACTTAATAAATGTTGTTAATTAATTAGCTTAATTATTTTAAAGAAATTCTAATTTCTTTCACAATTAAAATTAATTAGAATTTAGGATTTTCTTTTTTTAATTCAATTATTTCATTACTTTCTTAAAATAACAAAAATGACAAAAAAATGTTTACTTTAATCAATTACAATTAGGTTTAGTCAAGGGTCAAAACCCTAGTCGCTTCGCATTTAATTCGCCGCGCGCTGGCTATTTATTTTTGCCAATATTGTTGTAACTGCTCACTGGTATGTAATAGTTTAAATTAGGATTTTCATTTATCGCTTTTCCCCGATTTTTTGTTATGTAATTAATCCCCCTCCCTGAAGCCTTATAATAGCGTAGATTTACTTTCTCGCATCTTAATTCTCGCAAATATGAATGACAAGATTGCATGATAATTTAATACAGTTAGAAAACCCTAATGTGCAAAGACTAAATAATTGAAAACAGATCACTCGCACATATCACTCTTAGGGTATACTCACACTTCAGTTGCCTTCGATAAACGATCATTAAGTATAGGATGTCTTAGTGGTTGCCCTCCTGTCTAAAAAGATCAAACGTTGCCTCATAAATGTTGCCTCGAATATGATCTTAAGACTCCAGGGTAATTACTAAGGTGTCCTAACATTGCTTTAGTGATCGTACATCCCTTTAGAATTGACCCTTACAACTCCAACGACGATGCTACCTATTTCTCAATAGTAGGATAAGCGCTGTCTAAAGGAAACGAGAATAGAAACGATTTTTTTTCAAGTAAGTAGATGCTAGTAGGTACTTGCTCAAATCAAAAACCTTTCACACTTACACATTTCAAAACAATTTTGAAAACAAATTCGTCACACCCTTGAGGACTGATACAAGGGTTATCACGAAGTTAAAACTCTTTTCAAAACAAAGCACATACACAAGCAATTTTAAAGATGAGCAAGTACCTAAGAGCCCATGGAAAACCATGGATAGAAAGGGTGCTAACACCTTCCCTTTCTATAATCTACCCCCCGTACTCAGAATATCTCGAAAAAGGATTTTTTCTGTACTTTTTTCCTTTCCGGTTGGATTAAATAAAAGTTGGTGGCGACTCTTGCTTACTGCGACATTTTACGAACACAAAACGCAAAACGCAAACCAGCATTTCAAAAAAGTCGGTTCTGCCACCGTATCACAGAACTGGCGACTCTGTTGGGGACTTTAATAAGTGGCGTATACCTTAGGATCTAGTTCATCATAAATTTCTTCTCTTGTTTGTTTTGTTTGCTTTACTTTTAAGGGTTTTGTTCGGGGTTACTATAGATCCTAACCCGGATCTGGGGAATACCTTTTAAGTAAGTAGCAATAGACTGTGAGGGAATTGTACGGTGTAGACCGATACGGTTGAAGCAGTGGCTACGTTGGTGTGGCACTTTGGTTGGTATCGGTATCCCTTGTGCAGAAATGAGGATAATACGGGTCTTTCGTGTAGTGTCATTAAGCATCAACTGACCTTAGAACCTTTAATCGTCCAACTTGTCCATTAGAAAGTAGTGAGATAGCCGGCCTCAGTCTAAAGCTGAGAACTGGTTGATACTCGATGCTACACTCATTGAGACCATACTCTCGAGATAGTTCCCGCTGCAAGAAAAGATTGCGTGAGCTGAAACTATGACCGATGGAGGATGGTAAGTGATATTGAGATCCCTTAGAACCCGATTACTTTTCTAGGACAGGTTGAAACCAACTTAACTTCAAGAGGGTATTACCTTTGACCTCATGCAAGCCTTAAACCTAAGGGCTTTGTGTGACTTGTTTTTCTTTGCCATGCCTGTTATCTGCTATACCTGTTGTTTTTCATCATGGAATCATGCATCATAACATAACATACATGCTTCATTACACTAACCATTTCAAAGACCAAGGGAATTTATCTTTGCTCTGTTTTGCAGATCATGGCTTCCGCATGTAAAAAGACTATCCGAGCCAACTTTGTGGAGATACCATCCAACTCAAAGAGCTAGTGTCAAAGATTTTTGAAGCCTCTAAGTTCATTAAGAGACATGGTCAACTTCTTAGTTTGGTTACTTCAAACCCCGATGAACAGATGATGAGTGTACTTTTTCATTTCTTTGATCCCGAGCATCACTGTTTCACCTTTCCAGATTATCAGTTGGTACCCACACTGGAGGAATTCTCTCTTCTATTGCGCATATCCATTCTTGAAGAGGTACCCTTCACAGGTATAGAAGAAGTTCCTGAGCCAGAAGTCATTGTCTCAGCTTTGCATTTGAAACGGGTTGATGTGGTATCCAATTGGGAAACTCGGATTGGAGTCAAAGGTTTTCTAGCCAAATTTCTGATAAACCAAGCTCAGCTATTCTGGGATAATCTAGATTTTTAGGCTTTTGAAGATGTCTTGGCTCTTCTTATCTATGGTTTGGTTCTCTTCCCTAATCCAGATTCCTTTGTAGATGTGAATGCTATCAAGATTTTCCTTTCTCGCAATCATGTGCCTACCTTGCTTGGAGATATCTTGCATGCTCTCTATACTCGTACCACAAGGAGAAGAGGAACTCTTATGTGCTGCATGCCATTGTTGTCAAGGTGGTTTATTTCTCACCTCCCTAAGTCGGTGCTGAAGAACGAAGAAGGTTTGGTTGGTCGCACAGAATAATGTCGCTTGCTCATACATATATTATTTGGTGTTCCCGAGCTATGGAAGACGTTGTTGTTATTGACCGCTGTGGGGGGTACCCTAATTTACAATTACTTGGTATCAGAGGAGGTATAACTTACAATCCTTGTCTAGCTTTACGATTATTTATTCGAGCTCATAGAGATGGTCCCCATAGGTTACTTCTCGAGGATATTGCATTCGACTATGAAGAGGATGTTAAAGGGCATATCTGAAGGTTCATACGAGCTTGGGGCATGGTAAATAGATCAGACCCCCGTGAGTTGGGAAAAAATACTTCCCATGCAGCCTTACCTCCAATGGGTCTGAGCTCGTGCACAGAAGCTTGTGATTCCATATGCAGCAGTGTTACCAGTGATTGTGGAAACCACTACTGAAGACGGTATTCCTTACACGGTTCTCTATCCTTACATGCCTACTGATCTCGGGGAGCTACAAAGGTCTTGGATTCAGCTGAAGAATGAGCGAGATACTTACAGGGAGCAGTTCTATGAGTAAGAGAGGAAGGTTTTGAAGCTCACCAGACAGCTCGAGGACGAAAGGGTGCTCAATGACTACATCAGCACAAAGAGAAAGCGTCCATGGGACTTTTGATTTTGCTTTTCTAGCTTTAGATTTATTTTTATTTACTTCTTTGTAACGCCTTAATGGCATTGTTGAACATTTCAAAGTTAAGCTAATAAAGTTTGTTTATTTTTGGTTTGCAAATTTAAATCTCCCAAAGTCTTTGAAATCATTACATGTGCATCCCATTCTCATGCACATCATCACAGGTACCACTACAGGTTTCTTATATTCGTCGCTGTTTATTTCAGCAGAAATGTCTTCGATCAAGCCATCAAAGAGCTTCAAGCACAGAACGCCAAGTTCCAACAGATGTTCATAAGTCTGGCTAAGGGGCAAGAGGATCTGAAAACTCTCATTCTGAAAGAAAAGAAGAAGAAGAAGAATAAGAAGGTTGGGCTTCTGAATATGGGCAGAAGATTTAGAGAAAGGTTGAAACATCAAACTGATTTGACTTCTTCATCTAAAGAAGGGGAAAACCAAGAAGAAGAAAAGGGCCGTAGTCCTGTAGTCTCTGATAATGACACGGATTTTGATGATGAGCAATATCCTCCTGCCGAGGATAGGTACAAGTAGCTAGAAGACCTTCTGAGTGCTATGGAAGTTCAGAAAGTACCTGGTCTAGATTTCAGAGAACTAGGACTGGTATCTGGAATGGTCATCCCTCAGAAGTTCAAGGCTCCAGTTTTTTCTAAGTATGATGAAGTGTCTTGCCCAAAACTCCATCTCCACTCTTATGTCAGGAAAATTCAACCCCACACTGCTGATAGAAATTTGTGGGTGCACTTCTTTCAAGATAGTCTATCAGGGACTCAGCTTGAATGGTTCTACTAGCTGGAAGGGGCCAATGTTCGAAACTGGGAAGATCTTGCTGCTGCTTTCTATAAACAGTACCAGTATAATGCCGACCTTTCTCCCACTCGTACTCAACTTCAGAGTATGTCCATGGGTGCAGGAGAAGGTTTCAAAGATTACGCTCAGAAATGGATAGATTTGGATGGCAGGGTTCAACCCCCTTTATCTGATCGGGAGTTGGTTGATATGTTCCTGGGGATGTTGTCTGGTCTATTTTTCAATCACTTGATTGGCAGTTCATCGTCTGGTTTCACTGAGTTGATTTTAACTAGAGAAAGAGTGGAGGTCAGAATTCGAAGTGGAAAAATACAGAAGGATGCTTCTTTTAGTTCGATAAAGAAACCTTTTACTGGTAAGAAGGAAGCCAGTGCATTTTATAGTCCGAGGGGCCAAAACAGATCTGAACACCGTCCAACGGTAAGTGCTGTAATGATACCAAGACCCGTTGTTGCTCCACAACGCAACAATCAACAGAGGGTGGAAAGACCACAGCGGCAGTTTACCTGCATTAGCATGACATTGGCTGAAGTGCTACCTCACCTGCTAAAATTCAACTTGACCACATTAAGGGAGGCTCCCAAAAATCCCAACACCACATCTCCTAGATACAATCCCAACGCGTGGTGCGCCTACCACTCTGAGAGTCCTAGCCATGATACCAATGACTGCTGGACTTTGAGAAACAAAGTACAAGATTTGTTGGAAGCCAAGGAGATAGAGTTTGATGCTCCAGAAAAGCCGAATGTAATAACTGCTCCTATGCCCAAACATGGTCGTGGGGTTAATGTTGTTGACAATGATTTATTTGTGACCTTTGTTGAAGAAATTTATACTCCTCTTATGACTGTTAAGAGGAATCTTCTATTGGTCTGTGTATTCTCGGGTTGTGGTGCAGGTTGCTACATGTGCTCGATTCTACCTATTGGTTGTCGTTTGTTAAAGACAGGTGTTCAGCGCCTGATGGATAATAAAGAGATTCTGTTCGAGAAGACTATGATTCCTGTTGTTCCCAATGAAGATGTTTCCATCATAACCATTTCCGCCAATCCTTCCAAGGTTTCCTCGAGAAAACCTATTAGGATTACACCCATTCCAAGAATTGCTCCGCTAATAATCACCGTTCCTGGTCCCATCCCGTACACTTCAGACAAGGCTGTCCCATGGCACTATGGTGCTGATGTGTATTATCATGGCATTAAGCAACAGTTGAATAATGAAGAAGCTGATACTGGTGTCAGTATTATTGTCGTGGCTAGCAAAGTCACCAAAAGTGGAAGACTCTTTTCTCCTGAGATTTCCCCTCCGACTGTCCACAAGCCTGTTGTTATTCCATTTACTAGTACATCAACTACTGTTCCAGTTCCCACTCCAGTTATCACCCCTGTCGCCGAGCCATTTGAGACTCGGGGCAAAGAAATCATAGGTGAGCCTGCCCGGACGGAGGCGCCTATAAAAATGGTGGTGGAAGCCTCTAAACAAGAAATAGAGGAAATACTGAAAATTATCAAGAAAAGCGACTACAATATAGTCGAACAGCTGGGGCAGACCCCGTCAAAGATTTCCATGTTGTCTCTGATATTGTGTTCTGAAGCCCGTGCAAAGGCTTTGATTGCATTTCTCAAAAATGCGCATGTGCCGCAGGAAACTTTTGTAGATCAGTTCAAAGATTACGTGGCTAGCCTGACTGCTGACAATGGGCTAGGATTTTCATATGCGGATTTGACCACTAAAGGGAGAATCATAATGATGCCCTGCATGTCTCGATTGAGTGCAGGGGCACCACTATGGCTCATGTGTTGGTTGACACCAGGTCTTTGCTGAACATTCTGCCAAAGAAAGCGTTGGACCGTTTGGACTGTGAGGGCTTGACTTTGAAGTCGAGTAACATTGTGGTTAGGGCTTTTGATGGATCAAAAAGGATGGTGCACGGGGAGGTTGACATCCCTGTCAAAATGGGTTCTCATACCTTTGGGTCCACCTTCTATGTAATGGATATCAGACCATCCTATTCTTGCTTGTTGGGTCGTCCTTGGATCCATAGGGCTGGGGCAGTCACTTCCACACTCCATCAGATGCTGAAATACCCAGTACAAGGGAAAATTGTCACGGTGCAAGGTGAAGAAGAGTATATGGTAAGTCATCTCAATTCTTTTAGTTATGTGGAGATGGATGGGGAGTTCATAGAAACGCCTTTTCAAAATTTCGAAGAGGTCCCTCAGTTCTCGGCATCAACTGAAATTACTACCGGCAAACCTCCATTGAAGATGGCTTCTCTCAAAGACGCCAGGGCTGTAATTGAGGAAGGTGGGTGTACTAATTGGGGTCAGCTCCCTGATTTCACTCACAAAACTGACAAATTTGGTTTGGACTTTACTACAGGGGCTCAAAGGGCTATTAGGCGCGCGCGGATTGGAAGACCTCCTCTACACATCAACAATCGGGGAGTTAATGCAATTGAGGACAGTGAAGAAGATTCAGACATCGACAGCTGGATCTACCCAACAACCAAGGGTGGAATGAATAACTGGACGGCGAAGGACTTCATACCTGTTTCTTTTATTTCGCAGTAATTGACTTTTGTTTTAAGATTTGTAATAAATAGTTTGAAACCTTACGGCCCGGTGCCTTGCCCGAGGCACCTTGGCTTAACTTGTGATGGCTTATTATTATTTGTCATTTTCATATATCATCAATAAAACATTGGACTTTTCTTGCATTACAAATTTTGCGCTCCTTGTTTTTTCTTTTCTGCCTCCCATTTTATCAAAACAAGTATTCTCTTACACACACTCACGTATCATGCTGCATATCCATATCCACTCTGGATCCCATTGATAACAGTTCTGCTACTGCCAATTATGACTTCGAAAATCCGATCAACCAAGCCAAGGACAAAGGTGAGGATGATTGTGAGGTTTCGGGAGAACTTGCTAGACTACTAAAACAGGAAGAAAGGGCCATACAGCCTCATGAAGAGACAGTCGAGTCAGTGAATTTGGGTACAAAGGAAGACATGAAAGAGGTTAAAATAGGTGTGAATCTGGAGCCTAGTGTCAAACAACGGCTAATACAGATGTTGCACGATTATGTTGAGATCTTCGCATGGTCCTATGAAGATATGCTTGGTTTGGACACTGATATTGTGGTACATCGCCTGCCAACCAAAGAAGACTGCCCTCCGGTAAAGCAGAAGGTCTATCGTATGCGCCCTGAAACGTCAGAGAAAATCAAGGCAGAGGTCATGAAACAGTTTGACGCAAGATTCTTAGTTGTCACTTCTTATCCGCAGTGGGTTGCCAACGTTGTTCTGGTACCTAAGAAGGATGGTAAGGTACGGATGTGTGTGGAATACAGAGATCTGAACAGGGCAAGCCCCAAGGACGACTTCCCACTTCCTCACATCGATGTTCTAGTCGACAACACTGTGCAGCACAAGGTCTTCTCCTTTATGGATGGTTTTTATGGCTACAACCAGATCAAGATGGCTCCGGAAGATATGTAGAAGACAACCTTCGTTACACAATGGGGCACCTTCTGTTACAAGGTAATGCCTTTCGGGTTGAAGAATGTTGGGGCAACTTATCAGCGCGCCATGGTCGCTTTGTTCCATGATATGATTCTCCACGAGATTGAAGTCTATGTTGATGACATCATAGCCAGGTCCCAGACTGAGGAAGAACACCTGGATCATCTCCAAAAACTGTTTGACAGGTTGAAGACATACAAGCTAAGGTTGAATCCGAACAAGTGTACCTTCGGGGTAAGGTCTGGTAAGCTTCTGGGTTTCGTCGTCAGTGATAAAGGTATTCAAGTAGACCCTGCAAAGGTAAAAGCCATACAAGAGATGCCGGCTCCCCGCACAGAAAAAGAAGTCAGAGGTTTCTTAGGACGTCTGAATTACATCGCCAGGTTCATTTCACATCTGACTGCTACTTGTGAGCCAATCTTCAAGCTGCTGAAGAAAGATCAAGTGGTAAAGTGGAATGATGAATGCCAGACCGCTTTAGAAAGAATCAAAGAATACCTTCAAGAACCACCAATTATGATGCCTCTAGTTGAAGGAAGACCTTTGATATTATACCTGACAGTGCTAGACAGTTCAATGGGGTGTGTGCTGGGGCAGCATGATGAGTCTGGTCAAAAAGAGCACGCCATTTATTACCTTAGCAACAAGTTTACCGACTGTGAGACTCGATACACATTTCTCGAGAAAACTTGTTGCGCTTTGGCATGGGCTGCTCGCTGACTGAGACAGTATATGCTGACTCACACTACTTTGTTGATATCAAAGATGGATCCGATCAAGTATATTTTCGAGAAGCCCGCCTTATCCGGAAGAATAGCAAGATGGCAGATGATCTTAACCGAGTATGACATCTAATACACAACCCAAAAAGCAATCAAGGGAAGTGTATTGGCAGATCATTTGGCACATCAAGCCGTGGATGACTACCAATCCATGAATTTCGAGTTCCCGGATGAGAACATCATGTTGGTAACCGACTGTGAAGAACCTGGACCGAATGAAGGACCTGAGGAAGGATCCAGGTGGTCTATGTATTTTGATGGTGCATCAAATGCATTGGGAAATGGAATTGGCGCCGTAATCATATCTCTTGAGGGGTGTCATACTCCGTTCACCGCCTGATTATGTTTTAGCTGCACCAACAATATGGCAGAGTATGAACCATGCATCATGGGGCTCCGAGCTGCTATTGACCTAAGGATTAAGTTCTTGAGCGTATTCGGAGATTCCGCTCTGGTGATAAGTCAGATCAAAGGCGAGTGGGATACGAAGCACCTGAATCTTATTCCTTACAAAGAATATGTACTGACATTGCTCCCGCACTTTGAGGAGATAACCTTCGAACATTTCCCCAGAGAAGAGAACCAGTTAGCGGACGCGCTAGCTACCATGTCTTCGATGTTCAAAGTGAGGTGGGACAATGAAGCTCCCCAAATTACCATTGAGAGGTTGGACGAACCCTCACATTGCTGTGACATTGAGACTGAGGAGGTAGTAGATAAACCCTGGTTTCACGAGGTAAAGAGGTATCTTGAGGCTCAAGAATACCCCGAGGGGGCATCTGTCAATGACAAGAAGTTTTTGAGAAGGTTCACTGTGAAGTTCTTCATCAGTAATGGAATCCTCTATAAGCGTAACCATGATTCAACCTTACTGCGGTGTGTAGACAAGAGCGAGGCAGAAAGGATCATGGCAGAGTTACATGAAGGTACCTTCGAAACTCATTCCAGTGGACATACCATGGCAAAGAAAATCCTACGGGTAGGATATTATTGGTCTACTATGGAAGACAATTGTTATCAGCACTCTCGAACCTGTCATAAATGCCAAGTCTATGCTGATAAGGTGCATGTACCTCCAGTTCCCTTGAACGTTTTGACAGCTCCTTGGCCCTTTGCAATGTGGGGCATCGACATTATCAGCGAGATCAGGCCCACTGTGTCTAACAGACATCGTTTCATTCTGGTAGCCATTGATTACTTTACGAAGTGGGTTGAGGTAGCTTCCTTTGCTACGGTAACCAAGTGTTGTACCCCAAATTTTGACCTAAGATACCGTCTTCCATCTGCATCATTCGCATTGCAAGAGTTTTGACCATTTTTATCAAATTTTCAAAGCAGTTTAAAAATTCATAACTTTTTCGAGTCGGGAGCTGTTTATTTGTTGAACGCTAAATTTATTAACTGATCAAGATTTAAATGACGTTTATTAATTATTTATTATCTTA
This sequence comes from Vicia faba, assembly GCA_948472305.1. Lineage (NCBI taxonomy): Eukaryota > Viridiplantae > Streptophyta > Magnoliopsida > Fabales > Fabaceae > Vicia > Vicia faba. Next base: position 1,366,375,124 of record OX451735.1, on the reverse strand, counting down.
AATTTAAATAATTGGAATCTATTTTTCAATTGTTATATAATTTAAAGACTTATGAATAATGAAATAAGCATTTGAGAATGAGTTTATTAATTGGTCAACAATGATTATTTAATTCTTTATCATTTTAGATTAAATAATTAAAATTCTATTTTTAATTATTATAATTTGGAATTTTACGAATAATGAATTAAATAGTTGAATTTGTTGATTAGTCAATGATGTTTATTTATTTGTTTGTCATTCTGAATTTAAATGATTGGATTTGATTTTCAATCATTATATGATTTAAGGAATTATAAACAATAAATAAATAATTGGAAAGAAAAGGAATTAATTGAGAAATAATAGAATTTTTATTCACTTTATTCTATTTATTACAATTGTTGTTTAAATACTATTGTACAAAGTATTTATAATAATCATTACATAAATGCTTAAAGTAAAATAAAACTATTTTCCTAAATTCTAATTCTAATCTTCTATCCAATACTTTTTGTCTGCTCATTTAAATTTTACCTGCAAAAAAAAAACGATTAAAAGAAAGAAATTAGAATTCGGATAAATAATTAAAATGCAGAAAATAAATTCAATGTTCATCATTAAAAGCAATGGCCGGAATCAGTTACTCTTTTTTGCAAATCACGGGATTTCTCCCGGTTCACAAAAAAGAGAGGAATTTTTAAATGAATGCACAATTAAAAAATAGCACATTTTCAAAATCATTTGCATTTTTATCAAAAAGCCCACTGCATATTTCACATATGCATAAATACTTTTTTGGTCAAAACTGCATAAGTATAAATCACAGCATACATTTTTTTCAAACAAACATATGCAAGGTACACAACAAGCCAACGTTAACCTGCAGAATAATATAGGCTAATGCAAGACAAAAAACAATATGAAATTTCAAACAATGTGCAGTTTTAAACAATGTATGCAAGCAACCTATTCCTTTTTTTTGTCATCATTTTCTGGCCATTACAATTTCAGAAAAATGTACAGTATATCATTTATATATATCATTTCTGTACTTGGGAGAGAGAGAGAATAGGTTCAATTTTGCAGGTTCTGACTTAAGCATGATTTGGGAATAAAGTCAACCTTGTAGCAGTATAGGTGCAAGCATCAGAAAAATATAATAATATACTCAAAACCTGAGCCACAAAAGAAGAGCAACGGCTATATGAAAATCCCTTCAAAAGGAGGATAGCCTGCATACTGCAGGGGGGGGGACATAAGCCTATCAAGCACCACTTTTTTTTTTGGCTCCCAGGCATAACCATTCTGCATACTGCTGAACCATTTCCAAGCATACTAATCTAACAACCATTCACAAACTGCATATTGCTAAACCACATTCTGCAATATCAAACCACATTCTGCAATATCAAACCACATTCTGCATATAACCATTGCAAAACCTGCACATAACCATTGCAAAACCTGCATATAACATTGCAAAACCTGCATATAACATTTTCATAACCTGCATTTTTTTTCATACCCATTCGGCATACTACAAAACCACGACTTGCATATTGCATAAAAATCACATACCTCCTGTCAAACATCCTAAAAAACCTCACCATAGCTGCCTCAACATACAGGCCATAAGCTCATACCTGCCTACTGTCCAAAAGCCTCATTACCGCCAAAGTCCCTGTCAAAACATGTGAACAAAACTACTATGCTGTCAAACCGAACCAGCATAGGCAAAAGTCACAAAGCCAAGTTTCAAAGGGTGAACCTGCACAAACCATTTCCAAACATAACTAGCATACTGACCAAAACCGAATAAACCACCAACAAACATTTATTCAATATTTCCAATCAGTTTTTTTAGACGGAGAAGAAGAGAAGAATTAGTGGCAGAAAGCAAGGAGCGAGGAGTCTTCGGAGCTTACCTGACTTCGCCGGAATCGTACCGTCGGACTAGCTCCGACCATGTGAGTTTTTTAGTTTTTCGCATAAACCTTTATATCTTTGTGTTGCCTTTGTCTCACTTAATAATGCTCTTTAATTTCTTGAAATCATGTGAAATGGCCATTTAATATCGTTGCTAATCATCAATGAGCCTGCAGCAATACATTAATCCCTGTTATACACCGACAATAACTCGATTGATAAATTTCAAAATTCAATAATGTCGCAAGACCAACGCAATCATATAAACACTGTTACTTTTAAAGTCAACTCGAAATAATGAACAAGTTCACAAATCTGTTTCTTCTCTTTAATCAATTTCTCGTTAATTCAATCAAAATGGCAAAAGAGATAAGAAATTCCATACAAGCATCATGGGTGAAATAATCGAGAAGGGTGTGTTTCAATGTCTTTCCCTAACAGCCAGCATAGTACAATTGTAACCATGGCAACCTTTCCTTAACCTTTCCTAGCACTAATTAACTAACCTACTAACAAGGTTTATTCTAACACTAACTTCCAGTTTTACTAACATTTTCTAATTCTTATTTTTCTAAACAGATTTAACATTCAATTCAGTAGATAACAATTAAGAGTGTGAGATTTCACCAACTTGACTTTCATTTTCGGTTTCCATGACCTCTTAACCATTTTTTTTAATTAACTTCTTAACTCTTGAATAATATCCTCTACCAGATTGCTAACCAAACCAACTGCAGCCTTCATCCCTTTTTAACTCACCCTAATTGAAATTAACTTCTCATTTGCCCTGCCAAGCGCCAACCTGCATCATACATGAACAAAAATAGTCCAATAGTGAATAATAACACCAACCATTTAACACTTTTAACAACCCCGTTTCTATTTCACTAACAAAAATGAAGTCCTTAACTAGTTTTCATAGTCTAGTTACTAACTGTCGAACTTTCTATTAACATTGAACTAGCATTCAATTAGCTCACAAATTATTGGATCCAAGATAGATAAACAGAAATAAATCAAAAGATGAGAAAGTATCAAAGGGAAGAGATGGAGAATAGAGTATCTTACCTCTCACGGCCATTGTGAACGCGTCGCCTTTTCTGGTCACCCTGCTCCGCGTCCCTCGCTTAATCACCATCTTCATCAATCACAACATACGCTCCCTTTATTCACCTCACCCTTTACTCTACCTAAAATGCAACTCGCCAACTCGCCTTCGCCATTAACCTCACAAGACCCAACCACTGTCTTACCCAAATTCCACTGCTCCAATCGTTTCCAGCAACAACGTTAACTACTTCTCACACGACAAACTCATCAACCTCTCCCCCGCGTTACCGGAAAACGTCTCCACTCCAGCTCCTATTGTAGCTCCAACACCTGATTTTCAAGAATCATCAATTACCTACATATTTATAATTCTAAGACCTAAGCTATCGTTAATTAGCACCATAATCAGTATAACTTGGAAATTGGAAAATGAAGAATTACCGATTCCAACGAGATCAACAGCAGATAACTTTCTAGCCAATTGAGGATGACTCCTGCAATGAACAGAACCAACTTGCTTCCTCCTAATCACGCTTCGAAATCCACTAACCACGCTAGTAATCTTCATCGTTCCTCCTTCCAGCACCAATCTCCCATTCTTTGACCCAAGCCACCCACTGTACGGTTTGTCTCCCGAATGTTTCATCCAACATTTATGCTGATGGAAGCATTTGCCTGGATATATTGCAAAATCAGTGGAATCCTATATGATGTAGCTGCAATTCTCACTTCTATCCAGTCATTGCTTTGTGATCCCAGTCCAAATTCTCCTGCAAACTCTGAAGCAGCACGGATGTATAGTGAGAGCAATGCGCGAGTACAATGGAAGAGTTCGAGAGACCGTGAGAGAGTTAGAGGGTGATGAGCGTTTTTTCTGGGAGTTGAGCGTTAATAGCTTGAGAAAGTAGGAAGTTTGAGAGTGAAAGAAACGAAGTGGATCGGAACAAGGAGAAAGAGACGCGATCCAGCGGCGCCGGCGGCATACCCTCACTCCCTAGGTTTTTTTCGCTTCAGCATGTGTGTTTCTTCCTCTTGGGTCTGGGTCTTCCAACCGACCCGGCCCATTTCCCTCACCCAGCTCATTTTCTTGTTTTACTTAAGCCCTTTTCATTTGATATTCACATCCCATCTTTTATTTACTTTTTTAGTTTAATTCCATTCTTTTTCTTAATTAATTTAGATTAGTTAATTTTCTTAGGAATAATATATAATTTTAATAGATAATTTTAATATTTCACCCAAATCTTATTTAGTTTAAATTTATGTTATTTAATAATTTTAGTCTTACTTATTTCTAATTCAATTTAAATTCATGGTTTGTAAGTTTTACTTAATTTGAAAAATATTTAATATCTTTAAAAAAACATGTGAAAGTAAAAATGAGAAAACTAAAAGACATTTTATTTTTTATTTTACTCCCCTCATTTTGATTAAATACCAATATACAAAAAGACATAAAAAATAGAAATATATAAAAACTCTAAAAAACATTTCTATTAATTCTCATTACCTTTTATCATTAAAAATGCGTAAAAAAGTGAAAACCAACTAAACTTTTTTCTTTTCGCCTATTAAACAAAAATCATATAAAAAATGCATGTTCACATTTAATTGTTGTGTATCATTTTCTGTCAATTATTTCATTGTACTTGTTTATTCTGTTTGCACCAATCCAAAGGGAATTGTCTAATTTTTGTTGACTTCATGTCTTCAAAAAACGATCGAGCGAATACTCTCATTCATTAAAAACTTAGGTTAATTTTCCTCAAATATTCACCTTTCTTCAAAATTTCAACCTTTTCAAGACTTATACCTTTTAAGCCAAAACTTCAACGTTAGGTTGTCGTATCTTCAAAAAACCCGTCCGTATCCCTCTTTCGGCCAAAACGATTTATTTTCAATCAAGCGATCAATTTTTAATAAAACAGATATTTCAAAAGGTTCCTATAGAGTACTATAGATGCATTGGGTGCTAATACCTTCCCATTGTATAACCAACCCCCGAACCATAAGATCTCTTTTCAAAAACGCTTTGTATTTGTATTTTTATTTACATTGCATATTTAGGGTTTTATTTCGCTCTTTTCCCTTTTCCTTTGGAAACAATAAAGCGCGGTGGCGACTCTTGCTTTTTGTGAGACGAATTAATCAATAATTCGATTTCCGATTTACCCCGCTACATTTTTTATCGCTACAGAATTGGCGACTCTGCTGGGGACAGATTGACCTCTTGCTGGTCCATCCCTAAGTGGGTTAAGCCTAATTTGTCTTATCTGTTTTACTATCATTTGATTTGCTTGATTATATGTTTAAATTGGGGTGTTTGGGCTTTTTTGCAAAGGACGAATCCTATACCCGGATTAAGTAACACTTAAGGAATAGGACGGGCGGTATAGTCATGTTAACTTTGAGGGAGTAATCCCGAAGAAGGAGGCATGAGATCCCCCACTCAATGGAAGGCCCTCTTGAACTTAATATTTGTTTACCGAGTAATCGGGAAGACATTATTATTTTTGACCTAGGAGCCCGAGAAGTTGAGGACCGTAGAACCCTAACCCATCTTGGCCTTTTTAGGTATAGCGCGGAGACTATAACAGAGTAATTCGGAAATAGTTGTTACGCGATGCTACGCTCGGACGAGTTTCTCTTAAGAATATTGCTAATTATCGAGTAATCAAGACGTTGGCAATATCCGAAGGAGGAATGTAGACTCTGGGAACTCTTAGAACCTTGTCTTACAGGTGTGATTAAACCCTTAGTAAATGCCTTGGGGATGTTTTTACCCTTGACTCCATGCTCGTGACGTTGAACCTTTTAACCCCATGTTTTTGACCTTGCTTGTGGTTGTTGCATCGCCATGCATTCATGCATCCATAAAACTCTTTTCACTTGACTTTGAAGGAGTTTGGAGGTCTTTCTTTGTAAACATCACTAGTTTCGTCAAACTCAATGGATCTTGGGTGTCGATAGGGCGAAAACCCTAATCCACCAAAATGGATGATTGATCTTGACGACAACTTGATCAATGTTTGGAGCCAATTTAAAATTCATCTGTTATCTTCATACTTGGATGTTTATAACTTGATATCTTGAGTTCCTTGAAAGTCAAATAAAACTCTCTTTTGCACATCATACATCATTCTACATTTTCTTTGTCTCACTTTCAAAAGTCTTTTTCCGAGTCTCATTTTTCCTTCGGTCTCACCAGTACAACACCGACGCTAAGAGAACAATGGAGAATATCAAGCAAGAGGTTTCTGAACTCCGCAGAGAGGTGACTATTTTGAAAGCTGGTTTGGATCACTTAACTGGTTTGGTTGAAATTCTGATCTCCGCCCAAGTTAATCCTTCTAGGAGGGAGGAAGCAAGGATAAAGGTCTTCACGGAGACTCTAAAATCTTTTTCTCATGAAAAGGTGACGGTTAATGCACCTGATGGCTTTCCTGACAAAGTGAATGTGGGAGTGCGTCTAGAAGAAGATGCCGGAAAGGGATGTTTATATGAAGTGGGTAGCTCAGTTAATGGTGTGAGGAATGTTGATAATGACTTTTCCAAGAAAAGAACCAGAAGAGATAATCATCATCGGAATCATCATGTTCACCAACAGAATCAGCAAGTTCCTAATCAGAGGAAAACCCAGTTTGATTCAATTCCAATCACCTATACAGAGTTGTTCCCTATCCTGTTGCAGAGGAATTTGGTTCAGACCCGACCTCCACCGAAGGTCCCTAAGAAGATACATTGGAACTACAAAGCTGATTTGGCTTGCACTTTTCATCAAGGTGCTCGTGGGCATGACTTGGAGGGTTGCTTCGCTTTGAAGATTGAGGTTCAGAAGTTGGTCAGAGGTGGTATCTTGTCGTTCAAGGACGTTGGTTTTGAAGTTCAAATCAAACAGGCGCCGAAGAGTAAACACGACTGAGGGTGACTTTGAATTTTTGAAGATTGTTTTCGTAAGTTCAAGTGGAAAGCCTTCCCAGATTATTAACTTGTTTCTGCTTTTGTAGCTTTTCTTATTTATCAAAACATTGTTTGCATGTAAGAACTTATTTGCATCTGAATGATCATTTTAATACAATGAGTATGTTTGTCTTGAAGAAATTCATTCGTTTCACTCATATTTGTTCTCAAATTTCAAATTTCTTTTGACATTATGATACCAACTTATTGCCCATTCTTTTGCCTAGGCAGAGATTGAAAGGGGGGATGATGATCCAAAGAACACAAAATCTTTGGTTGCATGCTTTTGAATAAAATCTTGTTGATGATGTACAGGCATTGTTTCAAATCCCTAAACACCGGAGATATAAGGAAGATAATCCTTCGCTAACCCCTTTTGAGCCTTTGAAGCAGAAGTTTCTTTTCTATACGAAAAAACCTTGAATTTTAACCTGGGGCAGGGTAGCTTTCTGGTAATTTGATTGAGTGTTCAAAATTCGTAAGAAAGATGTTACCGTCACAAAATCCTCTTTATAGATGAACACTCAGTTTGAATTAACCAAGCATAGGGTTGGAGAACATCATGAAGAATGGGTGGGCACCAAATATTTCGAGCCTTAAAACCTTTTTCTAAAAAACCCATAAACCAGACCACATTACAACCTTCAAAAGTCCTAATTGAAGCAAGGTCATTTCGAAAGCATACTTCAATGAGATATTGTTCCTGACTCCCATGAGTTTCAAATAGTTATGTTGGTATCATATGTTTTTCCTATACGAAAATAAATGATGCTCTAACTCGCACAACTTGTGCGATATCTTTTCAAAATCTTCAAGACTTACATAACTGTTGCATTAGAGTTTTCATTCTCATTGTAAACTCTTTCTAACTGCAAAACATGCGTTTGATGTCAAGGAAGCTCACATAAACACCAGTGATGAGTTTACTCTTTTGAGGCTTGAAACTTTGTTGAGTAATTGGCGGATCACGTCGAGAGAATCATATCCAGGGGCATGTTAGTTGAAGACCTTAAGCATGGACAGGTTGCTTCTCCTAGTTATTGCTTTTCCCAATTTGTTTGCTCGTCTGGGGCAAAAATTCGAAGACTTTGTTGTGCCGACTACAGTCAATCCGGGGCAATCACGTCAAGGTTGGACGATTTCCTCTAAGAGTTTAAAGACACCAGAGCATGGTGAATGCCAGGTCTTTTGTAAACTCTCTTGAGACGTTTTTCCTCATCAACCAGATAGCTTGGGGGATTTGTAGAAGTGAAGCTATTCGCAAGAATCGTCGTGCATCATGCAGCTCGTCAACAGTAATTTGGGGCATCCAATTTGGTCCCAGGGGCAATCTAGACTTGTCAGAATGTGTGTTATGTATCGCACACTTTATCAGAGGTTGGTGTTCCCAGTACCTCCAGCTAAGCATGACTCCTTCCAGCTGAAGCTTTGTTCGTGTTGTTATCCTTTCAATGGGTTGTCAGCAGTGGAGGACCGGACTTTGGGTTTTCTACTCGAAATATCTTCCTCTCCAAGAGATTTAAGCCTTGTAGAAGGATTTTTGCAGCATTGTTGGCTTTTGTCTTCTATCTCCAGTGATGTTCCCCTCCTTTTGAGATTAGCCGAGCATCGGGTTGTACTGTGATGTCTTATCATCTTCTGTCCATTTCCCCTGTCGGTTTCGTCAGCATATACATGACATTCATTTATTCATTCACACTTGCATCATGCACGCACAGTTGTATCTGTTGATGTCTTTAAGTTTGTACATCTCGGTTGTGCCTTTTCAAATAGCACATTTGATCTTTCCAAATAGAGTGTCAACTTAAGCATAAAATGTGCCTCCTTTCTAATTCCCCAACTGAGCTAATCCTCGTGGATGATTTTTGATTTAGCTTACCTTGTCCATTTCTGGATAGGATAATTTCCCCAATCGATTTACTTTCTCATTGGGAGGAGTCTTGTTTGACTGTTTTCTCTCTGGTTATTCCTGGATGAAGTGGCTGCCTCTTGCATAGGCTATACTCTTTGATTTTCCCCAGTGAGTTTGCGACCTAGACGACTGGTGCATTTATTTTGCACGTTAAAGTATATGATCTCCTCGGGAAGGATTGATTCAGGGTTCTCTTTGATGAAGATTTTATTCTCTGCCAATATCATCGCAGTTTCCTTCTGAATTATGTTGGAAAACGACCAGCGGTAGCTCTTCATGAGCAATTTGTACGTTTACTTGTCAAAAGCGCCGAGCAGTAGTTCTTCATGAGCTACTAGTGCGTCATTTTATTTTTCTGAAAGCGCCGAGCAGTAGTTCTTCATGAGCTACTAGTGCGTCATTTTATTTTTCTGAAAGCGCCGAGCAGTAGTTCTTCATGAGCTACTAGTGCGTCATTTATTTTTCTGAAAGCGCCGAGCAGCAGTTCTTCATGAGCTACTAGTGCGTCGGTTATGACTTTGTGAAAGCGCCGAGCAGCAGTTCTTCATGAGCTACTAGTGCGTCGGTTATGACTTTGTGAAAGCGCCGAGCAGCAGTTCTTCATGAGCTACTAGTGCGTCAGTTATGACTTTGTGAAAGCGCCGAGCAGCAGTTCTTCATGAGCTACTAGTGCGTCATTTTATCTTTTCGAAAGCGCCGAGCAGCAGTTCTTCATGAGCTACTAGTGCGTTATTTATTTTCTGAAACGCCAGCAGTTCTTCACGAGCTACTAGTGTGTCATTTTATTTTTCTGAAAGCAACAAGCAGCAAACTCTTCATGAGTTACCAGTACGTTATTACTTTTCTGGACGACAGCAAGCGGCAGCTTCTTTATTTGAGCAGCTTGTATGTTATTGGTATTCTCTTTGGACGACAGCAAGCGGCAGCTTCTTTATTTGAGCAACTTGTATGTTATTGGTATTCTCTTTGGACGACAGCAAGTGGTAGCCTCTTTATTTGAGCAACTCGTATGTTATTGGTATTTTCTTTGGACAACAGCAAGCGGCAGCTTCTTTATTTGAGCAGTTTGTATGTTATCGGTATTTTCTTTGGACGACAGCAAGTGGTAGCCTCTTTATTTGAGCAACTTGTATGTTATCGGTATTTTCTTTGGACGACAGCAAGTGGTAGCCTCTTTATTTGAGCAACTTGTGTGTTATCGATATTTTCTCTAGACAACAACTGGCAATTTTCTTTATTTGAACAACCTTCGTATCTACAGTTTTATTACCTCAGCATTAACGAGTATCTCTGAAAGTCTCGCAGAGAAAGTCTGTTACGAATCTATACCTCCAGAAGTCGGTAATCAGTTATCCGCATTTTGATACTCTCTGTCTATCGTCGACCTCGATTTGCGAATTCACTGTGTTGGATCAATGATTTGTTACGGCTTATGCAAGATGCTCTCTTTGTTAGGGTTAGACGTCGTATTCCCTCAATTTTATTCGCTGTCAGGAGTCTGTCGTTGGAAGTCGATAGCTTGTTTCCCCAGTAGCGTATAATTCATGTCTCTGTGTTTTGTTGGTGTTCGATTCCCCCAGCATTGTCTTGTTTCACACAATATCTTTCTCTGTGAATTCATGCACTACATTCATATCACTGCATGATGACGGCATCATAGGACAAAATTTGCGTAGTTATGTATTTAAGTACCTTCAATCTCGTCGAAACGAAGATTTCAAATCTTCATATCTCCGGATTGAAGGAACTTAAATAGGGGCAGCTGTTGTACCCCAAATTTTGACCTAAGATACCGTCTTCCATCTGCATCATTCGCATTGCAAGAGTTTTGACCATTTTTATCAAATTTTCAAAGCAGTTTAAAAATTCATAACTTTTTCGAGTCGGGAGCTGTTTATTTGTTGAACGCTAAATTTATTAACTGATCAAGATTTAAATGACGTTTATTAATTATTTATTATCTTAAATTTAAATAATTGGAATCTATTTTTCAATTGTTATATAATTTAAAGACTTATGAATAATGAAATAAGCATTTGAGAATGAGTTTATTAATTGGTCAACAATGATTATTTAATTCTTTATCATTTTAGATTAAATAATTAAAATTCTATTTTTAATTATTATAATTTGGAATTTTACGAATAATGAATTAAATAGTTGAATTTGTTGATTAGTCAATGATGTTTATTTATTTGTTTGTCATTCTGAATTTAAATGATTGGATTTGATTTTCAATCATTATATGATTTAAGGAATTATAAACAATAAATAAATAATTGGAAAGAAAAGGAATTAATTGAGAAATAATAGAATTTTTATTCACTTTATTCTATTTATTACAATTGTTGTTTAAATACTATTGTACAAAGTATTTATAATAACCATTACATAAATGCTTAAAGTAAAATAAAACTATTTTCCTAAATTCTAATTCTAATCTTCTATCCAATACTTTTTGTCTGCTCATTTAAATTTTACCTGCAAAAAAAAAAACGATTAAAAGAAAGAAATTAGAATTCGGATAAATAATTAAAATGCAGAAAATAAATTCAATGTTCATCATTAAAAGCAATGGCCGGAATCAGTTACTCTTTTTTGCAAATCACGGGATTTCTCCCGGTTCACAAAAAAGAGAGGAATTTTTAAATGAATGCACAATTAAAAAATAGCACATTTTCAAAATCATTTGCATTTTTATCAAAAAGCCCACTGCATATTTCACATATGCATAAATACTTTTTTGGTCAAAACTGCATAAGTATAAATCACAGCATACATTTTTTTCAAACAAACATATGCAAGGTACACAACAAGCCAACGTTAACCTGCAGAATAATATAGGCTAATGCAAGACAAAAAACAATATGAAATTTCAAACAATGTGCAGTTTTAAACAATGTATGCAAGCAACCTATTCCTTTTTTTTGTCATCATTTTCTGGCCATTACAATTTCAGAAAAATGTACAGTATATCATTTATATATATCATTTCTGTACTTGGGAGAGAGAGAGAATAGGTTCAATTTTGCAGGTTCTGACTTAAGCATGATTTGGGAATAAAGTCAACCTTGTAGCAGTATAGGTGCAAGCATCAGAAAAATATAATAATATACTCAAAACCTGAGCCACAAAAGAAGAGCAACGGCTATATGAAAATCCCTTCAAAAGGAGGATAGCCTGCATACTGCAGGGGGGGGGACATAAGCCTATCAAGCACCACTTTTTTTTTTGGCTCCCAGGCATAACCATTCTGCATACTGCTGAACCATTTCCAAGCATACTAATCTAACAACCATTCACAAACTGCATATTGCTAAACCACATTCTGCAATATCAAACCACATTCTGCAATATCAAACCACATTCTGCATATAACCATTGCAAAACCTGCACATAACCATTGCAAAACCTGCATATAACATTGCAAAACCTGCATATAACATTTTCATAACCTGCATTTTTTTTCATACCCATTCGGCATACTACAAAACCACGACTTGCATATTGCATAAAAATCACATACCTCCTGTCAAACATCCTAAAAAACCTCACCATAGCTGCCTCAACATACAGGCCATAAGCTCATACCTGCCTACTGTCCAAAAGCCTCATTACCGCCAAAGTCCCTGTCAAAACATGTGAACAAAACTACTATGCTGTCAAACCGAACCAGCATAGGCAAAAGTCACAAAGCCAAGTTTCAAAGGGTGAACCTGCACAAACCATTTCCAAACATAACTAGCATACTGACCAAAACCGAATAAACCACCAACAAACATTTATTCAATATTTCCAATCAGTTTTTTTAGACGGAGAAGAAGAGAAGAATTAGTGGCAGAAAGCAAGGAGCGAGGAGTCTTCGGAGCTTACCTGACTTCGCCGGAATCGTACCGTCGGACTAGCTCCGACCATGTGAGTTTTTTAGTTTTTCGCATAAACCTTTATATCTTTGTGTTGCCTTTGTCTCACTTAATAATGCTCTTTAATTTCTTGAAATCATGTGAAATGGCCATTTAATATCGTTGCTAATCATCAATGAGCCTGCAGCAATACATTAATCCCTGTTATACACCGACAATAACTCGATTGATAAATTTCAAAATTCAATAATGTCGCAAGACCAACGCAATCATATAAACACTGTTACTTTTAAAGTCAACTCGAAATAATGAACAAGTTCACAAATCTGTTTCTTCTCTTTAATCAATTTCTCGTTAATTCAATCAAAATGGCAAAAGAGATAAGAAATTCCATACAAGCATCATGGGTGAAATAATCGAGAAGGGTGTGTTTCAATGTCTTTCCCTAACAGCCAGCATAGTACAATTGTAACCATGGCAACCTTTCCTTAACCTTTCCTAGCACTAATTAACTAACCTACTAACAGGGTTTATTCTAACACTAACTTCCAGTTTTACTAACATTTTCTAATTCTTATTTTTCTAAACAGATTTAACATTCAATTCAGTAGATAACAATTAAGAGTGTGAGATTTCACCAACTTGACTTTCATTTTCGGTTTCCATGACCTCTTAACCATTTTTTTTAATTAACTTCTTAACTCTTGAATAATATCCTCTACCAGATTGCTAACCAAACCAACTGCAGCCTTCATCCCTTTTTAACTCACCCTAATTGAAATTAACTTCTCATTTGCCCTGCCAAGCGCCAACCTGCATCATACATGAACAAAAATAGTCCAATAGTGAATAATAACACCAACCATTTAACACTTTTAACAACCCCGTTTCTATTTCACTAACAAAAATGAAGTCCTTAACTAGTTTTCATAGTCTAGTTACTAACTGTCGAACTTTCTATTAACATTGAACTAGCATTCAATTAGCTCACAAATTATTGGATCCAAGATAGATAAACAGAAATAAATCAAAAGATGAGAAAGTATCAAAGGGAAGAGATGGAGAATAGAGTATCTTACCTCTCACGGCCATTGTGAACGCGTCGCCTTTTCTGGTCACCCTGCTCCGCGTCCCTCGCTTAATCACCATCTTCATCAATCACAACATACGCTCCCTTTATTCACCTCACCCTTTACTCTACCTAAAATGCAACTCGCCAACTCGCCTTCGCCATTAACCTCACAAGACCCAACCACTGTCTTACCCAAATTCCACTGCTCCAATCGTTTCCAGCAACAACGTTAACTACTTCTCACACGACAAACTCATCAACCTCTCCCCCGCGTTACCGGAAAACGTCTCCACTCCAGCTCCTATTGTAGCTCCAACACCTGATTTTCAAGAATCATCAATTACCTACATATTTATAATTCTAAGACCTAAGCTATCGTTAATTAGCACCATAATCAGTATAACTTGGAAATTGGAAAATGAAGAATTACCGATTCCAACGAGATCAACAGCAGATAACTTTCTAGCCAATTGAGGATGACTCCTGCAATGAACAGAACCAACTTGCTTCCTCCTAATCACGCTTCGAAATCCACTAACCACGCTAGTAATCTTCATCGTTCCTCCTTCCAGCACCAATCTCCCATTCTTTGACCCAAGCCACCCACTGTACGGTTTGTCTCCCGAATGTTTCATCCAACATTTATGCTGATGGAAGCATTTGCCTGGATATATTGCAAAATCAGTGGAATCCTATATGATGTAGCTGCAATTCTCACTTCTATCCAGTCATTGCTTTGTGATCCCAGTCCAAATTCTCCTGCAAACTCTGAAGCAGCACGGATGTATAGTGAGAGCAATGCGCGAGTACAATGGAAGAGTTCGAGAGACCGTGAGAGAGTTAGAGGGTGATGAGCGTTTTTTCTGGGAGTTGAGCGTTAATAGCTTGAGAAAGTAGGAAGTTTGAGAGTGAAAGAAACGAAGTGGATCGGAACAAGGAGAAAGAGACGCGATCCAGCGGCGCCGGCGGCATACCCTCACTCCCTAGGTTTTTTTCGCTTCAGCATGTGTGTTTCTTCCTCTTGGGTCTGGGTCTTCCAACCGACCCGGCCCATTTCCCTCACCCAGCTCATTTTCTTGTTTTACTTAAGCCCTTTTCATTTGATATTCACATCCCATCTTTTATTTACTTTTTTAGTTTAATTCCATTCTTTTTCTTAATTAATTTAGATTAGTTAATTTTCTTAGGAATAATATATAATTTTAATAGATAATTTTAATATTTCACCCAAATCTTATTTAGTTTAAATTTATGTTATTTAATAATTTTAGTCTTACTTATTTCTAATTCAATTTAAATTCATGGTTTGTAAGTTTTACTTAATTTGAAAAATATTTAATATCTTTAAAAAAACATGTGAAAGTAAAAATGAGAAAACTAAAAGACATTTTATTTTTTATTTTACTCCCCTCATTTTGATTAAATACCAATATACAAAAAGACATAAAAAATAGAAATATATAAAAACTCTAAAAAACATTTCTATTAATTCTCATTACCTTTTATCATTAAAAATGCGTAAAAAAGTGAAAACCAACTAAACTTTTTTCTTTTCGCCTATTAAACAAAAATCATATAAAAAATGCATGTTCACATTTAATTGTTGTGTATCATTTTCTGTCAATTATTTCATTGTACTTGTTTATTCTGTTTGCACCAATCCAAAGGGAATTGTCTAATTTTTGTTGACTTCATGTCTTCAAAAAACGATCGAGCGAATACTCTCATTCATTAAAAACTTAGGTTAATTTTCCTCAAATATTCACCTTTCTTCAAAATTTCAACCTTTTCAAGACTTATACCTTTTAAGCCAAAACTTCAACGTTAGGTTGTCGTATCTTCAAAAAACCCGTCCGTATCCCTCTTTCGGCCAAAACGATTTATTTTCAATCAAGCGATCAATTTTTAATAAAACAGATATTTCAAAAGGTTCCTATAGAGTACTATAGATGCATTGGGTGCTAATACCTTCCCATTGTATAACCAACCCCCGAACCATAAGATCTCTTTTCAAAAACGCTTTGTATTTGTATTTTTATTTACATTGCATATTTAGGGTTTTATTTCGCTCTTTTCCCTTTTCCTTTGGAAACAATAAAGCGCGGTGGCGACTCTTGCTTTTTGTGAGACGAATTAATCAATAATTCGATTTCCGATTTACCCCGCTACATTTTTTATCGCTACACCAAGAACGTCGTGGCGCGGTTCATCCGACACAATCTGATTTGTCGATACGGTGTCCCTGAGAGGATCATTACTGACAACGGTACAAATATCAATAACACAATGATCACCAAGCTCTGCAAATAGTTCAAGATACAGCATCATAACTCTTCTCCCTACCGGCCGAAGATGAATGGGGATGTTGAAGCAGCTAATAAGAACATCAATAAGATTGTGCAGAAGATGACGATGACATACAAAGACTGGCACGAGATGTTACCATTTTCTCTTCATGGGTACCGTACCTCAGCGCGGACGCCAGCAGGGGAAACACCCTACTCTCTAGTATATAGCATGGAGGAAGTCCTACCTATCGAGGTCCAGATACCCTCTCTCAAGATTATGAAGGATGCGGGTTTGAACGAAGACGACTGGATCCAAACACGACTTGATCAGCTGAATCTAATTGATGAAAAGATACTTACTGCTATCTGTCATGGTCAGACGTATCAAAAGCGAGTGATCAAGGCTTTTAATAAGAAAGTCAGGCGTCAGGAATATCAAGTTCGGGATCTAGTGATCAAGCGCATCATACTACCGCAAGGTGATCCCAGTGGAAAATGGACCCCTACATACGAAGGGCCATTTGTGGTTAAGAACATTTTCTCGGGAGGAGCTATGATTCTAACCACCATGGATGGTGACGACCTTCCTCACCCTGTCAATGCATACATAGTGAAAAGATACTACGCCTAATCAAAGACCCGCTAGGTCGACTGGCCTAGGCAATAATAAGGGCTTTCCGGCGAACCAAAAGGGTTCAGGCAAAAGTAAGGGATGAAAATTAAAAAAAATGTGCACCCGGCAAGTCGAAAACCTGAAAGGGCAACTTGGGCAAAAAAAGGGTATCCCGGTGGACTGAAAACCCGAAAGGGCGGTCCAGGCAAAAGTTAGGGATTGAAGCGTAACACTATGTCTCATTGGATCATCTTGCAACCAGACCTCGGTATCAACTATCAAGCTTAGACGACGCCAATCAATCTGATCTACCTTCGACCAAACAGCAAAGTGATGAGATGCTTGAAGATATAAAGGCAATAGCAGAATTGGAACCCAATGGGATTCTTTCACATAGCTTTTTTTCTTTTTAATTGTAATTTCCATCTTTCGGCGGTGTTCTCTTACTAGAGCGTCAACCTCTTTGTACAAAACGCCTATTACAGGCCAACTTCAAAAATCAATACAATTCATTTTCACAAGAAATTTCAATTTGCTTTTCTTTTTCTGTTTTGTTTTGCAAGAACGTCCAATGATTCATTTTTGATATATGCATTTGAAAATAATTGCTGCTCATAAATATTTACATGAAAAACAAAAGACAATTACTCGTAATTCTAGGATAAGGGAAAAACAAGAAGTGCCCAAACCTTACAGTTACTTTAACCACCAGGTACCAAGGTAGAGTCTGCTTGAGAACATGAGTAGTGGTACATACACTCCCCACAGAGTAAAAAGTATCCAAAGAGTGTTGTTAGCCTTCCTAAACAGGACATAACTCTCCCCAGTTGAGGTTCACAGTCGAGAGTGAGTCAGTAATTTTTCCCCAAGCAAAGTTTATTTCTCTCACAGGAAGAAATTCAATCCCCAACGGAATTCATTATCACCAGCAATGGTAATTCATCCCCGGCTGAGTTATTTCTCCAAGTCAGCAAATCTATCAACAGAGTATCTCCTCTCTAACACAGTTATTCCCCGCAGGGTTATCCTCAGGCAGAGTCTCATCCGGCAGAATATTTACCAGTCAAGGGGCAAACCCCCAGCTAGTCATCTCTGTTCATCATCCCCAACATAAGCAGAGGAACTGTGGTTGTTACAGCAGACAAGAATACCATTTCTCATACTCTCCAAACAGCAATCAAGGATTTATTTTCCCAGATTCATATTATTACGTCCGTATTCCATGTTCATACATCATGACGTATGCATACATCCCATATAACATAGTCTCATTTATTTTGAGAACGTCATCATACAATGCATCCCATGCATCGCACATAACTAACCCTGTATTTATTTCAAGAAATGACAGTTATTATCAATAATTTCCAACAGGTACATGATCAACACTCGAAGCTAAACAGAGTAATCGTCAACGCGACAAATGCAACCTTCTGCAGGTTTCTCGGTAGCCCTACTATCATGCCTTTCATATCGAAGTAACCCTATTATCCAGGTTCCTTCTCACAGCCCCACTATCCTGGATTTCATATCAAGGTAACCCTACCATCCATGTTCCTTCTTACAACCTTGTTATCCAGGATTTCATATCAAGGTAACCCTACCATCCAGGTTCCTTCTTACAGCCCTGCTATCTAGGCTTTCAGATCGAAGTAACCCTACTATCTAGGCTCCTTCTCGCAGCCCTACTACCCAGGATTTCATCTCGAAGTAACCCTACCATCCAGGTTCCTTCTTACAGCCCTGTTATCCAGGCTTTCAGATCAAAGTAACCCTACTATCCAGGTTCCTTCTTGCAGCCCTACTACACAGGCTTTCATCTCGAAGTAACCCTACTATTCAGGTGCCTTCTCACAACCCTACTACCCAGGCTTTCATCTCGAAGAAACCCTACTACCCAGGTTCCTTCTCCCAACCTTACTATCCGGGTTCGGCCTCCCTTATCCCCAGACAACATTCCACAACACTGTAAGACAGGGACCCGATCAAACACAAATTGATTTCACATTTCCCCAGTAAGTCGCGGTGCAACATATACCCCGACCAAACACAAGATCACCTCTGCTTCCCAAACTAGGATTATTCCCCCAGTAGATTAATGGACAACTGAAGCTCCTAAAACTCTATTTTTCTCAAGACAGAGACCAACATTCCCCAGCGAAGTCCTCCTCAACAACAGGTATACGGATTCTCGCAAAGGAATCTCTTGTGCGATCGACACTTATTCAGATGGCATCTCTAAGCCCATCCCCGACAATTCTCTAGCAACTTCTGAATGGAATCCATAAGCCCATTTCCGATATCACAAATCAAGCACCACTTCATGCGAGTGCAAATTTATAGGCACTCTAGTGTCCAATCATCTTTTACCTTCAGATCACGAAAGACAGACAAGCCAATCTACATCCTCAGGTTTAAGAAGATTGAACAGGGGCAGCTGTTGTACCCTAAAACTTTCCCTCCCATATTTCTCAATACATGTCAAGTGAGGTCCTCAAATTGCTCAAGGAGGTCCAAGAGTTGACCAGACAAACTCTCTCCTAAGGCAGTCTACCTCAAATTAGGGTTTCATTTTGCATCAAGATGCTTAAGTCCAAAGGATCCTAAATTCTCACCATTGTCCTAATATGTTCTCAAGATCATACATTTCAAGTTTCAAGCCTTGCAGATGAAATTTTCTCAGGCAATAGCTCAAATACCTAGAAATCGACTGTGCTAGGTTAAAAGTCAACTGTAGCCCACATACAGTCAAACCTCAAGATTTTTGGTCAACATCCTTATTTTTAAGTATCATTCATCATTTGATCAAGGGTTGATCATGATTCATCAAGGATTTCTCACAATTCATAAAAACCCAAAAGTTGCTAAATTAGGGTTTTGTAGGAAAAGTCAACTCAACTTTGACCAAGCATAACTTTCTCATACTTCATCAAAAATGACCCATCCCAAGCTCATTTTGAATAGGATGCAATTCCATACAATTCATCTTCAGCTCCCAAGTTCAGAATATGCAATCACAAAAAGATATGAATTTTGACATTATAGGTCATTTTGAAAAGTCAACAAAAACACTTTTTGGGTCAAGGCTTCATACATGAACATGGAAGACCCACTTGAGATGAGACCAAAAGGGTTGCTTAAACGACATCCTAAGATTTCTAATAAGTCCAAGAACACCTCTCTAGGGTCAAAATTGCGAGAGTTATGCATTGACCAAGTTAACCCTTTTTGCAAAATTGCCAAAAGTCAAATGTGTCCAAAATTGCATTTTTTGCTAAATAGGCCTAACTTTTTATGCTTGCACTGAGCTTGTGGTGTGATCCGCGACCCATGCGTTATTCCACTTGTCATTCGTTTATTTTTATTATTTATTTTGATTTTATTTCATTTAAATCAAATAAAATCAATATAAAATAATGAAAATATCAAAAATCAATTAAACCTTGAGATTTTGTGCATGATTAGAGTCATTATACAGCTAGTGACAAGATCAAATCGTGCAAGGCTTCATATGGACAGAAAAAGATTAAAAATGCTTGTTTTGGAAAGATTTGGTGCAAGGAATAAATCAATGGTCAATCTTCATAAATGGCAAAGATTTGATGCAAATTTTTACCCTAATGCATTCTCTAATATATATGGAACATATCCAAGGCAAAAAAAAGGAGGAACGGCCGTGCAGATGTGAAAAGAAAAAGTCAAAAATTGCAAGAAAAGTGGTGATCCAATTTCTGTGTTAGAGGTCGATTCGTGCCATTCTCAGGTTGCCAATAGGTTGTTGGACATTCCAGGAGCAATTTCCAATCAGATTCAAGCCTTTCCACGCTTGGAATTGCAAGATAGAAGTATCACGATATGCCTCCAAATTTGAGTTCAGTTTCATTGATTCACTCACCCATTGCATATTTTAATGATATATTTGTGTTTGTCTTTGAGTTTGCAAGCTTTTGATACCATTTAATTGTATTTCTAACGCTTTCACATGAAGATGCCATTGTTAGGGTTTGCTCTTATGTTTTAGGGTTTCTCTATATTAGTACAATTGGCCCAAGAAAGTAATACCATAGTATTCGTGGGTTCGAGACGAACAGAACCATGTAAGTAGAATTCATTTTAGCATGCGTTTTCTTGATGATTGAAAGTTACATGTTTGTAGCTACAGTAAGTGTCTATAGGTAAAAGTTCAGAACTTTAAACGACAGTTCCAGGGAAGAAGACAATAGCGTGTCACAGCCTGACTGACTGATTCAAATTCTGGCGCGTTATTCTGGCCAGAAACCTGTAGATCTGATATATATTATTTGTTTCTATTATATTAATAAACTAACGTCCAACGCAGTTGGTCAGAAGAAGGAAGTCAGAAGTTCATTGTTCTGGGTTCGATCCCAGGCGTGAGCTTTTGGTAATTTCTCCTTTGTTTTCGCCAGAGCCAGCATGTGCATCTTCTGAGGATCATCACCTTCTGGATCCACTAGCCAACATCAGATCCAATGCACCATCTTTCTGATCTATTAGACAGGATCAGATCCAGCGCATCATCTTTTGGATCCCATTCAAAACTAGATCCAGCGCGCCCCATCTTCTGAGGGTTATCATCTGTTGGATCCACCTACCAGGATCAGATTCAGTACCCCCATCTTTTGAGGGCCACCATCTTCTGGACCCCATCAGCCAGAACCAGACCGCTGACAGCAGGCTCACTTGGTTATTTCCATTATTTTTCTTTAATTTTTGTTTCTTTAATAATTCTGTTTTTGTTTCATCAACACCAAAATTATTTTTTCTAAAATTGACCAATTAAAAAATCACAAAAGAGGACTTGTTTTCTTAATAAATGTTGTTAATTAATTAGCTTAATTAATTTAAGGCAATTCTAATTTCTTTCACAATTAAAATTAATTAGAATTTAGGATTTTCTTTTTTTAATTCAATTATTTCATTACTTTCTTAAAATAACAAAAATGACAAAAAAAATGTTTACTTTAATCAATTACAATTAGGTTTAGTCAAGGGTAAAAATCCTAGTCGCTTCGCATTTAATTCGCCGCGCGCTGGCTATGTATTTTTGCCAATATTGTTGTAACTGCTCACTGATATGTAATAGTTTAAATTAGGATTTTCATTTATCACTTTTCCCCAGTTTTTGGTTATGTAATTAATCCCCCTCCCCGAAGCCTTATAATAGCGTAGTTTTACTTTCTCGCATCTTAATTCTTGCAAATATTTAACTGTCTAGATGTATGCTAATAGGATTGAATGACAAGATTGCATGATAATTTAATACAGTTAGAAAACCCTAATGTGCAAAGACTAAATAATTGAAAACAGATCACTCGCACATATCACTCTTAGGGTATACTCACACTTCGGTTGCCTTCGATAAACGGTCATTAAGTATAGGATGTCTTAGTGGTTGCCTTCCTGTCTAAAAAGATCAAATGTTGCCTCGGAAATGTTGCCTCGGAAATGTTGCCTCGAATATGATCTTAAGACTCCAGGGTAATTACTAAGGTGTCCTAACATTGCTTTAGTGATCGTACGTCCCTTTTGAATTGACCCTTACAACTCCAACGACAATGCTACCTATTTCTCAATAGTAGGATAAGCGATGTTTAAAGGAAACGAGAATAGAAACGATCTTTTTTCGAGTAAGTAGATGCTAGTAGGTACTTGCTCAAATCAAAAACCTTTCACACTTACACATTTCAAAACAATTTTCAAAACAACTTTGTCACACCCTTGAGGACTGGTACAAGGGTTATCACGAAGTTAAAACTCTTTTCAAAACAAAGCACGTACACAAGCAATTTTAAAGATGATCAAGTACCTAAGAGCCCATGGAAAACCATGGATAGAAAGGGTGCTAACACCTTCCCTTTCTATAATCTACCCCCCGTACTCAAAATATCTCGAAAAAGGATTTTTTCTATACTTTTTTCCTTTCCGGTTGGATGAAATAAAAGTCGGTGGCGACTCTTGCTTACCGCGACATTTTGCGAACACAATGCAAAACGCAAACCAGCATTTCAAAACAGTCAGTTCTGCCACCGTATCACACATACCCACTGCCATTTAATTGAATTATAGATAAAAGATTATATTTTAATCCTTCAACAAGTAAAACATTAGTAATAGAGGGAAAAGAACCATTACCTACTGTACCTAAGCCTATGATTCTTCCTTTATGATCTTCTCCAAAGCCTACGATGCCTCCATGCTTAAGATCCAAACTTATGAACATGTGCCTTTTTCCCGTCATGTGTTACGAGAGGCCAGAGTCCAGGTACCAAGATTGGTGTTTTAGTTGCAGGCAGGTATTTCTTCCTCTGAATCGGCTTTATCCTCTGAACAAATTTCTTCATTGAATTTTCCAATATGAGCCATCAGTACTACATAAGCATGTCCTACTTTTGAGTCTGAGTTATCCCTTATTTCCAATTTCTTTTTTCCTTTAATATTTCTCCAATTTATGTTGTTCTTCTAAAGCGTAGGTCACTCCAGTTTGTAGTGTCTTGGTTCATTGAACTCATAACAAGTGCCTTCAACACCCCTAGACTTTCTTTAACTTGAGGTTGACTCAAAGTGACCTCTAGTCCTTCTTGAGGTTCTGAACCTGTTGTTTTGACTTTTCTTCCAGAGACAGTTAACCCTTCTGGATATCAGAAACAACTCTTCTTCATCATCAAGGTCTTCTTCTGAATCTTCTATCTCTTCTGCTTGAAGATATTTGGACTTCTCAGATTTCTTGACAGATTTGAGCCTAATAGATTTTATATTTTTTTGTGGTTCATCTTGTTCAAGCTCAACCTCATGACTTCTCAAAGAACTTATCATGTATTCTAAATAAGTGTTGTTTAGATCTTTTGTAATCTTGAGAGTAGTTACCATAGGCCTCCATTTACATGGTAAGCTTCTGATAATCTTCTTCACGTGATTTGGCGTTGAATAGCCTTTGTTCAGAACTTTCAGTCCTACAACTAAGGTTTGAAATCTAGAGAACATGATTTCAACACTTTCATCATCCTCCATATTGAAAGCTTCATATTTATGAATCAAGGCAAGCACCTTAGTTTCATTGACTTGATCATTTCCTTCATGAGTCATTTTGAGAGAATCAAATATAGAATTAGTAGAGTCTCTATTTTTGATCTTCACATACTCATTATAAGAAATCTCATTCAGCAAGATGGTTCTTGCTTTATAATGATTCTTATAATCTTTCTTTTGTTGAGCAGTCATAGCTCTCCCAGCTATCTCTTTTCCAGTATTATCTGTGGGGGGGGGGGGGGGGTACGTAGCCATCGACCACTATATCCCAAATATCAATATCATGACCTAGAAAGAAACTTTCTAGTCTATCTTTCCAATATTCAAACTTTTATCCATCAAAGATGGGAGGTTTAACGTTATAACTTTTATCGTTTGAATCTGATGCAGCAACAACTGGAGTGGGTTCAACTATTGTTTATATGGGTTCAATCATTGTGTTTCTTCAATGAAAAACTCGTCTAGATCTTTATCTGACACGATTAAGTGTTTGATAACTATCAATACTAGAACTGGAGCTCTGATGCCAATTGAAGGTGTGAGAAACACTAGAAAGTGGGGTTTGAATTGGGTTTCACCAAATAAAATATTTTTGTGGGTGACAAACTAAGTACGCTTAGAATATAAAATAGTAAATGAACACAATGATTTTTATTCTGGTTCACTATTAACTAAGCTACTCAAGTCCACCCTTGCAAGGATGATTTCGCCTTCAACAATTACTTAATCCACTATAACCAAAATGATTACAGAACAACCCATAGCAAGTTTGATCAACCTTATTGGCACCCCCAATAAGTCTGTCGATCCTTAGTGTAAATACACTCAAGCTACAACAGGAGTCTCCTTGAGCTCATACCTTCACTTAGTCTCTCAAGGTATCATTTAACAATAGTTGAGTACTTTCAGTGTATTACAGATTTTCTTCTTGTAAGAAGAATACACATACTTTTCAATATAATGAAGAACACCTAAGTGTTCTACTGCAAGATACGAGCAACATCTACTTGCTTATTTACAAAACTATACACAAATGATTTCTCTACAGACTTTGCATAGCACTTTGGTGTAGTTTTGTTGAGCTTGATTTGAACCGATAGATTTGTTGTTGTAATGTAGTTTATTACTTTTATTCATCTTCCAAGTCATACTTTTATAGCTTGTAAAATAGATCAGTTGGAAGGGTGGAAAAGGTAAACCAGAAATCTAGTTGTTGGTTCTCATTGGTTATAGTAAGAGTAGTCACTGTCAAGTACAAAAGATTTGTCCTTGCGCCACTCTAGAAGTATAGAGGTCATAGTCACTTTATGTACCTTTTATACACTATCACATGTTAACCATTTTTGAACTTTTCTTCTTGATCTATAAAGGCTTCGGATATTTGAATGTTGAGCGTTGAAGCTTGTTGTAGAAGAATATTTCTTAAGCCTTAGAACCTAAGTCTTGGAGTCTTCAGAACTTGTCACATAGAACCTTGTTTACAGAGTCTTTAGCACTTGGTTGTAAGAACTTCATTTCCTTCATATCATCAAAACTTGTTCAACAGAACCTTGTCTTCATATTCTTCAGAACTTGTAACACAAAAGTAAAGCTTTAGAAGGCCTCCAAAGCTAAACCACAAAGCCACCATCAGAACTTCTTGTATTAACGTTCCTAAGACATGTTGGAGAAGATTAGTTCAGAACCTTGACTTTAACGAAACATGTAACCACATGTTTTCTTACAGAGTGTATGTTCATAACCTGATAACGTCACACGCCTTGTTCCAGAGTCAGAACATTATAACAACAACTACACACTATACAAAACTATTAGTGTATATAATTGTTCTCTAAGATAACATGTGAAGTTATCATCGAAATCACCAGGTTAGATGTAGGAAACACTTCTTGTTCTTACACAACCATGTTGATTTTAGTGATCAAAGCAGTAAATTTATAATTAGTTAGCTTAACTTGTGATTTAGGGGTAACACCAGGTTTTGAACTGCTTCTACATCTATTAGCCATATGACCTGATTTTCTACAGTTGAAACAGGAGAAAATTACAGCTCCATTTCTTTGAGGTGGTGGTTTATGCATAGCAATTAGAGCAATTTGGTCCGTATAAGTATTCCCATTCTTAATTTGGTTCATGATATTGCAGTTTTGATTCTCTAACAGTTTGCTTGATGGCATCAAAACCACACTGAATTTCTTTTGTTGTTTGAAATAACCAAGACCATTTGGTCTTGTCTATGACACTGCCCAATATAGTGCAAGGAAGACGGTCAACCACAGTGCCTCCAAGATAAAAAAAACTAATTATATAATATATATAATTATTGCTTGAACGATAGATAATCGGTCTAGAAATACACCATCTATGATACAAAGACCATTATAAATAATTTTGTAGACAATGAGAAGTTCAAATTATACTCCAAATTGCACTCAATAATGGGCGTCTGACTATTCCAAATAATTTCTCAAATGAAGTGAAATACAAATAATTTTCTAAAGAGAACTCAATAATGGTCGTTTGACCTCTATAAATAATTTTTCAAACAAGAAGAAATTTGAATTATTCTCCAACGAGAGTTCAAGAAAATACTTGAAAAATTCAATGAGTAGCAAGAAAATAGAAAAATTTAGTACTTCGACAATTCGAGAACATAAATTAAAGAGATTGAGGAAAAAATATCAAAAATAGTTTTTAGTGTGTTTTAGAATGAAACATGTGGATTTATTATATAATGAAGTAAGTTAGAAAATATATGTAATCTAAGTAATATGAGATAGAGTTTTCTCAATTAATACACAAACACACATAATTTTCTAACAACGTGAGTAGTAAATAATCTTTTCAAATTCATTCTCGTATTGGAATATTCACATTTTTCAATAAATTTTGATAAATTAATATATATATATATATATATATATATATATATATATATATATATATATATATATATATATATATATATATATATATATATATATATATATATATATATATATATATATATATATATATATATATATATATATATATATATATATATATATATATATATATATATATATATATATATATATATATATATATATATAAATGTTAGTGTGTGAGGCTCTTTTAGTGAGGAGAGAAAGAGAGAATAATAAAGGAAAATAAGGATTTGTATTATTCAATTGTAGAAATAATGATACACACTATGACTATTTATATACAACTCTAATTGGGTTTGGGCTAACACAACTTGGATTATATTAAATATTAAATCTAATCAAATCAAATCTAATATAATTTAATATTTTAACACACCCCCATAATCCAAGTTGTCGAACATCCTAAAAAATAGTCAATCTGAACTATTCCTAATTTCTTTCTCAAATTCAGGAATATGTCGATCTTCAATCCTTTGGTGAAAATGTCGGCCAACTGTGCTTCACTTGAGCAATGTCTAACTTCAAGTTCACCTTGATTTACTTTTTCCCTCAAGAAGTGAAACCTTGTTTCAATATGTTTACTTCTTCCATGCAGAACTGAATTCTTCATCAAATTTATGGCAGGCTTATTGTCAATTTGCAATACTATAGGTTTCTTCACTTCGACAGTCATTTCTTCAAGTACAGATCTGATCTAAATTGCTTGACATGCAGCATAGGGTCCTACTATATATTCAGCTTCACACGATGACAATGCCACTACAGGTTGCTTCTTCGAACACCATGAGATTGGGGCACCAAATACTTGAAAGAAATATCCAATTGTGCTTCTTCGATCTTCCTTATCTCCATACCAATCAGCATCTGAAAAACAATTAACTATTGCTTCTTTTCCTTTAGAATCTCGTCGAAATAGTATTCCAAAATTTATTGAACCCTTCAAATATCTCAAGATTCTTCTTGCAGCCTTCATATGTGACACTCTTGGTTCACCCATATATCTGGTTACTAATCTGACTGCGAAACCTATATCAGGTCGACTGTTGCACACATACCTCAGAGATCCCACAATTTGCTTGAACAAAGTTGCGTCGACTTTGTCTTTCACTCCATTCTTCTCCAACTTCACATTTGGTTCGACAGGTGAGGATGCAGGATTTGAATTATCCATTCTGAATCTCTTGAGTATCTCTTTGACATACTTTCTTTGATGAATCACCATACCTTACTTCGACATTTGAAATTCCATGCCTAGAAAATAAGACAATTTTCCTAGATCCGACATTTCAAATTCCTTCGTCGTCAACTCTTTGAACTTCGACAAGTTCTCCAAACTATTTCCAGTTACTAGCAAGTCATCAACATACAAGAAGATGATTATTATATTTTGTGCTACAACCTGAAGATAGACACCATACTCTGATTTGCATTTGCCAAATCCTAATTCGACTATGTATGAGTCGATCTTCTTGTTCCATGCCCTAGGTGCCTGTTTGAGGCCATATAGCGCTTTGTGCAATCTATATACTTTACTTGCTTCATTCTGTATCACAGACCCAGGAGGTTGTGTGACGTAAACTTCTTCGTCTAAAAGACCATTCAAAAATGCTCATTTCACATCTAGATGGAATGTGGACCAGCCTTGGTTGCATGCCAATGCTAGTACTAGTCTAATAGTCTCTAATCTTGCTACTGGAGAAAATACTTCAAAGTAGTCAAGTCCTGCTCTTTGAAGAAAACATCGAGCTACTAATATTGCTTTATGTCTTGCTATTGACCCATCTGCATTGTGTTTCAACTTGAACACCCACTTTACTTCGATAGCTTTTGTATGTGATGACAATTCGACTAACTCCTATGTGTTGTTTCTTTCGATTGCCTGTAACTCTTCAACCATAGCTAACTTCCACTTGTTAGTCTTCAAAGCTTCACTATAGTTGATTGGTTCAGCACCTACAAGAAAAGCAAAATGAACAAACTCTCCATCTGGTGTGATTTCATCATCACCCACCACTTCATAATCATGAAGTCTTGTATGAAGAACTCTATTTCTTTGAGGTTTTTGGCTTGTTTCAGCCATAACCTCTTCGACTTCGACTGTGCCGGGAGTGTCAGTA
Organism: Vicia faba; assembly: GCA_948472305.1. Classification (NCBI taxonomy): domain Eukaryota; kingdom Viridiplantae; phylum Streptophyta; class Magnoliopsida; order Fabales; family Fabaceae; genus Vicia; species Vicia faba. Next base: position 1,366,346,364 of record OX451735.1, on the reverse strand, counting down.
ACCGCTTCTTCTTCGACTTTGATTTGATTCTCAATAATTCCTTCGACCTCTACTTCATTAGTTTCTTCGTCGAAGTCAAAGTTCATTAATGATTTATTAATTGAATTACTAGAATTCCAATCCCAGGCAGAATTTTCATTAATCACAATATCTCGACTCAACACAATCTTCTCATTAACTGGATTGAATAATCTGTATGCACCAGTTTTATGATATCCTACTAGAATCATAGGTTCACTCTTGTCATCAAGCTTCCTTCTCCTTGCATCAGGAACATGCTTGTAACACATAGAGCCAAATACCTTCAAGTGACTTACTGATGGTCGTTTGCCACTTCATACTTCTTCAGGAACCTTGTTCTTCATTATCTTAGTAGGACACCTATTTAAAATATAAACTGCAGTCAAAATAGCTTCTCCCCATAAAGATTTTGGCAAATTCTTTTGCTTCAGCATGCATCTCGCCATATCTAATATGGTTCTATTTCTTCTTTCAGCAATTCCATTATGTTGAGGTGTATAAGAAGAAGTTACCTCATGATCAACACCATGTTCTGCACAAAAATTTTCAAACATCTTGGATGTGTATTCGCCACCTCCATTTGTTTGCAGAACTTTGATCTTCTTCTCACTCTGGTTTTCAACAAGTATCTTGAATCTCTTAAAGATTTTGAATACTTCGTCCTTTCGTTTGATCACATAGATCCACAGATTTCAACTAAACTCATCGAAAAATGAACCAAAATATTTGTTTCCACCAATTGTATGTTCTTCAGATGGACCACATACATCTGAATGCACCACTTCGAGAATGCAGGATGATCTCATTGACATAGTCGAAATGAAAGAATTTTTGAATTGCTTTCCCAATAAACACCCTTCACAAAGTTTTTCAGGCATCTCAAGACTTGGAATACCAGTAACCATATCTTGAGTAATCAGTTGATTAAGTGATCAAAAATTCAAATGTCCAAACCTCAAATGCCACAACCAACTATCCTTGTGGTCGACAACAGTTTTCAAACATTGAACTTCTGTCGAACTGATCATAGTCTTAAATGTCTTGTTCTTCGACAATGGAGATTTTAAAACCAAATTGTTCTTAGTGTCGAACAATTTCAAAACTCCATCTTTCATGACACTTGAGAAACCTTTTTCAACTAGTTGTCCAACACTTAACAAGTTGCATTTCATTCCAGGTACATAGAGCACATCTTTGATCATAGCTTTCCCTCCATTACTCATTTGAAAGACTATGTTTCCAGTACCTTGTGCTTGCAACGAACTATTATCAACAAGTTTTACCTTGCTCTTCTTCGACTCGTCAAAATCTGCCAACCACTCCTTTCAACCAATCATGTGATTCGAGCAGCCTGAGTCGAGAAACCAGATATTGGATTCAACATGGTTATCCGCAACTGTAGCCATAACCATCATACCACCTTCAGAATCATCTGAATCTTGGCGTGCAAGGTTCGCTCCTTCGTCCTTGCCTTTCGATCTCTTGTCTTTTATGTACCAACAATTCTTGGCCAAGTGTCCCCACTTTTCCCAGTTATAACACTGCATACCTTTATTATCTTCTTTGTCCTTTCGATAGTTTCCTCCTTCCCTTTTCGAGAATTCAGAAGATCTATCTTCGACCTTATTCTTATGGGAATTCGACCAAGACTTCTTGCCATGAGCCTTGTCGAACTTGCCTTTGAATTTGTTGGAACCACCGTCTCTTTTCAATGATTGAGCTTGCAGTGCCTGTATCGAGTCCTGAACTCCTTTCCTTTCGACAATCCACATCTCATGCGCCTCCAACGAACCAACCAAATCTTCCACTTTAGTGGTTTCAAGAGTGTTAGATTCTTGAATAGCTACGATAACGTGATCAAAGTGAGAGGTCAATGTTCTCATTACCTTCTCAACTATCATCTTATCAGTAATGGTTTCACCACAATCCTTCATGAGATGGACGAGTTTCTGAACCTTCGACGCATATTCTACAAATTTTTCATCTTTTCCCATCGACAACAACTCATATTGTTGATGCAAGGTTTGTAATTTGACAACCTTGACTTTCTCACCTCCTTCGAAATACTTTACCAGAATATCCTATGCCTCCTTCACTGTTTCAACATGAGAGATTCTGTCGAAGTTAACAGCATCGACAGCCGTTTGAATGCAATAAGCTGCCTTGCAATCTTTCTTCTTGACTTCGTTGTGGGCTTTTTTCTGTTCGTCGGTTGCATTTGCAGCCAACGCAGGAACGCCGTCGGTAACCACTTCTAGAGTTTCATGGAAGCCAAATAAGGATTATATCTGTTTTTTCCATCAGATCCAATTTTTTCCTTCAAGCATTGGAAGAGAATTTGGAATGCCCTTATCACTAGCCATCTTCGCAGCGGTTGATTTACTTGCCCTCGAAAAACGATCTCTGACGTGAAATTCTTGAAAACTTGATCAAGAACAATAACCGGAAGCTCTGGATATGAATTTGTTAGTGCGTGAGGCACTTTTAGTGAGGAGAGAAAAAGAGAATAATAAAGAAAAATAAATATTTGTATTATTCAATTGTATAAATAATGATACACACTATGACTACTTATATACAATCCTAATTGAGCTTGGGTTAACACAACTTGAATTATATTAAATATTAAATCTAATCTAATCTAATCTAATTTAATATTTCAACAATAGATAGATAGTGTTGGGGGGAGATACTAGGAGCATCGATGCATAGTGTATGAACAAGCACCTTTTGAGAGGGACACCACTTATCCACCTAAAACCTTAAGGTGATAGGTGAATGGGTTCTCCCACTTATATATGTTTAAGTCTCCACATTCCTATTTAATGTGAGACTATTTTCCTTCACTTACTCACATTTGCTATATTATTCCAACATATAGAAATGGGGAAAAATATTGATTGAGTGATTGAATCTAATATAATAATGACAAAATTTTGTAGTGTTTTTTGAGTTGATGGTTAAATTAAAAGATACATAGATTAGTGATTTCATTGAACCTTTATTCTAGAAGTTATCTTATTTTATATTTATTAAAAAAAAATTATATTTTTTATTATAAAAATCTAAAATATATATATATATTCACGGTAGAAATGTATGGTGAACATAATATAAAGTATCTCATTTTATGTCAAAAAAAAGTTTCTATTTTTAATTTAGCTTTACAAATGTCCACAAAATAGAATGCCCCCATAATTCATATGTAAAGGTAACACAACACAAAGCAGATAAGAAAAAATAAAATAAAAAATTAGGTTAGTCGTGCTTGTGCAGGAAACATAAAATAGCTTACTCATGCTATTTTTTAAAAGGAACCTCATCTATGTTTAATCATTAACATACCTGCCGACTATCTTCACTTTTCATAATTGCTAAACGAGTATCTAATTAATTTATTTGGTTAGACTAAGGTTCGCCTTGTGGGGCCTTATTTAATTTTTTTTTACGTAATAAACTATAGTAACTCAAAACATGAACAACAAATCAAAAGGTTAAAAAAATTTAGTTGTGTATAGTACTAGTATTAAATTGAAATGAGTTAAGAAGAAGGAACAAATGAATTAGAATTTCATTAATTTATTCTTACAATATCAATCAATTTGTTGAATAATATGTAAGTTTCTTAATATATCTCTTTATGATTATGACTAAATTTGTAAAGTATGAAAATGGAGTATGAAAATAAATAATGAGTAATTTGATAACTAAAATATAATAGTAAATAATTCATTAAATTTTAAACAAAATTCTTGATATTATATTAAAGTTTGACCTAATTTATTTTTATAAAATCAATTTAAAAGTCCTATTGTAAGGTGAAATATGTTATTCTTTATAAATTCATTTAAAAATAAATGTGATATTTGAAAATTTTCAAATAAGTTTAGTTAATAAATACGAATATTGTCGGATTACAAACTAATATTTGAGTTTGAATTCAAGATTTTATGGTCTTGTTTAAATTTTTATTAGTTAGTATTTTATTTACGGATAAAAAAAAAGAGAAAATGTTTGATACACTAATATAATTTTAAATTGTTAACCAATCACAATTATGTATTTAATAAAATTATTTTTTATTTTAAATTTTTTTAATAATATAATAGAATATTTATTTTCATTTGAATGATCGTGTAAGTGCATTATTTTTAACTCAAAATAAATATAAAGTTTTTTATATTTTTTATTTGTTTTTCATCTAATTTAAATATCATTCATCAAAATTTCTTTTTTTTTTCCTAAATATATTTGAAAGTGTTTTAAACTTGGGAATTAAAAAATCAACAAACTTGTTAATCATTTTAAAAATAGGGATTAGGTCATTCATTGAGTGCGTAACATGCACAAGCAGACGACACGTTAGTTGCTCTTTTCAATTTAGTTGATAGAACACGTTAGTATTATTATGTATTGTAGACTATGGAAAAAAAAATACTCGTCATTTTCAAAATATTGTTAATTCTTTGTATATGATTTTTTAAAAATATTTTTACGATGTTTTCTATGAAGATTAATATATTGTTCTATGATAATTGATAGTTACTCGTTTGAATAGATGATGAACATAGAATTATCTCTTTTATATTTGGTACAACACTGAATTATCTCTTTTTATATTTGATACGACACAAGATTATCTCACTATTACATAGTAGTACTTAGTTAGAAGAAAATCTTTCTGATGCAGATACGTTCATATATACAATAATAAATAATTAAACTATATTAGATTAAGGTACCAGCCCACGTTTGTCACCTATTTAATAAGGTGTGAACCCATACACAATTGACCATCAGTGTGCCACCCTTAACAAATTGATGCATGGCATGTTATATCATATGTTATATGTTATATTGATATTGTAAAATATTTTTATATAATCGGTAAATTATAACTGATAAATTTCTATAAATATTAACTTTTTTTTAATTATATATAAAATATTACTTGTAAGTGATTGTAATGTATTAATTATATAAAATATTTTATATCGATAATGTATAATAATTACTTTCATTATAAATTTAAATATTTATTATTTTGAATGATTAAATCGAATTTAGATGATCAACAATGTTTTGATATATGACTACGTCAAGTAATTGTCTTAAAGGATTTTGTTTTGTGAATATGTGATTCTCTTCTCTAATGTTTTAACGAGAAGAAGTCTGGTTAGTAATCTCAATTATTTAGATTATTTTTTATTGATTTTGATCTCATGTAAATAAATAAATGAATGATTTATTAGAATTTTTAGGTCACAAATATAATATTACGTGTGTTAAGGTCATTATATAATTAACTAAAGTTATAATGATCTATTTAATTAATAATAAATTTGTGGCTAAAAATATAAATATTATAAAAGATAATATTATTGTGTAAATATTATAAGTCAATATCTAATTTGATGATAAGACAAATTAGAAAATTGAAATCTAAAAAATAACTCTAAGGTTATTTAAAGGGGTTATGGTTTTCATTTGTAGACAACGTGAAAATGATTCATCAAGAAAAAGTTATTTCTTCATTTCTGTTAGAGGAGATTCAAGGAGTCATAAGAAACTCTACAAATTGAAAGATCATATATCTATAAATCTTTAGTGATTTTCAATAGCAAACTTAGATAATCTTTCGCTTTCATTTTCATAATTATATTTGGATATGTGTTTAAGGGATTTATTTAGAATTTTATTCTTAATTTTTTATATTGGTAAAAGTTATAAAGTTATAAACAGATCTAACAAGTGGTATCTGAGTCGTCCATATCTGATTCAATTTAATTTTTGAGAATTTTTTGACATTAGATTTTTTAAAATTAAGATTTCTTTGATCTACCAATTTATAAAAGAGTTATAGGTTCAGCAAAATAATTTTAATTTGATATATGGGGTTTGTTAAATTCACGGTATGGTATATAATCATTTTTCTCTATATATTATGGTTTAATTGTGCCGAAGATATTATACCTTCTTTAATTAATTTCAAATCAATATTAAATTAATGTTTATATATTATGGTTTAATATGATAATGTTAATTTCAAAAGTTTATAAAAAGATTTCTTTTAGATTTTAATTTATTTTTTGGTAATGTACATAAAGTGCACTATTGTTCATTGTTTTGGATTTAATTTTAAATTTTTTGTGGTTCTATTGTTTAAATTTATCTATGAATTGTATTTTTATATAATAATTTAACATTTTTAAGTAAGTAATTGAAATGAAAGAGTCGTTAAAGTGACTTCTTTTATGAAAATTGTTTATGAAAAATGTTAAGAATTTTCTGGTTGTGTGTATGTTTGTTCGTACGAGTATCAATTTACTAAAAAGACAGTTGGTGGTTGGCCGGTTTTCATACGCACCTGTGATGGCAAACATGTGATAATAATAAGATCTTACATGTGAATAATAAATCAATTCAAAGAGGGGTTTATTATTCGACATATTTTTTTATTATCAATGTTTGATCTTTACCACAAGAGTACCACCAGCAGTTAATATTAGTTTCCAAAGACTTAATATTGATGGTGCACTAGGTATCTTGAGATGAGTTATGTCTTTATTTGAACAAATTGATAATTCATTTTTCATGTGAATATATTTAAAATATTTAATTTTGTTATTGTTTTTCAACTACAATTGCTTCAATATCTGTTAATTTGAATTCAATCCAGGTCCTTACTGGGGAAAATCGCATGAATCATGATTTGGTCTGTTATGAGGTCAATTTAGCTTCAGTATCTGGAAATACTTGGTGATTAGACTCCGGTGCAACTACTAACATCAGTGTTTCATTGAAGGGTTGCCTAAACTACCGAAAGTCAAATGATGTTGAAAGATACATCTATGTAGGGTATGGAAAATCGGTGGAGGTGGAAGCTATAGGCCATTTTAGATTATTACTGTGTACCGGATTTTATTTGAATTTGAAAGACCCTTTTGTGGTTCCGTCATTTAGACATAATTTAATTTCAGTTTCGTATTTGGACAAATCAGGTTATTTTTGTTCATTAGGAAACAATATGTTCAATTTGTCTCTCAATTCAGATATTGTTGGAACTGGTTCACTTATGGTTCATGATAATCTATATTTGTTTGACTTGATGATAATCACGTGGTACTAAGCGTAAACTTGATGATAACAATTCAAGAGCATTATGGCACAAGCTCCTAGGTTTCATCTATAAAAATAGAGTCGAGCAACTAGTGTCAGATGGAATTTTGGATTCTATTGACTTCACAAACTTTGATGTTTGTGTTGAATGTGTTAAAGGTAAGCAAACTAAAACAAAGAAATATGGTACACATAGAACTACAAACGTCTTAAAATTGATACATACGAATATTTGTGGACCATTTCCTACACCTTCTTAGAATGGTCAACAATATTTTATATCACTCATAGACGATTATTCTAGATATGAATACATATTTCTCATACATGAAAAGTATAAATCATTGGATGTGTTCAAATAATTTAAGGGTGAAGTTGAGAATCAACTCAACAAAAGAATTAAGAAAGTCAAATATGATTGTGGCGGTGAATATTACGGCAGATATGATGGTTCAGGTGAACAACGTCCAGGGCCTTTTTCCAAATACCTAAAGGAATATGGAATCGTCCCACAGTACACAATGCTAGGATTGCCTAGAATGAACAATGTTACTGAAAGATGAAATCGGACTCTTAAGAATATTGTAAGAAGTATGATTTGTCATTCTATCTTGCTAGAGTCACTCTGGAGAGTGACACCAAAGACTGCAACTTAAATTCTAAATAGAGTACCAACAAAAGCAGCTGCTAAACCACCTTACGAGCTTTAGACTGGCCAAAAACTTAGTCTAAAATATTTTCATGTGTGAGGATGTCAAGCTGAGGCAAGTCCTCATAGGCCAAATGAAAAGAAATTGGACTCCCAAACAGTGAGCAGCTACTTTATTGGCTATTCTGAAAGAACTAGGGGCTAAAAAATTTATGATCCCAAATTAAACTCAATCTTTGACACGGGAAAAACCACATTATTTGAGGATATTGAGTTTAAGGGGAAGAATAAGTTTAGAGACTTTGTTTTAGAAGAAGAGTCGGTAATAATTCCAGAACTGATTTGTTAGACGATGTGATCGATCTAGAAGGGGGGGGGGTTGAATAGATCGTTTAAACTAATTTTCGCTTTTTAAAATTGTTTTTAGAAAAATATGTGAAAGCTTCCTGGAATCTCCAATCGTCTAAACGGTCATCTATTGAAAAAATCGGATATGCATAATCGTATGGGATATAATCACAAAATAAGCATCAATACGTTTTACTCAATTGATCAATCACTTATACACCCTCAATGATTATTAATTACTTCTAATGAGTTGAATGAGATAAGGATAAGCACAATGAATAATTTGTGTATTAGTCAATTTGTCAAACACCTTGTGAGCAAAGCACCTTAGGTTTGATTTTAATAAATTGTAGTTGTAAGTTTTCTTAAGTATCAATCAAAAGGATTGTTACCAATGTTTTGAAATGACCTCAACACACTACAATTTCAATAAATGCAGATTTGACAAATTAATTTTCACACAGTATAGTAATCAAGTATAAAGATAAAGAAAAATCAAAAGAACACATGATTTGTTAAGGCAATTCTCCTTGTCGTCCTTGTGTAGGGTACGTCTGCCCCAATTCTAGAATCTAGAATTGAGATATTTGATGTTAAGTTGCAAATGATACAAGAGAAGAGATAGTTCACAATACAAATAAACCAATGTTGCTGATGTAACAGTCTTCTTACCTTTCCTTGGTTTGAGAAAAACCAAGTGCCAAATTCTTCGAACAAATCTCCGATTACCGCTACTTGATTTATCAATTCCACTGTTTCTTAATTCTTTCACTCGGCTGGTTTCGATCACAAGCAATTTGACCTTAAATCTATCTTCACAATCCTCCGGTTATCCCTAATTGATTAAGCAAACCCACCGTTTCTTAATCCTTTCACTCGGTTGAATTCAATGAAGCAAAGACTTGTGCAAAAACCCTCGCACCAATAGGAATCTTGGAGGAGAAAATCCCAATGATTTTATTCAAGAACAGCCCGCAATTGCTCAACCCAAATCTGAATTGAATCCTTGATTTGAACGTTATCACCACAACAATTTTCTTGAATCAACAATCATGATTATGTGTAGATGTTGATTTTTTAGAAGAGAGGATGAAGATGATGAGCACTATGTGTATCTTTCACTAGTTCTTGTTAACTTCAAATAATGATGCATAATATATATATATATATATATATATATATATATATATATATATATATATATATATATATATATATATATATATATATATATATATATATATATATATATATATATATATATATATATATATATATATATATATATATATATATATATATATATATAGCCAAGACCCAAAAATATAGCAGAAAATTAGACGAGGCCAGCGAGCAGTCGACTCAACCAGAAGTAGGGGTCGGCGCGACACAACCCGCACCCAGAGAGAAAACTGTTTTGAAGAGCAATGCGTCGACCACTTCAGGACTTGCATCGACGCAAACTTTAAATATTCTGATTCCCAAGTTGAGTCAACTGGAAGGGTCGACGTGATACATCCAACAGTCAGAGAATTCCATTTTGAAGTGTAGTGTGTCGATCGCTTCCGGGCTTGCATCGATGTAAACTTTGAATGTTTTGATTTCCAGTTTGAGTCGACCGGAAGGGTCGACCTGACACATCTAGGGCTTGATTGAAGATGATGAGTCGACCGCACATATCTTTGAGTCGACACACAAATTTAATTTTCTCAAAAATAAGTTTTTCTGAAGATCTTCATTCCAATCATTCCATTGCAAGATTGTTCATAGGACCAGCCCAAATAGAGAGAGATTAATAATCGTTTTGATATAATTAAAATACTTATAGAGGGACTTTTACCTCACACACTCCCCCTTTTTGATGATGGAAAAACAATGCTCAAATATGCTCCCCCTGAGTTTGTGCGTTTCGCTTGCAAGCTATATACAATGCTCAAATATACTCCCCCTGAGTTTGTGTGTTCCGCTTGCAAGCTATATATAGTCTTCTATGTTCACTTCTCCCCCTTTGATAACATCAAAAAGAGAAAAAGCACAAGGTCAAGAGTAACAAAATATATCAAATGCAACATCATTTACCATTTGCAACTAAAACACCAACAATCATTCACATAAAATGAAATTAGTGTGGATCATAAAATGCAATAATTAGACAAAATATATGTAGAATATTACAAACTAGATAATCAGGATAAGTGCACGAGGTTATCAAAAGAAGGGTAACATAATAACTTAAACAAAATTACATATATATATATATATATATATATATATATATATATATATATATATATATATATATATATATATATATATATATATATATATATATATATATATATATATATATATATATATATATATATATATATATATATATATATATATATATATATATATATATATATATATATATATATATATATATATATATATATATATATATATATATAAACATGAATCAATTCTCTAGGTTGTCGATATCATTGCTTTCTGGAGCATCAGGTGGAAGGTTCGGAAAATGATGAAGGAAGGTGGAATGAAGGGAGGCAAGGTTCTCAGCTTGTGATTGAAGCATTCCTTCCAACACGGAGTACCGCTGATATTTAATATTTGAATAGTTTGAGAACATTTAGTTTTGGACTTTGACAAGGTTGTAGAGGTTCGAAATCCTCTCATTTTGAAGGAATGCGTCTTCCTTTTGTTGGATCTGCATTTTCTCTAAAAGAGCTATCACATTTGCGTTGTTTTCTTGAGGAACTGGGGCATCCTCGTCCATATTTTATTCATTTTGTTCTTCCTCAGACTCTTCTTCTTCTTCATTATCATCCTCTTCACCATCACTATTTTGGAATGAAACAAATGTACTTCTCACAACATAACGGTATCTTTGTTCCTTGTGATCCCATTGGAAGCCCATCAAAGTAAGTGATTTCTTTGTGAATTCAAGATCAGAAGTCATACCAATATAAGGAATTCCTAGAACTTTAATATTTTCTCGATTCAGAACTCTTTGAATGAAAGAGGGATAGCATAGTGTGGTTCCTCAAATAGCTCTTTCCATACATGCGAGCTAACCATATAATATTTTTTGTTGATTCTATATTTAAATTCAAGACCTTCAAACTTTCCTTGCATGCCATCATAGAACATTTTGACTAAATCCTCATTATAAGGTGTATCACATTCAAGAAATAAGTGGAAGTTCTGAAATCTTAACGATTCAATAATTTCACGAAGATGCATATGACCCAAGGTTTTCAGATATAAAGTCGATTGTCTAACTATGTTTCTCTTACCAAAAGTGTCTGCAAAAGTACCAGCAATATTATCAGAGAGAAGTGAAAGAGCAGTTGCCGGAATATCCGACGGAACATTGGAGGAGCTGCCTCTGAAGGTTCTCTTCTTAGCTACCCTTGAATCCATTAGGGAAATTTATTGATAAAAATGGGTATGTGAGGAAGATTTTGAGAGAGATGGGTTTTGAGAGTTTTTAGGGTTTTGAGAGAAGTGAGTGAATATAGAAAACAAAATAACAAAATGATAAAGAGAGATAAATTAGAAATTTTCGCGATCGTCGACCGCTTATAGAGCGTTGTGTCGACGCAAGAATTATTCTAATTGATGTTGAGTGAGATATAAGGTACGCGTCGACGCATGTAAGCTATGAGTCGAATCAAAAGTAAAGAATTTTGATTTTATGCAGTTTTCTAAATTGATTTCATGCAATTTATATAACTCTTAGAATCCCTATGTACTTTAACAATAAAGATAAAAAAGAACAAGTTTACCAGTTACACATGGTTAAGAGTAGAGAATATATGAGAATGATATTACCTTCATGAGAGTTGATAAGAGCTTTAACCAAGGCTATCCATAAGTGTATCAAGCATTGAGAGAATATGTCCAATAAAATAAAAGGTATGCAACTTACTTAAGTTACAAACTATCCGAGATATCGAGAACACCAAGTTCCCTACGGATATGATGGAAGGGATCCGTAGCGAGTGGTTTAGTAAAAATGTCAGCAAGTTGATTTTTTCTATCAACATGCTCGAAAATAACATTACCCTTTTCCACACGATCCCTTAGAAAATGATGCCTTATCTCAATATGTTTTGTGCGAGAGTGCAAAATCGGATTTTTGGTTAGGTTGGTGGCACTTGTATTGTCACAGAAAATAGGAATGTGATCAAGTTGGACATTGAAGTCGAGTAATTGTTGTTTGAGCCACAAGATTTGGGCACAACAACTATCGATTGCAACGTATTATACTTCGGCGGTTGATAATGCAACTGAAACTTGCTTTTTACTATGCCAACTTACCAAAGAATTTGAAAAGAAATGACAAGTACCACTACTGTTTTTCCTATCTGATTTGCAACCGGCAAAGTCAGAATCGGAATATCCAACCAAAGAACAATCACTACCCTTGGAGTACCAAAGTCCATACTTAGTTGTACCACTAAGGTGCCTAAGTATGCGCTTTACGGCTTTTAAATGGACTCCTTATGACTCCATGTCAAATTGCTTGAGTAGGTCAAGACAATATTTGGTTTGGCTCACGAATGTTCCATCATTTAATTGCTTGATTTGAAGTCCAAGGAAGTAGTTTAACTCTCCCATCATGCTCATCTCAAATTCTCCCTGCATCATCTTAGAGAATTTCTTGACCAAAGATGCGTTAGAAGAACCAAAAATAATGTCATCTACATAAACTTGAACTAAAATAAAATGCTTTTCTTCATGCTTAATAAAAAGGGTTGTGTCAACCTTTACTCTTGAGAATACTTGATCTAATAAGAATTTTCTAAGACATTCGTATAAAGCCCAAGGGGCTTGTTTAAGACCGTATAGTGCACGCTTAAGTTTGTAAACATTTTTAGGAGTCTCAAAATTCTTAAAATTGGGAGGTTGAGACACATAAACCTCTTCATTAATGTATCCATTTAAGAAGGCACTTTTTACATCCATTTGGAATAATTTGAAGTTTTGCAAGCATGCATATGCAAGCAAAAGGCGTATAGCCTCGAGTCGTGCCACTGGAGCATAAGTTTCCTCATAATTTATGCCTTGCTCTTGGTTATACCCTTGGGAAACAAGTCGAGCTTTGTTGCGAGTTATAATTCCGTTTTTGTGTAGTTTGTTCTTAAAAACCCATTTAGTTCCAATAACTCGATGATCTCGCGGAGGGGGGACAAGGTCCCAAACTTTTAAACTGATCTAGTTCCTCTTGCATGGCTAAAAACCAATTCTCATCGAGTAAGGTATCTTTAGAGTTTTTGGATTCAATTTGAGAGACGAAAGAAAAATGATAACAAAAGTTACTTAACTTAGAGCGAGTTGTTACTCCCTTTGATATATCTCCTAGGATGTTGTCGATGGGATGATCCTTAGAGGTTTTCCATTCCAAAGGAAGATCATTTTTATTGCTTGGATGATCTTCCTCTCTTTCTTCAGATACTTGATCCAACTCTTCTTCAATTTTAGTAGATTCCGAGTCCTTTTCTTTGGGATCTTGTAGTATGCTTTCCTAAGATACACCTGCACCATCATAAATACTACCCTTTTCGACTACACTACCTTTACCGAGTATTTATCCCTTTTTATTTTCGCCATAGGTAATAAATCCTTTCTTTTTCGCCATAAAGTGAAAAAATAGGGAGATGTCGCCCGTCATATGTCTTGAGCACCCACTATCGAGAAACCATCTTTTCTCCGTAGTCTCAAGATATTCCACCTACAAGTTTAAACAAGGGAAGTAGGTACCCAATTTTTATTGGGTCCTTGTGTGTGAATGATACTTGAGTTGCATTTTGGCAACCATTTGAAAATGCCTTGAGGAACCAAAAATCTCCTAAATAGACATTTGTTAATGGTGTGTCCCCTTTTGCAACAATATAAACATGTTAGAGTTTTGGGCAACTTACTTTTTCTTGGAGGATCTCTTATTTCATAAGTGTATTTTTGATATGGATTTATCATACTACTTCTGAAATTTGATCTATCAATGCTAAAAGTAATTTTGAGTTGTAAAGCCTTGTAATGTTTGGCCTTAAGAGTTTTTAGTTCTTTTTGCCAAATGTAGCAAGTTTCACATCCAGCCCAATCATGCCAAGAAAGCTTATCATCTTTGCTGTTAGTTTTGATTTTCTCTACCATGGATGCCTTGAGAGCTTCCAATTCTTTTTGGGATTTGGGCACTTTATGCTCAAGGTATGAAAAAATGTTCTTATTTGAGGCTAATTGTTTAAAAGCTTCCTTATCCTCATTTTGTAGAGTATCAAAAGCTCTTTGCAATTCTATGTGTGACATTTTATCAAAGTGATTATATTTAGAGTGACTTACATTGCTTTTCTTCTTTTGATGAGCCATGAGGCAAATGTTAATCGTTTCTTCTTCGTCACTAGAGTCACTTTTACTTGAGGCTTCAATATCGATATCCCAAGCAATGTATGCTCTTCTAGCTTTGTTAGGTCTCTTTTGAAATTTGTCTTTTCCTTTGTCTTTCTTGAGCAACGGGCATTCCAGTTTGTAGTGGTCGGGTTTTCCACAGTTAAAACATGATCCTCTTGATTTAGATTTCTTACCTTCATCTTGTGTTGAAGATTTTTATTGGTTTCTATAATTGATGAGATTTTTGTCCGAGTGTTGGACTTTATTCTTTCAGAGATATTTGTGATATTTTCTCACAAAAAGCCTCATGTCTTCACTTGATCTTTCATCTTCATCACTAGAATTACTCATACAAGAGTTATTGGTGGAGGTATTTGACCTTTAAGCCTTTAATGCGACAAACTTCTTTTCAATGTCTTTTGGTTTTTCCTTCTTTTCCTTTTTCTCATGCTTATTGAGATTGATGAGCTCTTGCTCATGCTATTGAAGCTTTCCAAACAGTGTTGTTATGTAGAGTGTAGCTAGATTGTTTGCTTCCTTGATTGTTGTAACTTTAGGCTGTCGTTCCCTATTAAGACATCTTAAAATTTTCTTAGTAGCAACAGCATTGGGAGTAACATGACCAAGAGTGTGTAAGCGATTGATTACATGAGAAAATCTCTTTTGCATATCAGCAATGGTTTCACCATGCTTCATGTGAAAGAGATCAAACTCTTGAGTTAAATTATTGATTCTAGCAAGTTTAACATCATTTGTCCCTTCATGGGAAATTTGTAGAGCATCCCACATTACTTTAGCAGTCGCACAATATGATACTCTAAAATATTCATCAACACCTAAATACGTAATAAGCATATTTCTACCTTTCCAATCATAGCTATACATTTTCTCGTCTTCCTAATCCCATAGTGCTTCCGGTTTTGGTATGGTAATGTTATCCTCATTGGTCATGGTTATTTTCATAGGACCATCCTCGATAACTTTCCATATCTTTCTATTAACAGAGTTAATATGCACACGCATACAATATTTCCAATAGTTATAGTTTTCACCGGTGAAAACAAGAGCTCTCGTATAAGCCCCTTTTGGATCGTTCTCCATTTTCTACAAAGTAATATGTGAAGCACCAGATGAACCAGTGCTCTGATACCACTTGTTATACAATGTGATCGATCTAGAAGGGGGGTTGAATAGATCGTTTAAAATAATTTGCACTTTTTAAAATTGTTTTCAGAAAAATATGTGAAAGCTTCCTGGAATCTCCAATCGTCTAAATGATCCTCTATTGAAAAGATCGGATATGCGTAATCGTATAGGATATAATGACAAAATAAGAATCAATATGTTTTACTCGATTGATCAATCACTTATACACCGTTAATGATTATTAATTACTTCCAATGAGTTGAATGAGATAAGGATAAGCACAATGAATAATTTGTGTATTAGTCAAATTGTCAAACACCTTGTGAGCAAAGCACCTTAGGTTTGATTTTACTAAATTGTAGTGGTAAGTTTTCTTAGGTATCAATCAAAGGATTGTTAACAATGTTTTTAAGTGAACTCAACACACTACAATTTCAATAATTGCATATTTGACAAATTAATTTTTGCACAGTATAGTTATCAAGTATAGAGATAAAGAAAAAGCAGAAGAACACACAATTTGTTAAGGCAGTTCCCCTTGTCGTCCTCGCGTAGGGTACGTCTTCTCCAAAATCTAGAATCAAGAATTTAGATATTTGATATTAATTTTCAAATGATACAAGAGAAGAGATAGTTCACAATACAAACAAACCAATGTTGCTGATGTAACAGTCTTCTTCCCTTTCCTTGGTTTGAGCAAAACCAAGTGCCAAATTCTTCGAACAAACCTCCGATTATCGCTACTTGATTAAGAAAACCCACTGTTTCTTAATTCTTTCACTCGAAGGGTTTCGATCGCAAGCAATTTGACCCCAAATCTATCTTCACAATCCTCCGGTTACCGCTACTTGATTAAGAAAACCCACTATTTCTTAATCCTTTCACTCGGCTGAATTCAATGAAGCAAAGACTTGTGTAAAAACCCCCACACCAATAGGAATCTTGGAGGAGAAAATCCCAATGATTTTCTTCAAGAACAAACGACAATTGCTCAACCCAAATTTGAATTGAATCCTTGATTTGAATGTTATCACCACAACAATTTTCTTGAATCAGCAACCATGATTATGTGTAGATGTTGATTTTTGAGAAGAGAGGATGAAGATGATGAGCACTATGTGTATCTTTCACTAGTCTTGTTAACTTCAATAATGATGCATAATGAATATATATATATATATATATATATATATATATATATATATATATATATATATATATATATATATATATATATATATATATATATATATATATATATATATATATATATGTGTGTGTGTGTGTGTGTGTGTGTGTGTGTGTATGTGTGTGTGTGTGTGTGTGTGTGTTACCTAATAGCCAAGACCCATAAACATAGCAGAAAATCAGATGAGGCCAGCGAGCTGTCGACTCAACCAGAAGTAGGGGTCGGCGCGACACAACCTGCACCCAGAGAGAAAAATGTTTTGAAGAGAAATGCATCGACCGCTTCAGGACTTGCATCGATGCAACTTTAAATATCCCAATTCCCAGGTTGAGTCGACTGAAAGGGTCTACATGATACATCTAGTTGTCAGAGAGAATTCCATTTTGAAATGCAGTGCATCGACCGCTTCAGGGCTTGGTCGACGCAAACTTTGAATGTTTTGATTTCCAGTTTGAGTCGACCGTAAGGGTCGACTTGACACATCCAGGGCTTGATTGAAGATGATGATTCGACCGCACATATCTTTGAGTCAATGCACAAATTGAATTTTTAAAAAAATAAGTGTTTCTGGAGATCTTCATTACAATCATTCCATTGCAAGATTGTTCATAGGACCAGCCCAAATAGAGGGAGATTAATAATCATTTTGACATCATTAAAATACTTATAAAGGGACTTTTCCCTCACACGATTTACACAGTTGCTTTTGATCAAGCAAGTATGGAACCTCCACAAGATATTGTTGATTTTTCTCCTACTCCATATTGATTTGGAAATTCATGAAGAACAAACTCAAAATCCTCAAGAACAAGTGTTAGAAGAACCAATCCCTTTGCGGAGATCCACTAGGGAAGAGATAAATGTTATTTCGAATGATTACATAGTCTTCTCCAAGAACATGAGGAAAATAATGGTATTGGTCAAGCCATTAAGGATTCCAACTCGGAAAAGTGGATTGAAGCAATGAAGGAGGAGTATAAGTACATGCAAGACAATAAAGTTTGGGAACTTGTCCCATTACCAAAATTTGTGAAACCCATTGGTTGCAAATGAACTTTTAAGTCCAAACGAGATTCTAATGGTAATTTGGAGAGGTATAAGGCTCGTCTTGTGGCTAAGGGCTATACTCAAAAGGAAGGGATTGACTTTAAAGAGACTTTCTCTCTAGTTTCATCGAAAGACTCTTTTAGGAAAATCATGGACCTTGTTACACATTATGATTTGGAATTCCATCAAATAGATGTCAAGACGATATTCATCAATGGCAATGTTAATGAAACAATCTATATGGTGCAACCAGAAAACCGGGTCACTAGACTAAAAGAATATGGTTTACAAACTGACAAAATCCATTTATGGACTAAAGCATGTGTCTCGTCAGTGGTGCCACAAGTTTCATGAAGTAATCCTCTCATTTAGTTTTGAGGTGAATGTTGTTAAAGATTGTGTGTATCATAAATTCAGTGGGAGCAAGTACCTTTTTCTTGTCTTGTATGTCGATGACATATTGCTTGTCGCTAATGGTATAAGCATGATGCACGAAACCAAAAAGTTTATGTCAAGCAAATTTGAAATGAAAGATCTTGGTGCATGACGCCTCCTTTGTATTAGGAATTCAGATACACTGAGACTAATCTCGGGGTCTTCTAGGATTATCACAAAGGAGCTATATCAAAAAAAGTACTTAAAAGGTTTGGTATGCAGGAATGTAAACCTTGGGATACCCCAATTGCTAAGGGAGACAAATTTAGTCTTAATCAGTGCCCAAAAGGAAACTTAGAAATTCAAGAAATGCAAAAGATTCCTTATGCGTCAGCAGTAGGGAGTATGATGTATGCCTAAGTATGTACGCGTCCAGATATTATGTTCATAGTTGATATATTAGGCAGATATTTGAGCAATCCATGAATGGATCATTGGAAAGCAGCCAAAAAGGTTATGAGGTATTTAAAGAGAACAAAAGACTATATGCTACATATAGAAGGTCAGACCAATTAGAGATCACTATACACTCTGACTTGGATTTTGCTGGACTCCAAGATAGTAAAAGATTCACTTCAGACTATATATACATTTTGGTTGGTGGTGTAGTTTCCTGACGCAGTTCCAAGAAAACTCTTACGACTTCGTCCACCATGGAAACTAGGTTTATGCATGTTATGAGGCATCTAACCATGGGATTTAACTGAGGAAGCTAGTCATTGGGCTGCAAATTATGGAAATAATTAAAATTCCACTTAAGTTATACTGTGACAATAAATCAGCTGTCCTATACTCCAATAATAATAGAAGCTTGAGCAAGTCAAAACATATTGACATCAAATTCCTAGTTGTTAAGAAAAGGGTACAAAGTCACATATTTCTATAGAACACTTGGGGACAAACTCCATAATAGCAGATCCTCTTACAAAAGGTCTTCCACCCAAGGTCTTACATGAGCACACTGCTACCATGGGTGTTTTACTATTAGAGGAGTCTTTGGTTTAGTCGTAGTTAGTCAATTATGAATTTTATGTTCTATGTTTTAGTATTATGTATGCATACTATGTTTTTGGATATTTTTCAAATTAATAAAGTTTGACATTCAGGAATTTACATTTTTTACAATAAAGTTATTAATTATCTCACTAAAGTAAAGTAGGACTAGTTTAAAATCAACATATACAGACCAATTACATGTGATTTTCATGTTTCATATTTCATGATGGATCTATGTCATTTAGTTGTGTCACTATTAGTGATCACTGATGGGTTTAGTTATGATTGATATAACAAAAATCACTTTGATTATGTATACTGGTAATGACTAATGGACGAGATACTTTGGATATGCTTAAAGAATACAATGACAAATTTTGAGCTCATAAAGTCTAACACATGTGTAAAGTTACATATGTGACCAGTGGGAGATTGTTTGAATTTTTGGGTCACGAATGTAATATTACATGTGTTAAGGCCATTATGTAATTATCCAAAGCTATAATGGTCTAATTAATAATAAGTTTGTGGCTAAAAGTATAAATATCATGAAATGTAATATTATTATGTAGATATCATAAGTCAATATCTAATTTGATGAGAGGCCAAATTAGAATATTGAAAACCAAGAAATAACTCTAAGGTTATTTATAGGGGTTATGGTTCCCATTTGTAGACAACGTGAAAATGGCTCATCAAGAAAAAATCCTCTCTTTGTCCCCATCAGAGGAGATTCAAGGAGCCATAAGGAACTCTACAAATTGGAAGATCATATACTCGTAAACCTTCGGTGATTCTTAATGACAAACTCAGGTATGCTTCCGCTTTCATTCTCATAATTGTATCCGGGTATGGGTTTAAGGGACTTATTTGGAGATTTGTTCTTGATTTTTATATTGATAGAAACTGTAAGGATATGAATAGATATAACATAGTTGAGATCTCACATGAGAAAAACGTATGCAATGAAGTATAAGAGAATATCCTCTCCCATGATATATTTTTTATGGTCTAGTTCATTAGTTTTTTTAATATATTGATTGAATTATAACAAATAAAACTTAATGATAAAGATATTCTTTGGACTTAATATCTAACAAAAAATTATGGGCGAGAATTCACATTCATGATTTTTTTTTGGGAAACAAAGCATTAATTCTTATTCACCAAAAAAAAAAGTTAAATACAATTCAATCTCAAGGATCCAGGACTCCAGACAAACTTAGTTATGTATAC
Source organism: Vicia faba (assembly GCA_948472305.1). Classification (NCBI taxonomy): domain Eukaryota; kingdom Viridiplantae; phylum Streptophyta; class Magnoliopsida; order Fabales; family Fabaceae; genus Vicia; species Vicia faba. The sequence goes on along the minus strand of OX451735.1, from coordinate 1,366,325,782 downwards.
TGATTAACATGTATACTTAACTTTCTATACAAAATACATCTAATTTTAATTTTATATAAAATACTATCAACGATTTTTCTATCTAACTCTTTTTGGGAGAATATCAACTCATTCCTACCACTTCAAAGCTCATACATAGTCTCTGCCAAGGCTATATTGAGTAATTGTCTCTTCAATCCTTTATTTTTTGTTTCCTTAATAATCCAATCTATCTCAATAGACTAACTAGTGGAATTTCTATCAATTCTTAGCCAAAGAAAGGACCTGCTGCCAAATGCTTTTGGTTCTTTTACACTCAAAATAAATGCTCAATGGACTCCATAAGGTCACAAAAACAACATTTACTATCCACGATAACCCCAAACTTTTCCAACCTATCCTTAGTAGGTAAATTCTTCCATAACCCCATCCATAAAGTAAACTTTGCTCTAGATCTCGCATGATTATCTAGCAGAATTTTATCCCAGCAAACCTGAACACAATCCCCTCGTAGTTCTTTATACATCAATCCAGTTTTGTAATTACCTTTGGAAATAAGATCAGCCCAATAATTCATTGTACACACATACACTCTACTATTGAAGATCTTCTTCAAAATACACACATTCATAAAATATTAATTTTGTCACAATTGTATATTGGAGAATAACATGAACTTCACTTGGAGGGTGTTCATTTTTTAAAGATGTATTTGAAATACATTTCAAATTATTTATTTAATTCATTGCATTTAATGAGAATGTAAAATGTTTGTTACGATTGTTAGTTAATCATAATCTTTAGATTGCAATGATGTTATGGATTGGTTTAGGCATGTTCCATAAGAAAATCAAATCCAAATTATAATGACCCACTCTATGTGATACGGTGGTAGAACTGACTTGGGTGTTTTGCGTTTGATCGCAAATGTTGCGGTTAGCAAGAGTCGCCACCGACTTTTCTTTTATCCAAAAGGAAAGGTGAAAAAGCACAGGAAAGACCTTTGAAATTGTTTCTTGAGTTCGGGGGGTAGATTATGAAAAGGGAAGGTAATAGCATCCTCTTTATCCATGGTTTTCCATGGGCTCTTAGTTACTTGCTAGATCACTTGCTTTTTGTTTGAAATTGTGCTTGATATGGTTTTTGAAAGTATTTTGTAAAGAGGCCATTGTTTAGGCAATCTTTGTAATGATTCTTGTTTGTAAGAATGTATACAAAGATGTTTGATCTTTTGAAAATGTTTTCAATCTTGTAAGATGTTTGAAAGTGTAGGTGTTTATTTTGAAAATAGCAAGGATGTTTGTTTTGAAATGGAGCAAGTAATTAGGAGCAATCTACCTACTCAAATGTCTTTCTTGTTCATTTTCTTTTCCTTTGACATTGTTGTCTTACCATTGATTTGGTAAGCAACCCTATATTTGGATGTAAACGAGACGGGCGTGGGTCATCGTATAACCATGATTAGAAATGTTGCAGGGTATCTTAGCATTATTTTTGAGGGACTAAGATCATTTGTAAGGTAACTTAGATAGCGTCATCGAGGGTCTATGATCTTGTATTTGCTTGTTTTGGCTAAGATACCTTACATGCGTAATATGGCCATTTTGTATAAGGCAACTAAGTGGAATAACCCTAGGGGTGTTTGTGTGCAAATGTATTGTTTTCATGCTTGATTTAGTCTTGAATTAGGGTTTTTTATTTATTGGTTTTAAGTCTTTCCATAAAAACCCTAATTACTAGCATGTTATATAAAAGCGATAAATTGCGAAATTTAAAGTTACTACGCTATTACAACATTTGTGTGTGTGTGTGTGGGGGGGGGGGGGGGGGGGTGGGGGGGTGGAGGGGGGGAGGTATACAATTGGTAAATAGGAATTGCAAGAAATTAAAAACCCTAATTAGTCTATTACAACCAAATTGAATTTATACAAGAATTAAAATAAATAATGCACAAGATGAATTAAATATGCAAGAGTATAAATGTGAAGAAAAATGGGTATTTTGTTCGATGTTTTATGAAAAGAAATTTTACCTTAACCAAATAAAATAAAGAAAATAATTTATTAAATTTGAAATTGTTGAGAAAAGATTTTAGATGAAAACCCTAATTCTATTAATCAAAAGAAGATAAGTTTAAGAAAAGTATTATTTTTTGGCATTTCTTATCTTGAAAATATTTATAGCATTATAAAATATTTTTTAGTCTTTTTGGTATTAAAGTAATATATTTTAAATGGTGTGAAGAAAAATAAATAAATAATACAATATTAATTAATTTTATAAGGTTTACTTAAATAAATAAATAAAGTATGAAGAATAAAAAAATTCATTTTATTTATGGAAAAATAAAATAAAATAAGTCAAAATATAAAATATCATTTTTTTACATTTTATGATTTTTTGTATTTTAAAATAAATATATTTAAGAAAAGATAAATGAAATAAATAAATAAATAAATTAATTGGGCCAGGAGGTACCAAGAGCCAGTATGGAGGTTAGTCAGCAAAAGCAAAAACAAAAAAAAAACTAAACCTTAAAGGCCCAACGCCTATTTGCTGAAAAATGACCAAAAAAGTGTAAAACAAAGGCAAAAAGGCAGCGCTGAGGTTCGAACCTATGACGTCTACCAATAACGCGCGCTGCCTTACCACTGGGGTGGTTGTACATCCGTTAATACAAATGAAACAATAAATATGTAAGGCAAAACGTCTCCATGACCTGTACTTCGTCTTCAACCTTCAGCCAGCCGGATCACCTGTATCTCATCCATTTCTCAACAAAAATGGAAAATGCAAACATGAAAGTTGTGCTATTTTTCCTCACGAATCTAATCATATAACTTATGTAAGCTAAAATTCAAAGATGAAGATTAATTTCTCTGGCCCTAAATTGAAACCTAATTTTTTTAGAAAGTTCAAATCTAAAATTCTCTACACACTGTCAATATAAATGAAAACTATGGACATGGTTAGCTTTAGAGCAATGATATCTATATTTTTACTTCAGAATGTATGCACAAAGGATGCTTGTATCAAGATATTGAAGTTAGAAAACTTACCTCTTGCAGATGGATTCGTATATGGAGTTTGAGCAAGCTTTTGAGGTGCCCTAAGAATCTGTTTAGCTTTCCTGGACCTCCTTGAGTGTATTCCAACTCCTACTTTGCTTTGAAAGTCCCTGAATCTCCCTACTCAAGTCAACTTGCAAGCTTGATGTTTGAAAATGGTGAATAATGATGGAGGGGTTACAATCTTGAAACAGGGGCTTGGATCACTTGTGTATGATGTATGTAAGGTGTTTGAATGATTAAGAATCAAAACGCACGAGTGGAAATGGAGATGGAGAGTTTTTGGCTCAAAACTGTCAAGTTGAGAAGTCTTGTGCAGCAAGGGTGTTTGGGAGAGTTTTTGGATACTTGAAATCGTATCTTAGCTTGCAATAAACTTGTTAATATGTATGGAAAAGATTAGAGCATAAAATCACTCCAGGCTTCTGAGTTATAGGGTTATGGCTCTACAACTTGCTTTTTAAGAGAACTGAAATGACAAATATCAAATGTTGTACAAGCATGTTTTGAGATTTCTTAGGTCTTAGACACGTTGCTTTTGGTTTATAGGAGTTATGTGTGCAGAAAGAACAAGTTAGAAGCTCAAGACAAGTTGACTTTGGGATTAAAGCAACTTTTCAAGAATGGAATGGTAACTTTCTTCTAAAAATGGAAAATTGGCTTGGACAATGCTTGGAACACTTGGATAATAGCTCAAAAGCAAGTGTAATATTATGATTATGGAGCGATATTGAGGTTTAGAAGCCTGCAAAATAAGATTGTGCAACATAGGTTTGAAATTGGATTCTTGTTCTTCACAAAATGCCTTGTAATTCAAGTGACAAAACACCAACTTCATCTCTTTGATTCTCCCTACTCAAGAATGATCTCAAGGAGTTCTTGGACATTTTGGAAAGCTTGCAATGTTATCTACAACCCATCTTTGAATTTATTTCGAATATTCCCCTTATAACTATATGAAAAAGTGCCATGAAGTTGAGTCAAAATCCTGACCAAATTAGGGCAAAATTTCACTAAGTGTTTAGTTTCATGACCCTATGTTCTTGAAATTATAACTTAAGATCCAAGCACTTTTGGAAGAAGTTATGTGAAGAAAAGTTGTTTATTTCATGGATATCTACAACTCTCATGTTGGAAGTTTCTTTTGAATCATCTTGCATCATGGTGAAAAATTGGCTCAAAGTTGTGAAAAAACATGAAGTTTTCAACACTTAGAAAAATTTCTAAGTTTAAAAACTTTGACTTTTCAAAATGAAATCTTGAGTTTTTGATTTCTTGATGAATAAGTTTCATATTTTGACATGTTTTCATGAATTATGATCTTTGGCACTTGAATTTGACCAAAAAGTCAAAGTTTGACTTTTCAGTATACAGTTGACTTTTGATCAGTTGACTGCAAAATTCATATGTCAATCTAATGGACTTGCAATGTTTTGAACCATGAAATTAGGTCAAAATGATGCAATTGGAATCTTGAGATCATGCCTTAAACTAATTTACCATTTGCTAGGTCAAAAATCAGAAATTGCCCTTTTCCAATCAAAACCCTAATTTTGACCATTTTGCCCTTTTGATGATTTGATCAAATTTCTTGGGGAATTGTGGACCAAACTTGATAAAATGATACATATGAGTTTATAATGTTGATATAGATAAAAATTATAAAGTGTGACTGTAAATTGGCCATGGTTGACTTTTTTCCCAATACAACTGATTTTAGGTCAACTGCTCAATTTACTGAGCAAAAATGTGATTCAAGGCTTGAAACTTGGCATGATTAATCTTGGAGGTCCATGATGATCCATGAAAGTCACATGGTACATTGGAAGTTCAAAAATCCTTGTGAAAATTCAAACCCTAATTTTGGTCATCAGTGTTTAAGGAGATGTCTTGAGCTGATCAAGCCCTAGTTGAGTCTTGAGCCTAGGGAGATCTTGTGAGAAAATTCTTGATAAGTGAGATGGAAAATTTTGGGGTACAAAATATGCCACTATTCAATCTTCTTAAGCCTGAAGAGTTAGATTGGCATGTTTTGCCATTCGTGACTCGAATGTGGAAGATGATTGGGCACTAGAGTGCCCAGAAATTTGCACCTGATGGTGTGATGGTAGAGGGTATAGGCTTAAAGATGCCATTTGGAGAGGTGATAGAAAGTTTTTGGAGATGGTCTTGTAGATGCCATCCAAGAGTGATTGTTGAGTTGTAATTTGTATGCTGAAAGAATGAGTATCAGAATGGCGTCCATGTCTGGAGCGTATCTGTACTGTATCTTGAGAATTTCATCTGAATGAATATCAGAATGGAATCTGTGTCTGGAGCGTATCTGCATTGTATCTAAAGGAAACTTTGAATGAGTATCAGAATGGCGTCCGCGTCTGGAGCTTATCTGTACTGTATCTGGAAGCTGATTTTGAATGAGTATCATAATGGCATCCATGTCTGGAGCGTATCTGTACTGTATCTGGAAGCTGATTTTGAATGAGTATCAGAATGGCATCCGTCTCTGGAGCATATCTGAACTATATCTGAGAGTTGAATGAGATTCAGGATGACATTCGTGTCTGGAGCGTGTCTGAACTGTATCTGAAAACTTTTAACAATGTCAATGGTAGTTGTTAACCTTATCCTGAAAAGGGTAAAATGTTAGCAAAAATGCAAAGTCATGTTGTATGAAATGCGTGGTATAATGCATTTGTATTATCAATGTTTATGATATATGGATGCAATGTATGCGTATGCGAGCTAATCTACCACATTGTTGTTAGATTGGGGAAAATAAATCCATGACTACTGCTGAGGATATAGAGTATAAGTCTTCATGTTGTGCAGTTTAAGTGTTGATGAATTTCTGCTTAGAAAACTAAACTCTGTTGTAAGGGAGATGTCATGTGCTGCTTGTAAAATCCTATTGGGGAATCCTGAGAAATTTGACGACTTCTATTGGGGATTGATAACTGGAAGCTCTGTTCCGCTGGGGATTAAACTGCATATTGCGGGGGATTATGGAAATAACATAGAGAGATTTCCCTACCTCTTAAAGACATTGGTGATTGTCTTTTATTTTGTTTATTTGTAAAGAGTAATTATGTTCAAATGCATATGTTTAACAATGAATCATTGGACATTTTTGTAAACAAAACATAAGAGTAAAGAAAAACAGATAGTTTTAGACTTTCAAAGGAATATCTTTGTATTGAATTTGAGTAAGTATTTTTTGTACAGTGATACAAACATTCTAGTAAGAGAATTCCGTCGAAAAAATGAAAAAAATTTAATACAAAGAAAAGATAGCTATGTGTAATAATCCCATGGGGTTCTCATTCTGCTATAGCCTTCGTATCTCTGAGCATCTTGTCTATTTGTTGCCTTGTCCGAAGATGATTGGATTGGTCAGAAATGTCGAGTTTGAAAGTTGTCCGTAAGGTGATCCAACGGGACATAGTCATATGCTTTAATTCCCTAACTTTTGCCTGGACCACCCTTTCGAGTTTTCAGTCCACCGGGATGCCCTTTTTTTTCCGAAGTCGCCCTTTTGGATTTTCAACTTGCCAGTTGTACAGATTTTTTTTATCCCTAATTTTTGCCTGAACCTTTTTGGTTCGCCGGGATGCCCTTGTTTTGCTTATGTGTGTCAACCTAGCGGGTCTCTTATGCGTAGTATCTTTTGACTATGTCTGCGTTCGCAGGGTGCGGCAGGTCGTCACCATCCATGGTGGTCAAGATCATTGCTCCACCAGAGAAAATGCTTTTGATTACAAATGGTCCTTTGTATGTAGGAGTCCATTTGCCTCTGGGGTCGCCTTGCGTAGTATGATATGCTTGATCACCAGATCCCCAACTTGATATACTTGGCGTCTGACCTTTTTGTTGAAAGCCTTGATCATTTGTTTTTGATACATTTGACCATGGCATACAGCAGTAAGTCTTTTATCATCAATTAAGTTCAGTTGATCAAGTCGAGTCTGGATCCAATCGTCTTCATTTAGACATGCATCCTTCATAATTCTTAGAGAGGGGATCTGAACTTCAATAGGCAAGACAACTTCTATGTCATATACCAAAGAATAGGGTGTTGCCCTGGTCGATGTGAGAGCTGTAGTACGATACCCGTGGAGAGCGAATGGTAACATCTCATGCCAGTCTTTGTATGTGTCTGTCATTTCCTGTATGATCTTTTTAATGTTCTTATTTGCAGCTTCGACAGCACCATTCATCTTTGGCCGGTAAGGGGAAGAATTGTGATGCTGGATCTTGAATTGCTCGCACAAGTCGGTGATCATAATATTATTAAAGTTCGTACCATTATCGGTGATGATCCTCTCCGGGATACCATTCCGGCAGATGAGATTTTGTTTAATGAACCGAGCTACAACATTCTTGGTAACAGAAGCGAAGGAGGCTGCCTCAACCCAATTTGTAAAATAGTCAATGGCCACTAGGTTGAACCGGTGTCCATTGGAGGTTGTTGGCTTGATTTCCCCAATCATATCAAACCCCCACATAGAAAAGGGCCAAGGAGCTGTTAAGACATTCAGAGGAACCGGAGGTACGTGCACCTTGTCAGCATGGATCTGACACTTATGGCAAGTTCTAGAGTGTTTATAGCAATCTGCTTCCATAGTAGACCAGTAATAGCCCGCACGTAGGATTTTCTTTGCCATCGTATGCCCACTGGAATGGGTGCCAAAAGTGCCTTCATGTAATTCAGCCATGATCCTTTCAGCTTCAACCTTATCTACGCATCGAAGCAACACAGAGTCATGGTTGCGTTTGTAAAGAATGCGATTACTAAGGAATAATTTAGCAAAGAATCTCCTTAAGAACTTCTTATCATTGACTGAAGCTCCTTTTGGATACTCTTGAGCCTCGAGATACTTCTTGACTTCATGAAACCAAGGTTGGTCCACTACTTCTTCAGTATTAATCTTGTGACAGTGTGCTAGTTCATCCATTCGTTCAATGGTGACATGGGGAGTCTTGTTATCCCATTTAAGTTTAAACATAGATGACATTGTGGCTAGTGCGTCTGCTAGCTAATTTTCTTCTCGCGGGAAGTGCTCGAAGGTAATCTTCTCAAAATGTGGGAGAAATGTCAAAACATGTTCTTTATAAGGGATAAGTTTAGGGTGTTTGGTGTCCCATTCCCCTTTGATATGGCTAATAACCAAAGCCGAGTCTCTGAATACATTCAAGGATTTGATCCCCAAGTCTATGGCAGCTTTGAGACTAAAGATGCATGCTTCGTATTCCGCCATGTTGTTTGTACAATTGAAGCAGAGTCTTGTCGTAAAAGGAGTATGACATCCTTCGGGAGATATGAGTACAACACCAATACCATTGCCAAGTGCATTGGATACCCCGTCAAAGAACAGGGTCCATCGGGATCCTTGTCCAGGTCCGTCATATGGCCTGAATTCTTCACAGTTGTTTACCATCATGATGTCTTCATATGTGAATTCGAACTTCATGGACTGGTAGTCTTCTACAGCTTGGTGAGTAAGGTGATTATCTAATACAGTGCCATTTATTGCTTTCTGGGTAGTATACTGTATGTCATATTCCGTCAGGATCATCTGCCATCTTGCTATTCTCCCAGAGAGAGCAGGCTTCTCGAAGATGTATTTTATCGGATCCATTTTAGATATCAACAAGGTAGTATGACTCAGCATGTACTGTCTTAGCCGGCGAGCAGCCCATGCTAGAGCGTAGCAAGTTTTATCAAGCAGTGAATATCTTGTTTCATAGTCGGTAAACTTTTTGCTCAGGTAATAAATAGAGTGCTCTTTTCGGCCTGACTTGTCATGCTACCCCAGCACACACCCCATTGAATTTTCCAAAATGGCCAGATACATGATTAATGGTCTTCCCTCGACTAGTGGCATTAAAACAGGAGGCTCTTGCAGGTATTCTTTGATCTTGTAGAAATTTGTTTGGCATTCATCATTCCATTTGAGTAATTGATCTTTCTTTAATAGTTTAAAGATTGGCTCACAAGTAGCTGTCAGGTGAGAAATGAATCTGGAAATGTAGTTTAAACGTCCCAAGAATCCTCTGACTTCCTTCTCAGTATGAGGAGCAGGCATCTCTTGTATCACTTTCACCTTGGCATGATCTACTTCAATACCCTTGTTGCTGACGACAAAGCCTAGGAGTTTACCAGACCTCACTCCAAACATGCATTTATTTGGGTTCAACCTCAACTTTCTTTAGCCTCTCAAACAGTTTTTGTAAATGATCAAGATGCTCTTCTTCTGTTTGAGATCTAGCTATCATGTCTTCCACATAGAACTCTATTTTGTGATGTATCATGTCGTGAAATAAAGTTACCATGGCACGCTGATAGGTTGCCCCAACATTCTTCAGTCTGAACGGCATCACCTTGTAGCAGAATGTGCCCCACTGTGTGACAAATCTTATTTTCTCCATGTCCTCAGGCGCCATTTTGATTTGGTGGTAACCTGAGAAACCGTCCGTGAAAGAAAACACTTTGTGTTGTGCCGTATTGTCAACTAGGATGTCAATGTGGGGAAGTGAGAAATCATCCTTAGGGCTTTCCCTATTCAAATCTCTGTAGTCCATGCACATTTGCACCTTGCCGTCTTTCTTGGGCACGGGAACAACATTGGCCACCCATTGCAGATAGGAGGTGACGACCAAGAATCCAACATTAAATTGTTTCATGACTTCTGCTTTAATCTTCTTTGATATATCTGGTTGCATTCGACAAACCTTTTGTTTTACTGGTGGATAATCCTCTTTTGTAGGCAGGCGATATACCTGTAGCGATAAAAAATGTAGCGGGGTAAATCGGAGATCGAATTATTGATTAATTCGTCTCACAAAAGCAAGAGTCGCCACCGCGCTTTATTATTTCCAAGAGAAAAGGGAAAAGAGCGAAATAAAACCCTAGATATGCAATGTAAAATAATACTTTTTTAAAAGTAATAAAAATACAAGGCGTTTTGAAAAGAGATCTATGGTTCGGGGGTTGGTTATACAGTGGGAAGGTATTAGCACCTAATGTATCTATAGTACTCTATAGGAACCTTTTGAAATATCTGTTTATTAAAATGTTTGTTTGATTTAAAATAAATTGTTTTGGCCGAAAAGGGGTACGGACGGGTTTTTGAAGATACGACGACCTAATGTCGAAGTTTTTGCTTAAAAGGTATGAGTTTTGAAAAGATCGGATATTTGAGGAAAAAATTGTCTTAAGTTTTAATGAAATGCGAATGTTCGCGTGATTAGACTTGAGGACATGAAGTCGACAAATTTAATCGTTTTTCCCTTGGATTTAGAAGTAAACGGAATAAACAAGTAACGACAAAATAATTAAACAGAAATTTATGCGGATGACGATTAAATAGCAACAATTAAATAATAGACTAAATGGTGTGAACAATGTATTTTTTAGATTTTTGTCTGATATTAATTAAAGCGAGGGAATTAGTTAAAGAGAATAAAATGTTTTTAATAGTTTTCATTTTATGCATTTTTGTGTTTTTTATTTAATATTAATAAAACAAGAGAATTGATTATAGAAAAATAAAGTGTTTTAATTCTTAAATTTCTATTTTTCTATTTTTCATGTTTTTTATGTTTTTTAATATTAATATAAAATATTATTTTAAGAGTTATTGAATAATTAAACTAAATTAAAACTTAAAGTTATTAATTTAAATCTAATTAAAAAAGGGAATCCTAAAATTATTAAATTAAACCTAAAGTTTAAACTAAAAAAAAGGCCACATTACTTAAAATTTGTTAATTAAATTACAACCTCTATTTTATTAAGTTACTAATTAATTAACTAAATTAATAATAGTTCTAAAAAGAAACTAAAAGAGAATAAATAGAAAAAAAAAAAAGTGTATTAGAAATAAAAGGTTAGATGAACAAATTATGGGCTAAAGGGTTTTTAAAGGGGCCAAAATCTGATTAAAAGAAAAAAAACAGAAACAAAAGGTGGTAAAGGTATCGTTGGGCTTTAGGCAGGGCATGGGTTAAGGTCCAATTCATTGACACGAGGTTTAGGGTTAAACGCGTTTGTTTAGTTTGTAAAAGGGATTAGGGGTTTTGGACAGAAGCGGCGTTCATCTTCTCGTGTCGTCTTCTTCGTTTGATTCATCTTCTTCGCGTGTTATTGATCCTCGCCTGAGCTTTTTCTCTCGTCCCAAAGGCCACCAGCTTCCAATCTTCTTCTTCCCTCCAACTAAAAGCTACGGCGATGGATTCACAGTATGATTGTTTTTTTTGATTTCGTTAGGGTTTGTTGATTACTGCATGTTCATGATTTTTTATCTATTCGATTCTTATTCACATTATCATGTTTGTTGGAGGTATTATGAAAGTAAAAGAGGGAAAAAATTGCTACCTGGAGGCGGAGACGAAGGAGGAAGGTTGGACGTGCGTAGGAGGCCGGACGGCGAGGAATACGCGTGATGCTTGCTTCAGACTACTGGTATTTCGTTCTACTTTTGTTTGATGATGAGTAAAAACTGAAAACTTTGTTGATTTCTCTTCTTCTTGCTTACTGTTAACCTTGGATTTGCATACTTTTCTTTGACTGTACCTTGTGACGCCTTTTTCTTCTTCTTCTCCTTGCCTGTTGCCTTATTGTATTAGCCTGTGATGATGTTTCTAAGGTTTCTATGTCGCCTTGAACATTGCCATCGTTGGAATATTTATTTTGACTGGCTTTCCTCCTTCTTCCTTCTGACTTGCTTCAGTTGAAATGTTTATTTTTGACTAGCTTTCTCTCTTCTTCTATCTGTGATTCTGTTGCCTTGAAATTTGCCTATGATGATGGTTCCTGAGGTCTTATGTGGTTATGGACATATTTTGCGTGGTTCTGGTTTTTTTGGCTCGATACAGTAGGTTCTTGGTTTTAGGCCAATATTTCAACTGGTTTTGCAGGTTATAGCCTTGAACTGGTTTTTTGGTTTGGCCATGAGGTTTTGAAATGGTAATGGTTCTACTGGTTTTTGGGCATGTTGGTTGAGGTTTCAACAGGTTATGGTTCTTTAGGCCATGGTTTATGCTTTTTGGTTTATGTTAGGTGGACAACAGGTCTTATGGTTTTGAAATGGTTTAAGGTTGATGGAAATTGGTTTGTGGTTTATGTTGATAGCAGGTTTTTATGGTTTACTGCAGGTTATGGTTTAGGCCATAAGGTTGTGTTTCAGCTTAGGCTTTGGAATGGCTATGGTGATGATTGCTTTGAGCCTTTGAGGACTGACTTTGTATTTTTGTTTTTGACAGTTTTAGTTGGTTTGAGGGTTTTTGAGACAGGTTGAACTCTCTTTTGTTTTGAAGGGGTTTGTGTTGTTATAACAGTTTGCTGGCTTGGTTTACGTTACAGGTTTATGGTATATCTTTAATATTTTTCTTGGCCTCCTGCACATTACTGTTACATCAGTTTGTTTGTATTCCTTTTTCAAGCTTTCCATTTTTCTACTATGTTACTGCTGTTCTGTTTCTATCCTCTTCCTGCCTAAACCAAAACCTGTAAAACCACACTTTCTTCTCTCTTCTCTCTCTTAAGTACATTTTGACACTAAAATGTGATTATGTGCTTTACTGTTCTGAAAAAGCACAATGCTGGAAAATGATGAGAATAGAAAATATACTTTGCTTGCACAAATTGTTTTTAAACTGCACATTTTCTTTTGACTTCTGCATGGTACAGTGGAGCCTTATGTATTTTGGCTTCTTCCATACTAGTTTACGTTGGACTTGCTTGGGAAACTTGCATATGCTGTTGATTTTTGTATGCTATTTTGACAAACAATTGAATTTATGCATATTGTTTTGAAATATGCAGTGGGCTTTTGAAAATGCAATTGATTTGAAAAATGCAGTTTTTTGACAAAAATGAATTTGTGCATATTTAAATTTGTGCATTCATTTTGAAAATAAAAATTCACCCCTTTTTGTGAACCGGGAGAAATCCCGTGATTTACAAAAAGGGTAAAACTGATTCCAGCCGTTTGCTTTTAATGATGAACACTAAAAATAATTTTCTGCTTTTAATTATTTATTTATTTCTGACTTTAATTCTTTTAATTCTTTTTTGCAGGTAAACCAAATGAGCAATCAAAGAGGTATTGGATAGAAGATGAAGATTTAGAACTTAGGAAAAATAGTTTTTATTTTACTTTAGACTTTTTATGTAATTGTCATTATAATACTTTGTACAATAGTATTTAAACAACAATTGTAATAATTAGAATAAAGATGAATAAAAATTCTATTATTTACCAATTAATTCTTTTCTTTCCAATTATTTATTTTATCATTTATAATTCTTTAAATTATGTAATAATTGAAAATCAAATCCAATTATTTAAATTTAGAATGATAAATAATTAAATAAACCTCATTGATCAATTAACTTCTCTTCAATCATTTACTTCATTATTTATAATTATTCTAAATTATAATAACTGAAAATAAGATTTCAATTATATTAAACTTAGAATAATAAATAATTAGATAAACATTGTTGATCAATTAATAAACTCTTTTCAAATAACTATTTATAAATCCTTAAATTATATAATAACCGAAAATAAATTCCAATTATTTAAATTTAAGGTAATAAATAATTAATAAACATTGTCTGATCAGTTAATAAACTTAGCGTTCAAAAATAAACAGCTCTCGACTTGAAAAAAGTTATGAATTTAAATCTGCTTTGAAAAATTGATAAAAAATAGGTCAAAACACTTGCAATGTAATGATGCAGATGGGAGATGGTATCTTAGGTCAAAATTTGGGGTACAACAGCTGCCCCTATTTAAGTTTCTTCTATCTGGAGATATGAAGATTAAAATCTTCGTGTCGACGAGATTGAAGGTACTTAAATACATAATACACAAATTTTTGCCCTAAGATACTGCCATTATGTTTGATATGAATGTAGTGATTGAATTCACAGAGAAAGATTTGTATGAGACAAGACAATGCTGGAGGAATCAAACACCAGCAAAACACAGAGACATGGATTATACACTACTGGGGAAACGAGCCATCGACTTCAAATGACAGATTCTTGACGGCGAATAAAATTGAGGGAATACGACCTCTGACTCTAACAAAGAAGGCATCTTGCATAGGCCATACAAATAGATTATTGACCCAAAAATAGTGAGTTCACAACTCGAGGTCAAAGATAGACAGAAAGTATCAAATTTGCTGATGATGGATTACCAACTTCTGAAGGTAAAGATTCATAACAAACTTCTCTGTGATATTTCCCGAGATATACCAGTTAATGCTGAGATATAATATGGTTGTAGATAAACAAGCTGCTCAAATAAAGAAGTTGTCACTTGCTGTCCTCCAAAAATATTATGACATACAAGTTGCTCAAATAAAGAGGCTGCCACTTGCTGTCGTCCAGGGATGTCAATAACATACAAGCTACTCAAATAAAGAAGCCGCCACTTGCTGTTTTCCAAGAAAATACCCATAACATACAAACTGCTCAAATAAAGAAGCTGCCGCTTGCTGTATTCCAGAAGAAAAGTAACGTACAAGTTGCTCAAATAAAGAGACTGCCGCTTGCCGTTTTCCCAAAATAATAATAACGTACAAACTGCTCGTGAAGAGCTGCCGCTTGTCGTTTTCCGAAGATAATAATAACGCACAAGTTGCTCTTGAAGAGCTGCCGCTTGTCGTTTTCCGAAGATAATAATAACGCACAAGTTGCTCATGAAGAGCTACCGCTTGTCGTTTTCCAATAATGTCTATAACGTACAAGTTGCTCATGAAGAGACCGCCGCTTGTCGTTTTCCAATAATAATAACGCACAAGTTGCTCGTGAAGAGCTGCCGCTTGTCGTTTTCCGAAAATAATAATAACGCACAAGTTGCTCGTGAAGAGCTGCCGCTTGTCGTTTTCCAAAAATAACTCAAAAGGAAATTGCGATGACAACTGGCAGAGAATAAAATTTTCGTCAAAGAGAATCATGAATCAATCCTTCCCGAGGAGATCACATACTTAAATGTGCAAAATAAATGCACCATTCGTCTAGGTCGCGACTTCACTGGGGAAAATCATGAGATAGCCTACGCAAGAGACAACAACTTCATCCAGGAATAACTAGAGAGAAAACAGTCAAACAAGACTCTACCCAATGAGAAAGTAACTTGATCGGGGATTCATCCTATCCAGGAATGGACAGGGCAGGCTAAATCAAAAATCATCCACGAGGATTAGCTCAGTTGGGGAATTTAGAAAGGAAGCACATTTTCTGCTTAAGCTAGCTTTCTACTTGGAAAGAAACATGTACGCTGTTTGAATAAACAAAGTACAACCCACAATCAACGGCAAATGTGAATATGCATGCGTGGTATAAGTGTAAATGAATAAATGAATGTTATGCTGACGAAACGAGCAGACAGAATATCTTGAAGACAATAAGATGTCACGACAAGATAAATACTCGGCCAATCTTAAAAAAGACGGAAAATAAACTGGAACTGGAACCACAGAGCAACGTCAGAGCATAACACGCCACAAGGCTCAAATCTTCTGAGGAGAAAAGTATTCAAATCCAACCTTCTAATACCAATAGACCACTGGAATGAGACAAAGCGTACCACACTTCAAAAATCGCCCAAATAAAGGTAACCAAAACAGAGCTTAACTGGAACAACTGGGGAGTCACCAAACTTAATACCACTAGAAACACAAGTTTAACACAACCAACACCTCATGACGATTTTGCAACGAAACATGTTCATCATGCAAGGATAAATACTGTATTGTTTTGCATTTCAGGGCTTGACCATCCTCGGAACAACTGTTAATATTCCTTTCATGATTCACGACACATTTTAAAAATAAGAATACTTTAAATAACTTTGTTTCAAATTTTCCTGTAAAAATTAAAATTTTGCCCACAAAAAGGTAAATGCTCAAATTTCATTAATAAGATGGTAGTTCGCTAACAACGCGACTCCAACGGTTTACAAAAGTTTGGGAAATAGTACATGAAAGAAAGGATTACACAAAAACAATGATCACTATTCTCCCTAACAACTTCGAATTCCAAAATGTGTTCAAATGCCAAGACTGGGATGACCACAATCCTGCCTAAGCCGCCCTTTCGGGTTTTCAACTTAGCAAACTGTCAACTCAAACCTAAGCGAAATATTTCTTGACTGCATCGACGTTCATGGGACGCGGGAGCTCTTCACCGTCCATATTGGTGAGAATCAAAGCACCTCCAGAGAAAACTTTCTTAACGACATACGGTCCTTCATAATTCGGAGCCCACTTGCCCCTAGAATCAGGTTGGAAAGATAATATCTTCTTGAGCACAAGGTCACCTTCTCTGAACTCGCGAGGTCGAACCTTCTTATCAAAAGCCTTCTTCATTCTCTGCTGATACAGTTGACCGTGACACAAAGCTGTCAATCTCTTTTCTTCAATTAATTCAACTGATCATATCTACTTTGACACCATTCAGCCTCAGAAAGTTTAGCTTCCAACAACACTCTCAGAGACGGAATCTCAACCTCCACGGGGAGTACTGCTTCCATACCATAAACTAGGGAAAATGGGGTTGCGCCTGTTGAAGTTCGAACTGAAGTACGGTATCCATGTAAAGCAAACGGAAGCATTTCATGCCAATCTTTATAAGTTACCACCATCTTCTGGACAATCTTCTTGATATTCTTGTTAGCAGCTTCAACAGCCCCATTCATCTTCGGTCTGTAGGGAGAAGAATTATGATGTTCGATCTTGAACTCTTCACAAAGCTCTCTCATCATCTTTGTTGTACCCCAAAATTTGCCCTCCCATATTCTTCAAAATTTGCCAAATCAAAGCTTCAAAATCTCCTCCAGGGTTGCACAGTTCAAGGGCCTCCTAATAGTCAAAAATTAGGGTTTTGGTTCTGACAAAGAAAATGAAGTTTCCAAGGGTCCAATCAAGTCCTACATGCCTACAAACATGGTCAAGCATCCTCATACCAAGTTTCAAGACTTACAGCATAAAATTGTACAGTCAAAAACCCTAATTGCACTACAGTCAACTGTAGGGGCAAAATGGTCATTTGACAGTCAAAAGTTCAAATTTTTGGTCAACATCTCATTTTGAAGCCACAAACATCATTTGGTCAATGCTTGATCATGATTCTCAAAGTTTGGCTCAAAAAGTCTCAAGATGCAAAAGTTTCCATATTTGGACAGTTGAAAAAGTCAACTGTAACTTGACCAAGGCATAACTTCCACATGGTTTATCAGAAAAATTCCATCCAAAGCTCATTTTGAATAGAAAGACATTTCCTACAACTCCTCTTAACACTTCAAGTCCAAGAAATGCTTTCACAAAAAGTTATCAATTTCAACATTATAGGTCATTTTCAAAAGTCAACAAAAAGGGACTTTAAGTCAAAGGCCATAACTTGATATTGGTAAATCAAAATGACATGGGGCCAAAGACATTGGTTAGAGGACTCAAAGTCCTTTCCAAAATGACAAATAACATGAGCAAATCTTAAAAATTGAGCAAGTTATGCCTTGTGGAAGTTGGGAAATGTTTGGATATTTTAAAAAGTCAACATTGCTTCAAATGTCTTAAAAATGCTAATGGGCCTCTTTTTCTTCCAAGAATCATTATCCAAGGCATGTGCACGACCATTTGGCCCAAAGGGAAGTTTTTCATCATTTTTATTTATTTATTTGAATTTTTAAATGCTAATAATTCATTTAATTAAAATAAATAGTTGGAAAATACTAAACCTAAGTTTTTAAATCTTTTTATGCATGGAATACACTCAATATTTCGTGCATGATCAGATTTGGAAATAATCTTGGTAATTGGACATGATTTGAAGCGAATTTGCATGAAAAAGATTGGAAAATATATGCCATAAAAATCAAATATCTCTTCATCAATTCAAAGGTTCTTTGGATCAATTTCTCAACCCTAATCACTCATACATATATATACATGCTAACCCTAGTGATCAGGACCTCCCAGCTGCGCAAGAACATCATCAACACTTTTGCATTTTTTGTGAAAAACTCAAATACTGAAAACTAGGTTACAGTGTGATTCAAGCAAAAATAACCATTCCATTACCTTCCTGAGACTTCAAGGAAGGTTTTCAAATAAAAACCATCCATCCTAACGCAGAGAAACGGTAGAACGATCGTGCCCTGTACAAGATTTTTTTCATATGCTTGCATCATGATTCATGCGTTTTTAGTACTTTTTAATGTTTGATTTATGTTCCTTGATTGATTCTGAAGCTAACCCAGTTGTTTGATTGAATTTTCATCACCCATACGCGAAACCACCATGGACGATTCTTAGGGTTCCTCAAATTTCAAATTGGGAACTTTCACCTACTGTAAAATTGAGACACCTCAATACCATGGTTGAATTCAGAAAGCTTGGACGATTCTAATGCAATGCTCGCGCCTAATTTATATAGCACCATAGCCTATTCGCTATTATTGAAAAGTGCATGTTTTGGGGGGGTTTAAAACCCCCGCTAACCCTTTTATGTTTCAGGAAAAAAAGCAAAACGAGGAAGAAGAAGAGTAGGTGGCACCATCTGATTGAGTGGTTTGAATTTCGCGCGAAAAAGGAGCACTAACGCTTATTTTATCTTATATTATTTGTCTTCCGTATAATAAACAAAGCGCGCGTTTGGTTCCACTGGCAAGGCATTTGATTGGTAATCCCTGGGACCTGGGTTCGAATCCCAGGTCCCCCACCCCTTTCCATATTATTTTTCTACTCACGATTCCATGCAGTTTCACTACAAGGGTGCATCATACATCCACAATCTCAAGCTTGCCACGCATGTATCAAGATCAATCAAAGGCCTATGATCTGAAGAATATAATGGACCTGAGTCAACGCATAGGCATGCTACCCTGAAAAGTCAATAAGGCCTTGACATAATTGGGCCAGAATTGCTAGGGCTACACCTCCAAATTGGGGACAGAACCCCCCAAGGTTTGCTATTCTTTTATGTTTTCTATTTTTATTTGATTTAATTAATTTCCTTTAAAATTCTTCAATTAATTTATTTTCATAAAAATATAAAAATAACAAAAAAATCAGAAAGGTCATAAAAATAAAAAAAATATTTTATTTTAATATTTTGTAAATAAAACTCATTAATTAACTTAGTTTTAAATTCTAGGATTAAACATAATATTTTTCAATAAACCTAAAAATTGGTAGAATTAGGGTTTCAAGCATTTTTTTTATCTTTTTTTCCTTTTTTCACCATATTAATTATTAATTCTTAATTAGTTATTTTTATAAATCAAATTGCATTAATTAATTAGGTTTAATTTTAGGTAATTTTCATATTTTCTTAACAAATAAAAAAAACTAGAATTAGGGTTAACTAATTAATTTCTTAATTTCATTTAATTCACATAAAAAACCATAAATACAAAAAACCCTCAAAAATAATTTCTTTTCATTTTAATTTCATTAATTTAATAATAATAATTTAATTTCATTAAAAAAGGGTCCAACACCCTCGCTTGCGATTTTTTTATTCTCTTTGTGCATTTTATTTATTTCCTTCTTGTAAATATTAATGTAATTCTCCCAAAGCATTGTAAACTCGGACAATTTTTATTTCTCGCACTTTATTTACTTTCTGTCAAATCGGGTCCTGGATTTTAATTTGGCGATGTGGACCCGCGCCTTTGTAATAGTTTAGAACTTTATACTTCTCGCAATTTTTTTTAACTGCTAATAAATGCATGCAAGAATGAATGACGAAATAAAAACAAACGCGTAGATCACCCATGACATGACAAGACAAAAATAAACGAATCTGACACACAAATCACACACCACCCCTAGGGTACGCCTCACTGTTGCCTTGCCTCGAAAGGTGATCGTCGAGTAGAGGATGTCTTAGTAAGTCCTCATGATCCAGGAACCTGGCATGAGGGTAGCTTCTAAGGTGTCTTCCTATTGCTCTGGTGATCACCATGTCCCGAACCTCGAATTGACCCGAACACCTCCAACGGTGGTGCTACCTACCTCTCAATGGTGGGATGGCACTGCTTTAAAGGACATTTACACAGACGAATTCCTTAGGGTAGGTAGGTTCTCGTAGATACTTGCTCTAATTTCAAAACAAATCAAAAAAATACTTTTCACACCAACACATTTTCAAAAAGCTTTCGAAAGCAATTTTTCAAACACTCTTGAGGACCGATACAAGAGTCGAACTGAAATTTTCAAAGAAACTTTTTTAAACCCACAGTTGAAAAGCAAACAAACCATTTTTGAAAACACAAATGAGAAAGTATCTAAGAGCCCATGGATAACCATGGATAGAAAGGGTGCTAACACCTTCCCTTTCTATAATCTACCTCCCGAACCGAGAGCAATCTCTTTAAGGAATTTTTCTGTGCTTTTGTCCTTTCCATTTGGAGAAAATAAAAGACGGTGGCGACTCTTGCTTTCGTGACATTTCGCGAACCAGCGTTAAACAGTCAGTTCCAGATCCACCGATCACAGAACTGGCGACTCTGCTGGGGATATCTTTATAAAGTGAGGTGTACCTTAGGGTTAGTTCATAACTGTGTTTTCAATTGCTTTCTTTGCTTGCTTTAAAATTGTGGGACTGTCTTGGGAGTTCTATAGATCCTAACCCGGATCTGGGGATACCTCTTAGAAAGTAGCAACAAGGCTGTGAGGGAACTGTGCGGGGTATACCGACATGGTTGAAACAGTCTGCTACGTTGATTTGGCACTTTGGTGTGTACCGGTAACCCTTGAGTTCAGTCAAGGAGAGTACGGGGCCTCCGCGTGGTGTCGTGAAGCATCAACAGACCTTAGGAACCTTAATTGAACTATCTTGGCCTCTTTAGGGTAGTGAGATAACTGACTTTGGTGCAGTCCGAGGTTGGTTGATACTCGATACTACGCTCAATTGAGGGTTGCTTTCCTGGAATATTTCGGTCGCCAGTTCAGTGGCTAAATCGAAACGATGAACAATGAAAGCAATCCCGTGATATTGAGACCCTTAGAACCCGGTTACTTCTAATAGGACAGGTTGAGCCCACCAACTTCAAGAGGGTAATACCCAGACCCCATGCTGGCCTTAAACTCTAAGGGCTTGTCTTGTGTGCCTTATGTTCCTGTTGCACCCCAAAATTTTCCCTCCCATTTCCTCAACATTTTCTCATCACAAGACCTTTGAAGATTAAGATTCAGTTAGGGTTCCCTCTGCTCAAGACTTCCCCTTTGCACTATGGACTCAAATTAGGGTTTGTGTTTGCCTAAGGATGTTTTGACCTAAAATGCCTAAGATGACTTTCATGCTTCATGTTGGACTCCCAAGTTTACCTATACCAAGTTTCAAGTCTTGATTCCAAGTTTTGCCCAGTCAATTGGACAGTTGACCTAGAAATCAGCTGTATTGGGGAAAAAGTCAACTGTGGCCAATTGACAGTCAAACCTCATGAAATTTGATCCACATCAACATTATGAACTCATATGGACCATTTGATCAAGTTTGGATCACAATTCTCCAAGAAATTTGATCAGATCACCAAAAGGGCAAAATGGTCATTTTTAAGGTTTTGACTGCACAAAGGCAATTTTTGACTGTTTGACCTAACCAATGACAAACCAAGCTCCCATATGGACTCAAGGACCTCATGGAATTATCTTGACATACTCATCAAGCTCAAAAGATCCCAAATACACAAGATTGACAGTTGAATTTCCCAGTCAATTGATCAATTTTGACTGTATACTGAAAAGTCAAACTTTGACTTTTTGGTCAAAATCAAGAGTCAAGATTCATTTTTCATCAAAACATGCCAAATCATGAAACTTGTTCACCAAGAAATCACAAAATGCAAATTAGGGTTTGAAAATGGAATTTTTCATAACTTAGAATTTTTCTAAGTTATGAAAAACCCTAATTTTTTCCCAACTTTGCCCCATCTTTTCACCATGATCCATTTGGATTCAAACAAAAGTCAAAACATGAAAGTTGTAGCTTGTTGCATAATCTACAACTTTGATTCACAAAGTTTTCTCATTTGAAGCTTGTATCTCAAGTTATAATTTTTTGAATAAGGGCACTAAACCATCTTTTAACTTAGTGAAATTTGACCTATTTTGACAAGGTTTTCTACCCTACTTCAAGGCCACTTTTCATACCCTTCCACTTGGAATTTTGATTTTCATTTCAAAGATGGATTGTAGTACACATTCCAAGCTTTCCAAAATGTCCAAGAACTCATCAAACAACCTCATAACTTGAGAGATTCGAATTTCACAAGTTGGCAAAAATTCACTTTTTGTTCTTCATCAAGACATGTTCATAATCTTGCCAATTTGAAATCAGTTTGCTTTATGCTTGATTACAGGTCCTTGAACCCTTTCATACTCAATAATTTAATTCATATTCAATGTGTTAAGGTGTTGTTCTTTGAGTGCAAGCATTGTATGCAAGATTAATCCTAAACTAGATAAAGTGAAATTTCCATTTTTGAAAAGGTTAACTTTATGTCAAGTTTGTAATCCAACAAGTACATGAAAGATCTGCTTGGCACAAGATTATGTGCATAACACACTGATCAAGAGATGTTTATGCAGCACATTAGGAGGCCCCCTACTAACCTAAAACCACCAACTTGCTTTTGTTGCTTAAGATAGAAGAAAAGTCCATAACTTATGCCATCTCTCATCTCAGCTTAGACACACAACACAAAAGCTATCAAACACATTCCATAGACAAAATCCAAGCTAACACACGAGCCCTTGCCATCTGAAAAACTCCCATTGCTCTAATCACCTCAAAACTGTACAAACAGGGGAGCCCCTGCAGTTTGAGTGCAAACTCCCAATCCCTTCGAGCATTTTGATCCAAACCTTTTCCTCTACCTTCCCTACAACATATGCAAGCTAACCATGTCCTAAAATCAGATTTGTAACATCTCCAAGCCACTTCACCATTTTTAATTTTCTGTTTTGCAGTTGGAGTTCACTAGCTCGATTCAGGGAGTTTCAAGACAAAGTAGGAATTGGAAAAGCATCCTTACACTTCAAGGAAGCTGTACAAGTCATCATTTCACTCTGAAACATCCTCCATTGCCAAGCTCGATTCCAACTGAACAGGTATATTCATGGAGTTCTATCTCTCTTATTAGGCATTGTTAGCTTTAGGTTTTTGAAGAAAACATGTCACAATCATAGCCCTGAACATGCTCATATGATTAGATTTCATTTATGTTTTGTGTGCTTAGAGAATTTCATGTCTGAACATTGATGAAAAATTAGGTCAGAAATTGGGGGAGGAGAAATTCTCCCTCATCTTAGAGAGATAGGTCAAGTTATTTATATGGTTGAAACCGTCTCTTCATGCTGAACATTTCTTGTGTTATGAGTTTTTGCTGAAAAGCCAAGAATCAGGAGTTAGACATTGAAGAACAGGGGCGCGCGTTTTTCAAATGTTTGAGCTGGAGGTTGAAGACAATGATCAGTGGGCTGGGCCTGTGTTATTTTATTTTTCACACCATCCTTTTTGATTCACACCCCCCTGAGCCCATTTGTTCATTTCTTAACATTTTTGACTTTTTCTTTTTTGGTTGACTTTGTTTATTTTTTCTCATGGCATTAAAAAATTAAAAATATTTTTTTCATCATTTTTTTACATTTATTGCATATTTATTTGTTTATTTTCTTTGTTTGTACATAAATATATATATACTATTATTAGAATAAATATAAAAATAATGTTAATATAATTTTTTATTTTCATTTACTTTCTGAAAATATTTCACATAAAAAATACTCTCTTATTTATTTTATTAAAATATTAAATAAATACTTATTTTGTGTATAATACATATTTAGGGTTTAATATATATATATATATATATATATATATATATATATATATATATATATATATATATATATATATATATATATATATATATATATATATATATATATATATATATATATATATATATATATATATATATATATATATATATATATATATATATGTGATTATTAATATATTTAAGATAAAAATATAAAAATACTTGAATTTTTTTCATTTTATTAATATTTGATATAAAAATACCTTTTTCCATAATACACTTCATTTTATTTTATTTTTATAAATAATGAATAAATAGTTGTATTAAATTAGAAAATAATACCTTTTTCTTTAAAATTAGGGTTTTTACCCTAAGTTCAAAATACCCCAAAAAATAATACATTTTATTTTCTTTTCTCTTTTACATAAATAATATTTTTTTCATACATATACAAAAACATTTTTTGTGCATCTTGCATTTTTATTTAATTTTTTGTACATTATTTAAATTGCAAATATTCAAAATGATGTAATAATTTAGATTTAAATTCTTGTCAATATCCCCATTTGAACCTTTGTATCCCCCTTCCCATATTTGGTTTTGTAATAGCTTAGTAATTTTAATTTCGCACTTTATTGCTTTCTAATGATAACATGTTAGAATTAGGGTTTGTATGCGAAAAAACGATAAAAAAAATAGTTTGACCTAATACAAGATAAACAAGCATGAAAATGGACACACAAATCACACTTGCACCCCCTAGGGTATTCCACTTGTTGCCTTCAAATAAATGGGCCATATTGTATGTTGAACTTCTTTGAGCAAAGCAAGCAATTTGAATGATCATAGTCCCTCGACAAAACTTTTCAAAACAAACAAAAACAAATGATCAAGTCCCTTAGAGAAATTGCTCAAAGACATTTAACGCCGTTGCAATTATGGTCTAAAACGATGACCCGCGCCTGTCCCTTTCACATCCTAACATAAGGTTGTCCACCAAATTCAATGGTGGAACAAACTTGTTAAAAGGGTTAAAACATAGCAGTAATCTTTTGAGAAATTTAGGAGTAGATAACCTCTTAGTTACTTGAACTAACTTGCAAAACAAAACACTTGCCTAATTTCAAAATCACACATCACTACACTTTCAAAATAACTTTCAAAAACATTGAAAACCTTTTTTAAAAAGACATACACCTTTGTATACATCCCAACATGGATCATTACAAAGGTTGCCACTATATTGGCCTCTTTTCAAAAACATTTTCAAAACCCACACACTCAAGCACCATTTAAAACAATTGAAAACAAAAGGCAAGTGATCTAAGCAAGTAACTAAGAGCCCATGGATAACCATGGATAGAAAGGGTGCTAATACCTTCCCTTTCTATAATCTACTCCCCGAACCCAAGAAACATCTCAAAAGGTTTTTGCTGTGCTTTTTAACCTTTCCTTAGGATAAAATAAAAAGTCGGTGGCGACTCTTGCTAACCGCAACATTTGCGAATACAAACGCAAAACCTCAAGTCAGTTCTCCCACCGTATCACAGAACTGGCGACTCTGCTGGGGAATACTTTTAAAAGTGGAGTAACCTTAGGGCTTAGATCACCTTTGTTTTCAATTGATTGTCTTGTTTGCTTTTACATTTGTGGGCTTTGCATCGGAGTTTCATAGATCCTAACCCGGATCTGGGAAATACCCTTTTTAGGTAGCATAATCTGTGAGGGACCTGTCCGGCGTAGACCGACATGGGTGAAGCAGTGGCTACGTTGGTGTGGCATCTTAGTCTGTACCTATATCCCTTGTGTTGCAACGGGGAGAATATAGGTCTTCTAAGGGGTCATTAAACACCAACCAACCTTAGAACCCTAAATTGACCAACTTGGCTATTAGGACAGTAGCAGTATGCTACACTCATTGAGGCTAAACTCTCGAGATGGTTCTGGCCGTGAGAAAAGATTGCGATGCTGGAGTTATGACCGATTGAGGGTAGCCAATGATTTGAGATCCTCTAGAACCCGGTTACTTTTGATAGGACAGGTTTTAACCAACAAAACCAAAAGAGGGTAATACCTGAAACTCATGCTGGCCTGAAACCTAAGGGTGTCTTGTGTGACTTGTGTGCCTTATTTGCCTATGTGAATACTTGTGGTGTGCTTCATCATAGCATCATGCCATCATACCATTGCATGCATCCTGTATAAAAGGCTAACCCATTTCAAAGACAAAAAGGTTTCATCTTTGCTCTGTTTTGTAGGACATTATGATGCCCGTGCGTAGAAATACTGTCCGGCTCAACTTTGTTCAACCACCAGTTTTACTCAAGGATCTGGTTGGAAGGATTCCAAACACTACCTCCTTCATCAACAGACATGGTTCTCTCCTTGGCTTGATCACTGCAAAATGGGACCAACAACTGATAAGTGTTCTGACCCAGTTTTATGACCCTCTGCATCACTGTTTCACCTTCCAAGACTTCCAGCTGGTTCCTACCCTGGAAGAATTTTCTTATTTGCTTGGGATTCCTGTCTTGGAACAAACTCCCTTCACTGGTTTGGAAAAGACTCCTAGGCCTGAAGAGATTGCTGCAATTCTCCCCTTGACCAAAGAAGAGATATTGTCCAACTGGGAAACTAGAAATGGGGTCAAGGGCTTTTTGGTCAAATTTCTGGTTGGCAAGGCTAATGATTTCTGGAATGACTTGGACTTCAAGGCATATGAGGATGTTCTAGCTCTTTTGATCTATGGTCTGGTGCTGTTTCCCAACCCTGACACCTTTATCAGTATCCATGTCATAAGGATCTTCATGTCTCGGAATCCGGTACCCACTCTTTTGGGTGATATTCTACAACAACTCTATGCTCGTACTGCTCGAAAACGGGGAACTCCGTGGTGTTGTGCTCCTTTGCTAGTAAGGTGGTTTATTTCGCACCTTCCTAAGTTCGCGCTGAAAAATGATGAAGGAAAAGGCTGGGCTCGGAGGTTAATGTCTCTCACTGATAATGACATCACCTGGACTCTCAGAGGTTTGGACGAGGTAGCTGTTATCGACCGTTGCGGAGAATACCCTAATGTCCCGTTGATTGGTATCCAAGGAGGAATCTCTTACAATCCGTGTTTAGCTCTCCGTCAGTTTGGAAGAGCCAGAGGAGATGGGCCTCATGAGATGCTGGTTCCTCACTTCCATTTTGAGTTTCAGGCAGACAGTGACAAACTACGCCAGGGATTCATTAGAGCTTGGGACAGAATTCACAAAGCTGACCCACATGAGTTAGGACCAAAGACTTCTCTGCCTTTGAAGCCCTATTGCAAATGGGTCCGCATCCGTGCTCAGAAGTTAGGTATGCCCTACGAAGCTGTTAGACCTCTCATTCTTGAGTCTCCTGTTGAAGATGGGATTCCTCCAACTGTCCTCCCTCCTCAGATACCTACTGATTTTGACACCATGAAGAGATCTTGGGCACAGCTTAAGGAAGAAAGGGATTTCTATCGGGAGAAATTCAACGAGCAGGAACGGAAGATCCAAAGGCTGACTAAGCAATTGGAGGAAGAACGGGTCCTGAACAACTGCATCAGCACTGAAAAGAGGAGGCCATGGGAGCATTGATGAGCTTTGATGTTTCCTTTTGTAGTTTTATTTCCTTTTCAGTATTTTTCATTCCTGTAATGCCTAAGGGCAAGTTGTTGAACAATTGAAATTTTAATCTAATAAAGTGTGTTTCCCTTTTTGTCTACAAAGTTGAATCTTGTTTGTCTTTGAAAACATAAAGCATACACATTCCATTGCACCATATGCATAGCAGGTACCCTATTTCACAGGTTGCTTAATTTTCTTCGCTGTTTGTGTGAACAGTCATCATGAATCCAGACTCATCCAGTGAGCAGGCAATCAAGGCCCTTCAGGCCCAAAGTGCACAATTTCAAGAGATGGTCCTAAGCCTAGCCCAAGGTCAGCAAGAGTTGAAGACTCTACTCCTGAAGAAGAAGAAGAAAAAGAGGACTGCATTGTTCAACACCGGACGCAGATTTGGGAACACACTCCACAATGAAGCTGATCCAACTACTTCTTCTGCTGAGAAAAACAGTCCCCAAGGGGGAGGAGCTCCTAGTCCCGCAGTCTCCGACAACGAGACGGACTATAACGACGAACAATACCCACCTGCTGCTGACAGATACAAGCAATTGGAGGACCGCTTGAGCGCCATGGAAATTCAGAACGTGCCAGGACTGGATTTCGGAGATTTGGGGTTATCTTCTGGGGTAGTCATTCCACACAAGTTTAAGGCGCCTGCCTTCGCCAAGTATGATGGGGTCTCCTGCCCAAAGCTGCATCTAAGGTCGTACGTAAGGAAAATCCAACCTTACACGGCAGATAAGAACCTCTGGATTCACTTATTCCAAGATAGCCTCTCGGGGTCACAGCTTGAATGGTTCTACCAATTGGATGGAGCTAGCATCCGACACTGGGAAGATTTGGCAACCGCATTCTACAGACAATACCAATACAATTCTGATCTCGCTCCTACGCGTACCCAACTTCAGGGTATGTCTCTAGGGACGAGTGAAGGGTTCAAAGAGTACGCTCAAAAATGGAGAGATTTGGCTGGCAGGGTGCAGCCTCCATTGACTGATCGAGAACTGGTTGATATGTTTCTGGGGACGTTGTCTGGTCCGTTTTTCAATCATTTGGTTGGTAATTCCTCCGCTGGATTTACAGATTTGATATTAACGGGAGAAAGAATTGAAGCTGGCATCAGGTCAGGCAAGATACAGAAGGCTGCCTCTACAAGTGCTGAGAAGAGGCCATTTAAGAAAGAAGCAAGTGCCGTCTATGGTCCTAGAAGACAAGTCAAGCCCGAAAGTCGCCAAGCCGTCAATGCTTTGGTCATCTCTAAACCTGTTGCTGCTCCTCAGCAGTACAATCAACAAAGAAACGAAAGGCCCAAGAGGCAGTATACCCGACTAAGTATGACCTTATCTCAAATTTTACCCCAACTGTTATCCACCAACCTGGTGACCCTAAAAGAAGCTCCTAAAGTCGTCAACACTGCATCTCCTAAATATAACCCAAATGCCCGGTGTGCTTATCATTCTGATAGTCCCGGGCACACTACTGATGATTGCTGGGCCTTGAGAAACAAAGTGCAAGATCTGATCGACGCAAAGGAAATTCAGTTTGAAGCACCGGAAAGACCAAATGTTGTAACTGCTCCTATGCCCCAGCATAGAGTAAATGCCATCGAAGAAGAAATGTACGCTGTTTCGGTAAATGAAGTTGTCACCCCTCTGAAGACTGTTAAGAAGAACCTACTGCGGGCTGGTTTATTTCCGGGTTGCGGTGAAGGTTGCCTGTTCTGTGCTATTTCCCTATCTGATTGTCCCTTGCTGAGGTTAGGCATCCAAGGCCTAATGGATAGCAAGGAAATTCTATTCAAAAAGACTGCTGTTCAATTGGTTCCGATGAAAGAAGTTTATGTGATTACCATCTTCAAAAATCCAATCAAGGCTCCCCCGAAGAAGCCTATTCAAATCATGACAGTTGCGCCTGTGATCATTACTGTTCCGGGGCCCCTCTCCTACGTGTCTGATAAAGCTGTCCCCTGGCATTATGGGGCAGACGTGTATGTAAATGGAATCAAACAAGAATTCGACGCTAGTGCCAGTATCTGCGATATCACTGGTCCAGCCAAGGTCACCCGCAGTGGCAGGCTCTTCTCGCCTGACATCGCACCGCCCGCTATTCGAAGACCCCTCCTCATAAAACCTACAAGTATACCTGTTACTGTTGCTGATCAAGTTGTTTCCCCTGCTGCCGAGTCATCAAATGCTCGGGGCAAAGGGATTGAAGAAGAGCCTGCCCGGATGGAGGCACCAATACCCACAAATGCTGAGGCCTCCCGACAAGAAATGGAGGAGATTCTGAAAATAATAAAGAAAAGTGATTTTAATGTTGTCGAGCAGTTGGGGCATACACCCTCCAAGATCTCCCTGCTCTCCTTATTGCTATGCTCCGAGGCCCATGCTAAGGCCTTGATCTCATTTCTCAAGACGGCCCATGTGCCGCAGGAGACGTCTGCAGTCCAGTTCACTGATTGCATAGCTAATCTAACAGCAGACAATGGCCTGGGTTTCTCAGATGCTGACCTGACCGCGAAAGGGAGAGACCACAATGATGCCCTGCATGTCTCTATTGAATGCAGGGGCACTACTCTGGCACATGTATTGGTGGATACTGGTTCTTCCTTGAATGTTCTACCGAAAAAGGCTTTAGATCGTCTGGATTATGAAGGCCTGGAGTTGAAACCCAGCAATATCATCGTCAGGGCCTTTGACGGTTCCAAAAGGATGGTTCATGGAGAGGTTAACATCCCTATTCGTGTGGGCTCTCAAGTGTTTGACTCTACCTTTTACGTGATGGATATACGTCCATCGTACTCTTGTCTGCTGGGTCGACCTTGGATCCATAAAGCTGGGGCAGTGACCTCTACCTTGCACCAGAAGCTGAAGTATCCCGTCAGGGGAAAAATCGTCACTGTGCAAGGAGAAGAGGAGTATATGGTGAGCCATTTGAATTCCTTCAGGTACATTGAGATGGACGGAGAGTTTATTGAAACCCCATTTCAGCATTTCGAGGAAGTACATCCAATTTCAGCAGCAGCAGAGGCAGCGGTCGAAGAGAATGATTCCTTGAAGATGGCTTCCCTAAGGGATGCCCGGGCTGTGGTACAGAAAGGCAATTATGCACACTGGGGTCAGCTTCCTGACTTCACTCAGAAGAACAACAAGTTTGGGCTAGGCTTTACTGCAGAGGCTCAGAAGGCGGTGCGTAAAGAGAAGATCGGAAAGGCTCCGGTGTTTATTTCCAGCTCAAGGGTGAATGCTATCGAGGAGGATGTAGAGGAAGCAGAGTTTGACAGTTGGATCTACCCGACTGCCAGCGATGGACCGAGCAACTGGACGGCAAAGGATTTTACCCCTATCACATTTGTCACGCAGTAATTGGTTTCTTTTGATTTCCAATTTGTAACAAACAATATGTTAAAACTTTGTTGGCTCGGTGTCCTACCCGGGGCATCGTAGCTCCATTTGTGAGGGATTTTTGTATGACATTTTCATATATCATCAATCAAAACATTGGACGTTTGTTGCATTTCAAATCTTGCGCTCTTTTCCTTTCTGTGTTATATATATTGCAAAACAGCTATATTTACACACACTCACTTATACAGGTTTCAATCCACTTTGGATCTCGCTGGTAACAGCTCTGCTATCGCCAGTTATGACTTCGAAAATCCGATCAACTTGGCCGAAGACGAAGGTGAAGATGATTGCGAAGTGCCTGGTGAACTCGCAAGACTGCTACTCCAGGAAGAGAGGGCTATTCAACCACATGAAGAGCCTGTGGAGACAATTAACTTGGGTACTGAGACAGATAGGAAAGAGGTCAAGATTGGTGCCAATCTAGAGCTCAGCGTGAAGCAATGATTGATCCAGATGCTACAGGATTACATGGAGATATTTGCTTGTTCCTATGAAGATATGCCTGGTTTGGACGCCGACATTGTAGTTCACCACCTGCCGACCAAGGAAGATTGCCCTCCGGTAAAGCAGAAAGTTCGACGGATGCGTCCAGAGATGTCTGAAAAGATCAAGGCCGAGGTTATGAAGCAGTTTGATGCCGGGTTCCTCGCAGTGACTTCTTACCCTCAGTGGGTTGCCAATGTGGTGCCAGTACCGAAGAAGGACGGTACAGTCAGAATGTGTGTCGACTACAGGGATTTGAACAGGGCCAGCCCCAAGGATGACTTCCCCCTACCTCACATTGATGTCCTTGTTGACAATACAGCTCAACACAAGGTGTTCTCCTTCATGGATGGTTTTTCAGGGTATAATCAGATCAAGATGGCTCCGGAAGATATGGAGAAGACTACCTTTGTGACTCAGTGGGGCACCTTCTGTTATAAGGTCATGCCATTCGGATTGAAAAATGCTGGGGCAACCTATCAACGTGCCATGGTTGCTTTATTTCATGATATGATCCATCATGAGATTGAAGTGTACGTTGATGACATGATTGCAAGGTCTCAAACTGAGGAGGAGCACCTTGACCATCTGAGGAAGTTATTTGACCGACTCAAGTTGTACAAGCTGAGGTTGAATCCCAACAAATGCACCTTTGGGGTAAGATCCGGAAAGTTGCTAGGTTTCATTGTAAGTGATAAAGGTATTCAGGTGGATCCTGCCAAGGTAAAAGCCATACAAGAGATGCCGACTCCAAAAACAGAGAAAGAAGTCAGAGGTTTCCTAGGACGACTGAATTACATTGCTCGATTCATCTCGCATCTGACTGCTACTTGTGAGCCAATCTTCAAATTACTGAAGAAAGATCAAGTGGTACGCTGGAATGATGAATGTCAGGCCGCCTTTGAAAGGATAAAGGAATATCTCCAAGAGCCACCCATTCTTATGCCACCAGTGGAAGGAAGACCTCTGATACTATACTTGACAATGCTTGATAATTCAATGGGGTGTGTGCTGGGGCAGCATGACGAGTCTGGCCGAAAAGAGCACGCTATTTATTACTTGAGCAAAAAGTTTACCGACTGTGAGTCTCGTTACTCACTGCTTGAGAAAACTTGCTGCGCTCTTGTATGGGTTGCTCGCCGGCTGAGACAGTATATGCTGACTCACACTACCTTATTAATTTCAAAGATGGATCCCATCAAGTACATATTTGAAAAGCCCGCTCTGTCTGGGAGAATAGCGAGATGGCAAATGATCTTGACAGAATATGATATCCAGTATACAACTCAGAAAGCAATTAAGGGAAGTGTACTGGCAGATCATTTGGCACACCAACCTGTGGACGATTACCAATCATTGAACTTTGATTTTCCGGACGAAGACATCATGGTGGTAACTGACTGTGAAGTACCTGGACCGGATGAAGGACCTGAGGAAGGATCCCGATGGTCTATGCATTTTGATGGAGCCTCCAACGCTTTGGGTAACGGCGTCGGCGCTGTAATCATATCTCCCAAAGGAACTCATACTCCCCTCACCGCCCGGTTATGTTTCAGCTGCACCAACAATATGGCAGAATATGAGGCATGTATCATGGGTTTACAAGCTGCAATCGACTTAAGGATAAAATTCCTAAGTGTCTTCGGAGATTCCGCTCTCGTGATCAATCAGATCAAGGGCGAGTGGGATACGAAACACCCGAATCTTATTCCTTACAAGGAGTATGTGTCGACCTTGCTCCCTCACTTTGAAGAGATAACTTTCGAACATTTCCCTAGAGAGGAGAATCAGCTAGCGGACGCACTAGCCACGATGTCTTCAATGTTCAAAGTTAAATGGGACAATGAGGCTCCCCGAATCATAATCTGGAAGTTGGATGAACCGGCATACTGCTGCGAGCTCGAGGTTGAGAAGGTCACTGAGAAACCCTGGTATCATGAGGTGAAGAGGTACTTGGAAGCTCAGGAATACCCTGACGGAGCATCCGTCAATGATAAGAAGTTCATGAGGAGGTTTGCTGCAAAATTCTTCCTCAGCAACGGCATTCTCTACAAACGGAATCATGATTCAACTCTGCTACGTTGTGTGGATAAGGCTGAAGCGGAGAAAATCATGATGGAACTGCATGAAGGTACATTTGGAACACATTCCAGTGGACACACCATGGCTAAGAAAATCCTTCGGGCAGGATATTTTTGGTCCACAATGGAAGCCTATTGTTACCAACACTCCCGAACTTGTCATAAGTGCCAGATCTATGCTGACAAGGTGCATATCCCTCCAGTTCCTTTGAATGTCCTAACGGCACCTTGGCCTTTCGCAATGTGGGGCATCGATATGATCGGTGAGATCCGACCAACGGCATCCAATGGGCATCGCTTCATCTTGGTGGCGATCGATTACTTCACGAAATGGGTTGAGGCAGCTTCCTATGCCACAGTAACCAAGAGCGTCGTGGCACGTTTCATCCGGCATAATCTGATCTGTCGGTACGGAGTCCCGGAGAGAATCATTACGGACAATGGTACCAATCTCAATAACAAAATGATCATTGAACTCTGTGAACAATTCAAGATACAGCACCACAATTCTTCTCCCTACCGGCCGAAGATGAATGGGGCTGTAGAGGCAGCCAATAAAAATATCAAGAAAATTGTGCAGAAGATGACAGTGACCTATAAAGATTGGCACGAGATGTTACCGTTCGCTCTTCATGGGTACCGCACCTCAGCAAGGACATCAACCGGGGCAACTCCCTTCTCTTTAGTCTATGGCATGGAGGCAGTCTTGCCAATCGAGATCCAGATACCCTCTCTCCGGATAATGAAGGATGCAGACTTGAACGAAGATGATTGGATCCAGACTCGACTTGATCAATTAAATCTGATTGACGAAAAGAGGCTCACTGCTATCTGTCATGGTCAAACGTATCAGAAACGGATGATCAGGGCATTTAACAAGAAAGTCAGACCGCAAGAGTATCAAGTTGGGGACCTGGTAATCAAACGCATCATCCTTCCTCAAAGTGATCCCAGGGGCAAATGGACCCCTACTTACGAAGGGCCATTTGTGGTTAAACGTGTGTTCTCAGGAGGAGCCATGATCCTAACCACCATGGATGGTGACGACCTTCCTCACCCCGCCAATGCAGACATAGTGAAAAAATACTACGCATAAATAAAAGACCCGCTAGGTTGACATACCTAGGCAAAATAAGGGCTTCCCGGCGAACCAAAAGGGTTCGGGCAAAAGTAAGGGATGAAATGAATAAAAAAATCTGTACACCCGGCAAGTCGAAAACCTGAAAGGGCGGCTTGGGCAAAAATGGGTATCCCGGTGGACTGAAAACCCGAGAGGGCGGTCCAGGCAAAAGTTAGGGATAAAAGCGTAACACTATGTCTCATGGGATCACTTCGCATCCGAAATTCGGCATCAACTATCTGGCTCCAGATTTCGGCATTGACCAATCAGCTTCATCTTCAAATTAGGCAGCAAAGCGATGAGACGTTCGAAGACATAAAGGCGATAGCAGAGTTGGAACCCAGTGGGATTATTCACATAGCTGTTTTGTTTCCTTTTTCAAATTGTAAACTCTATACTATTTGGCGATGTCCTCTTACTAGGATGTCAGCCTCTTGTACAAAAACGCCTATTCACAGGCAAAGTTTAAATCAATACAAATTCACTTGTCCATACAAATTACCCTTGTTTTCCTTTTTTGTTTTGTCTTGCGAAGAACGTCCAATGATCATTTTTGATATATGCATTTGGCATTAAACTGCTGATTCATAAATGTTTGCATATGAAACAAGAGATTAATTGCAGGTGACATCAAAGACAGGGGCAATGTGGAGTTGTCTAATGCAGTCTGGTTGTTTTGTCCGCCAAGGCACCAAGGTAGGTTCAACTGAAGAATGTGGCCAAATCATCTCAATTCCCCGCAGAGTAAAACAGGATGCGACAATACTTTCCCCAAGCAGAGTTGGTTCCCCGTCGATCCTGAAAAGGACCCAACATTCCCCGGCAGGTCTTAAAGCTCATCCCCAGTAGATTCTGCAAGCTTATCCCCCGCGAAGAACGGCCGTCTCACCCAAGTTTTATTTAGAGTTATTTCCTCACAAGGACTTATAACTGGGTTATCCTCAGCTAAAAGCCACGGAAGACCGCTATCGGCAAAGTTCCTTCAATCCCCAGCGGAGTCTATCTTTGGTATTCCCAAGCAGAGTTTATCTTTGGAGTTCCCCAGCGGAGTTTATCATCATTATCCTCAGCGGAATCCATCGTTAAAGTCCTCAGCATGCCTCTCATCAAAACTTCGGCCAAATATCTCTTCCACAGAGCAGCTTCCCGGCCGTTCGTCAAGGATTTATTTTCCTAAGATGAAATTACACTCATAAACATTTCACATTTTCATACATCTTGCTTACATACATGATGAAACGCATACAACATCTCATGTTGAACATCATGATATCATGCATATCATACATCATGACACTGCATACAACTCACGTTTTTGCCTTTTCAGGAAAAAGACAATCTCAAAAACGACTACCTTCAACTGTCACAATTCCAGATTCGATACCTGTATCTAGCCAGGGCACATCTGAGAATGATCAGTTTCTAGACTCGACTCCTGTATCTAGCCAGGGCACGTCTGAAGAGTTCGAAGATTCGATTCCTGTATCCAGCCAGGGCACATCTATCAACTACAACATCTCCAGATTCGATTCCTGTATCCAGCCAGGGCATATCTGTTAACCACGTTTCCAGACTCGATTCCTGTATCTAGCCAGGGCACGTCTGAAGAGTTCGAAGATTCGATTCCTGTATCCAGCCAGGGCACATCTATTGACAACTATTTCCGGATTCGACTCCTGTATCCAGCCAGGGCACATCTATGAGCAACCGATTGTAGATTCGATACCTGTATCTAGCCAGGGCATATCTGCATAAGGAGACTGAAGATCAAACACCTGTAACAAGCGAGGAAAACATCCTCCTTCCTCAAATACACAAGTTCTCGCTAAGGAATCTCTTAGGCGATCGACACTTCCAAATGGCATCTATAAGCCCATTCCCGACAAGGTTCTGTCACGTCTCCGGATGGCATCCATAAGCCCATCTCCCTATCTACCACCTCCCCAAATGGCATCTATAAGCCCATTCCCGACACCACATTGTTGAGACTCCAACATGCGAGTGCAAATTTCCGGGCACTCTAGTGTCCAATCTCCTTTTACCCTCGAGTCACGAAAGGCAAACTTGCCAATCTAACTCTTCAGGTTCAAGAAGATTGAACAGGGGCAACTGTTGCACCCCAAAATTTGCCCTCCCATTTCCTCAACATTTTCTCATCACAAGACCTTTGAAGATTAAGATTCAGTTAGGGTTCCCTCTGCTTAAGACTTCCCCTTTGCACTATGGACTCAAATTAGGGTTTGTGTTTGCCTAAGGATGTTTTGACCTAAAATGCCTAAGATGACTTTCATGCTTCATGTTGGACTCCCAAGTTTACCTATACCAAGTTTCAAGTCTTGATTCCAAGTTTTGCCCAGTCAATTGGACAGTTGACCTAGAAATCAGCTGTATTGGGGAAAAAGTCAACTGTGGCCAATTGACAGTCAAACCTCATGAAATTTTATCCACATCAACATTATGAACTCATATGGACCATTTGATCAAGTTTGGATCACAATTCTCCAAGAAATTTGATCAGATCACCAAAAGGGCAAAATGGTCATTTTTAAGGTTTTGACTGCACAAAGGAAATTTTTGACTGTTTGACCTAACCAATGACAAACCAAGCTCCCATATGGACTCAAGGACCTCATGGAATTATCTTGACATGCTCATCAAGCTCAAAAGATCCCAAATACACAAGATTGACAGTTGAATTTCCCAGTCAATTGATCAATTTTGACTGTATACTGAAAAGTCAAACTTTGACTTTTTGGTCAAAATCAAGAGTCAAGATTCATTTTTCATCAAAACATGCCAAATCATGAAACTTGTTCACCAAGAAATCACAAAATGCAAATTAGGGTTTGAAAATGGAATTTTTCATAACTTAGAATTTTTCTAAGTTATGAAAAACCCTAATTTTTTCCCAACTTTGCCCCATCTTTTCACCATGATCCATTTGGATTAAAACAAAAGTCAAAACATGAAAGTTGTAGCTTGTTGCATAATCTACAACTTTGATTCACAAAGTTTTCTCATTTGAAGCTTGTATCTCAAGTTATAATTTTTTGAATAAGGGCACTAAACCATCTTTTAACTTAGTGAAATTTGACCTATTTTGACAAGGTTTTCTACCCTACTTCAAGGCCACTTTTCATACCCTTCCACTTGGAATTTTGATTTGCATTTCAAAGATGGATTGTAGTACACATTCCAAGCTTTCCAAAATGTCAAAGAACTCATCAAACAACCTCATAACTTGAGAGATTCGAATTTCACAAGTTGGCAAAAATTCACTTTTTGTTCTTCATCAAGACATGTTCATAATCTTGCCAATTTGAAATCAGTTTGCTTTATGCTTGATTACAGGTCCTTGAACCCTTTCATACTCAATAATTTAATGCATATTCAATGTGTTAAGGTGTTGTTCTTTGAGTGCAAGCATTGTATGCAAGATTAATCCTAAACTAGATAAAGTGAAATTTCCATTTTTGAAAAGGTTAACTTTATGTCAAGTTTGTAATCCAACAAGTACATGAAAGATCTGCTTGGCACAAGATTATGTGCATAACACACTGATCAAGAGATGTTTATGCAGCACATTAGGAGGCCCCCTACTAACCTAAAACCACCAACTTGCTTTTGTTGCTTAAGATAGAAGAAAAGTCCATAACTTATGCCATCTCTCATCTCAGCTTAGACACACAACACAAAAGCTATCAAACATATTCCATAGACAAAATCCAAGCTAACACACGATCCCTTGCCATCTGAAACACTCCCATTGCTCTAATCACCTCAAAACTGTACAAACAGGGGAGCCCCTGCAGTTTGAGTGCAAACTCCCAATCCCTTCGAGCATTTTGATCCAAACCTTTTCCTCTACCTTCCCTACAACATATGCAAGCTAACCATGTCCTAAAATCAGACCTGTAACATCTCCAAGCCACTTCACCATTTTTAATTTTCTGTTTTGCAGTTGGAGTTCACTAGCTCGATTCAGGGAGTTTCAAGACAAAGTAGGAATTGGAAAAGCATCCTTACACTTCAAGGAAGCTGTACAAGTCATCATTTCACTCTGAAACATCCTCCATTGCCAAGCTCGATTCCAACTGAACAGGTATATTCATGGAGTTCTATCTCTCTTATTAGGCATTGTTAGCTTTAGGTTTTTGAAGAAAACATGTCACAATC
Organism: Vicia faba; assembly: GCA_948472305.1. Lineage (NCBI taxonomy): Eukaryota > Viridiplantae > Streptophyta > Magnoliopsida > Fabales > Fabaceae > Vicia > Vicia faba. Next base: position 1,366,286,987 of record OX451735.1, on the reverse strand, counting down.
ATAGCCCTGAACATACTCATATGATTAGATTTCATTTATGTTTTGTGTGCTTAGAGAATTTCATGTCTGAACATTGATGAAAAATTAGGTCAGAAATTGGGGGAGGAGAAATTCTCCCTCATCTTAGAGAGATAGGTCAAGTTATTTATATGGTTGAAACCGTCTCTTCATGCTGAACATTTCTTGTGTTATGAGTTTTTGCTGAAAAGCCAAGAATCAGGAGTTAGACATTGAAGAACAGGGACGCGCGTTTTTCAAATGTTTGAGCTGGAGGTTGAAGACAATGATCAGTGGGCTGGGCCTGTGTTATTTTATTTTTCACACCATCCTTTTTGATTCACACCCCCCTGAGCCCATTTGTTCATTTCTTAACATTTTTGACTTTTTCTTTTTTGGTTGACTTTGTTTATTTTTTCTCATGGCATTAAAAAATTAAAAATATTTTTTTCATCATTTTTTTACATTTATTGCATATTTATTTGTTTATTTTCTTTGTTTGTACATAAATATATATATACTATTATTAGAATAAATATAAAAATAATGTTAATATAATTTTTTATTTTCATTTACTTTCTGAAAATATTTCACATAAAAAATACTCTCTTATTTATTTTATTAAAATATTAAATAAATACTTATTTTGTGTATAATACATATTTAGGGTTTAATATATATATATATATATATATATGTGATTATTAATATATTTAAGATAAAAATATAAAAATACTTGAATTTTTTTCATTTTATTAATATTTGATATAAAAATACCTTTTTCCATAATACACTTCATTTTATTTTATTTTTATAAATAATGAATAAATAGTTGTATTAAATTAGAAAATAATACCTTTTTCTTTAAAATTAGGGTTTTTACCCTAAGTTCAAAATACCCCAAAAAATAATACATTTTATTTTCTTTTCTCTTTTACATAAATAATATTTTTTTCATACATATACAAAAACATTTTTTGTGCATCTTGCATTTTTATTTAATTTTTTGTACATTATTTAAATTGCAAATATTCAAAATGATGTAATAATTTAGATTTAAATTCTTGTCAATATCCCCATTTGAACCTTTGTACCCCCCTTCCCGTATTTGGTTTTGTAATAGCTTAGTAATTTTAATTTCGCACTTTATTGCTTTCTAATGATAACATGTTAGAATTAGGGTTTGTATGCGAAAAAACGATAAAAAAAATAGTTTGACCTAATACAAGATAAACAAGCATGAAAATGGACACACAAATCACACTTGCACCCCCTAGGGTATTCCACTTGTTGCCTTCAAATAAATGGGCCATATTGTATGTTGAACTTCTTTGAGCAAAGCAAGCAATTTGAATGATCATAGTCCCTCGACAAAACTTTTCAAAACAAACAAAAACAAATGATCAAGTCCCTTAGAGAAATTGCTCAAAGACATTTAACGCCGTTGCAATTATGGTCTAAAACGATGACCCGCGCCTGTCCCTTTCACATCCTAACATAAGGTTGTCCACCAAATTCAATGGTGGAACAAACTTGTTAAAAAGGTTAAAACATAGCAGTAATCTTTTGAGAAATTTAGGAGTAGATAACCTCTTAGTTACTTGAACTAACTTGCAAAACAAAACACTTGCCTAATTTCAAAATCACACATCACTACACTTTCAAAATAACTTTCAAAAACATTGAAAACCTTTTTTAAAAAGACATACACCTTTGTATACATCCCAACATGGATCATTACAAAGGTTGCCACTATATTGGCCTCTTTTCAAAAACATTTTCAAAACCCACACACTCAAGCACCATTTAAAACAATTGAAAATAAAAGGCAAGTGATCTAAGCAAGTAACTAAGAGCCCATGGATAACCATGGATAGAAAGGGTGCTAATACCTTCCCTTTCTATAATCTACTCCCCGAACCCAAGAAACATCTCAAAAGGTTTTTGCTGTGCTTTTTAACCTTTCCTTAGGATAAAATAAAAAGTCGGTGGCGACTCTTGCTAACCGCAACATTTGCGAATACAAACGCAAAACCTCAAGTCAGTTCTCCCACCGTATCACAGTGCCTTACATGTTTGTCTTTGTAAATATCTGTGGTGTGTTTAATCATAGCATCATGACATCATCCAGCATCATATGCATTGACTAACCATTTCAGGGGTTCGAATCTTCATCTTTGTTCTTGTTTTGTAGGACATGGAAACTGTTCGCAGAAAGACAATTCAAATCAGCCTTGTAAGGATCCCTCCTCAGCTTAAGGAGCTTATATCCAGGATTCCCGAGAGCTCTTCATTCAGTGAAAGACATGGAAGACTCATCAGCTTGGTCAATACCAACATTGAGGAAGATATGATAAAGGTCCTGTTCCAGTTCTTTGACCCTCTGCATCACTGTTTCACCTTCTTGGACTATCAGCTGGTACCTACCTTGGAGGAGTTCTCCCGGCTCCTGAAGATCCCTATCCTTGATCAACTACCCTACAACGGTATGGAAAAGGAACCCAAGCTTGAAGAGATTGCTAAAGCCTTACACCTACAATCATCTGACCTCAAGGGACATTGGGAAGTTAGAAGTGGTATCAAAGGGTTCTTAGCCAGGTTTCTGTTTGAAAAGGCCCATGAATGTTGGAACTCCCTTGACTTACAAGCTTTTGAAGAAGTTGTGGCCCTCCTTGTCTATGGTTTGGTGTTGTTCCCTAACCCAGATCAGCTTATAGATATCAGTGCTGTCCAGATCTTCATGTCCAAGAATCCTATACCGACGTTGCTGGGGGACATCCTTCACTCATGTTACACTCGAACCATGAGAAAAAGAGGTGTCCTTATATGCTGAACTCCTCTCCTGGGAAGGTGGTTTATTTCGCACCTTCCGCAATCAGTTTTGAAGAACGAGCGGGGTTTGAGATGGTCACAACGGTTGATGACTCTTACACATGCAGATATACATTGGTGCCCTCGGTCCAGAGAAGATGTCACTATCATTGATCATTGCGGGGAGTACCCTAATGTTCCTTTAATTGGAATCAGAGGAGGTATTACTTACAACCCATGCCTGGCTTGGAGACAGTTTGGTTATGCTCGGAGGGATGGTCCTCATGACATGTTAATTCCTGACATAGTTTTTGACTTCGACAACGATTCACAAGGACTTCGCCAGAGATTTATCAGAGCTTGGAGGATGCCAAGCAGGATAGACAGCAAGACATTGGGGCACAGGAACTCCATCCCGTTGGAACCTTATCTCAAGTGGGTACGCGCCCGCTCCCAAAAGTTAGTAATGCCTTATCCCCATGTGCTCCCTGTAGTCAAAGAGCCAGTCTTGGAAGGAGAAGTGTCCTACACTATTCAACATCCCGATATGCCCACGTCCTGGGAAGAGATGCAGAAGAGCTGGATCCAGCTTAAGGAGGAACGGAATTCTCTTGAGACCAGTCTACATGCTAGTGAAAAGAAGGTCTTGGAGCTCACCCGCCTATTGCACGAGGAGAGGAATCTCAACACCTACATAGCTCCAAAGAGGATGCGTAGTGTCTTTTGGGATTGATTTGCTTTGTAATTTGTGCCCATGAGGCTTTGATGTACTGAACAATTATTTCCTTAATGATAACGTGTGTTCTTTTGGTCTTCAACAAATTTGAACTTTCGAACCCTTGAATGCATTGCATAAACACATATCATTCATCATGTGCATAGCAGGTTTTCTTCTTTTCAGGTTGCTTACCGTTCTTCGCTGTTTATTTCAGCATCATGAATCCTGACTCATCATCAACTAAGATGTCCATCAAGGCTCTTCAGGCGCAGAATGCGCAATTCCAGGAACTAATCATGGGTTTGGCTCAGGGCCAAGAAGAGCTGAAGGCTCTGCTCCTGAAGAAGGAGAAGAAGAAGAAGAGAAGAAATGTTCTTTTCAACTCGGGCCGAAGGTTTGGCAACACTCTGCAGAATGAAGAGGCTGGTTCTTCTATAGGCAAGGGTACCCCTCAAGGGGAAAAAGGTCCTAGTCCGGTAGTCTCCGACAACGAGACTGATTTTGATGAGGAACAATATCCTCCTGCAGAAGACAGATACAAGCAGTTGGAAGACAGGCTGAATGCAATGGAGATCCAACAGGTGCCTAGGCTGGATTTTGGAGATTTGGGTTTGTCTACTGGTGTGATTATTCCTCATAAGTTCAAAGCACCATCTTTCACCAAATATGACGGGGCATCTTGTCCCAAGTTACATCTCAGATCGTACGTGCGGAAGATCCAACCGTACTCAGTGGACAAGAATTTGTGGATCCACTTCTTCCAGGAGAGTCTTTCAGGGACTCATCTCGAATGGTTCTATCAGCTGGATGGGACCAAGGTTCGTAACTAGGAGGAGTTGGCTACTGCTTTCTATAAGCAGTATCAATATAATGCCGACCTTTCCCCTACGCGTACCCAACTCCAGGGTATATCGCTAGGTTCAAGTGAAGGTTTTAAAGAGTATGCTCAGAAGTGGAGGGATCTGGCTGGCAGGGTGCAGCCTCCGTTGACTGACCGGGAGTTGGTAGACATGTTCTTGGGGACCCTATCTGGGCCATTTTTCAACCATCTTATTGGTAACTCATCTGCAGGGTTTACTGATCTTATTTTGACTGGGGAGAGAATTGAGGCTGGGTTGAAGTCTGGTAAGATTCCGAAGGGTGCATCGTCAAGTTCTGAGAAGAAACCCTTCAAGAAGGAGGCTAGTGCTGTATATGGCTCTAGACGACAAGAGAAATTTGAGCGCCGCCAATCTGTCAACACGGTGATGATCGATAAGCCTGCTGTCGCTCCTCGGCAAACCAATCCTCAAAGGGCTGAAAGACCCCGGAGAGAGTTCACCCGTTTGAGCATGACCTTATCGCAAATCTTGCCACAGTTGCTGTCCACCAACCTAGTGACTGTCAGAGAGGCCCCAAAAGTTGTGAACACTGCCTCCCCCAAATACAACCCAAATGCCCGCTGTGCTTATCACTCTGATAGCCCGGGGCATTCCACTGATGACTGTTGGGCCTTGAGGAATAAGGTGCAAGACCTTATCGATGCAAAAGAGATACAGTTTGAAGCGCCTGAGAGGCCGAATGTGGTTACTGCTCCTATGCCTCAGCATGGAGTAAACGTCATTGATGAAGATGTATACGCTGTTTCTGTGGATGACCTAGCCACTCCCTTAATGACTGTCAAGAGGAACCTACTGCTGGCCGGTTTATTTCCGGGTTGCAGTGAGGGTTGCCTGTTCTGTGCTGTTTCCCTATCTGGTTGTCCTTTGCTGAAGTTGGGCATCCAAAGCCTAATGGACAGCAAAGAGATTCTGTTTAAGAAGTCCGCTGTTTAGTTGGTTCCGGTAGAAGAAGTTTCTGTGGTTACAATCTTCAATAATCCAATCAAGGCTCTCCCGAGGAAGCCTGTTCAAATCATGACGGTCGCACCTGTTATTATTACTGTTCCGGGGCCTCTCCCCTACGAATCTGATAAGGCTGTACCCTGGCACTATGGGGCAGATGTGTATGTGAATGGAATCAAGCAAGAATTTAACACTGGCGCCAGTATCTGCGATATTACTGGTCCAGCCAAGGTTACCCGCAGTGGCAGGCTCTTCTCGCCTGACATTGCACCACCCGCTGCTCGAAGACCCCTCACTATAACACCTGCAAGTATACCTGTTCCTGTTAGTGATCAAGTTGTTTCCCCTGCTGCCGAGTCATCTAGTGCTCGGGGCAAAGGGATTGAAGATGAGCCTGCCCGGATGGAGGCACCAAGACCTGTAACTGCTGAGGCCTCCCAACAAGAGATGGAGGAAATCCTAAAAATAATCAAGAAGAGCGACTTTAATGTTGTGGAACAGCTGGGGCATACGCCCTCCAAAATCTCCATGCTCTCCTTGCTCCTGTGCTCAGAGGCCCATGCTAAGGCCTTAATTTCATTTCTCAAGACGGCCCATGTGCCACAGGAGACATCTGCAGTTCAGTTTACTGATTGCGTAGCAAATCTGACAGCGGACAATGGCTTGGGTTTCTCAGATGCTGACCTTACTGCCAAGGGAAGAGACCACAATGACGCCCTGCATGTCTCTATCGAATGCAGGGGCACTACTCTGGAGCACGTGTTGGTGGACATCGGTTCTTCCCTAAATGTGCTACCCAAGAAAGCCTTAGACCGTTTGGATTGTGAAGGTCTGGAGCTGAAACCTAGCAATATTATCGTCAGAGCCTTTGACGGTTCCAAGAGGAGAGTTCATGGAGAGGTTGACATTCCTATTCGTGTGGGCTCTCAGGTATTCGACTCTACTTTCTACGTGATGGATATCCGTCCATCGTATTCTTGTCTACTGGGTCGACCTTGGATCCACAAAGCTGGGGCAGTGACCTCTACCTTGCACCAGAAGCTAAAATACCCCGTCAGAGGGAAGATTGTCACTGTGCAGGGAAAGGAAGAGTATATGGTGAGCCATTTGAATTCCTTCATGTATATTGAGATGGACGGGGAGTTTATTGAAACCCCCTTTCAGCATTTCGAGGAGGTACTTCCAATTTCAGCAGCAGTAGAAACAGCGGTCGGAGAGGATGTTCCTTTGAAGATGGCTTCCCTAAAGGATGCCCGGGCTGTGGTTCAGAAAGGTGAATGTACTAACTGGGGAAGGCTCCCTGATTTTAAACAGAAAATTGACAAGTTCGGACTGGGTTTTACTGCAGAGGGACAGAAAGCTATGCGGAAGGCAAAGACCAGAAGACCTTCTGTGCTTATTACCAACCCAGGGGTGAATGCTGTTGGGGAGGATAATGAAGTGGATGAAGCTGAGTTCAATAGCTGGATCTACCCGACAACTGATGGCGGATTGACCAATTGGATTGCTAAAGACCATACTCCTGTTACTTTTGTTATGCAGTAATAAACTTCTTTGTTTTGTTATTTGTAATAAACAATTAAAACTCTATGGCCCGGTGTCTTACCCGGGGCACCGCGGCTTCATTTGTGAGGGGATATAAATTGTCATTTCATATATCATGAATGAAAATCTTGGACATTTTTCTCGCATTTCAAATCTTATGCTCCTTTTCTTTCTTTCTTTTCTTTACATATTTCAAAACAACTGTATTTACACACACTCACTCATACAGGTTTCAATCCACTCTGGATCTCACTGGTAACGACTCTGCTACTGCCAGTTATGACTTCGAAAATCCGATCAACTTAGCCGAAGACAAAGGTGAAGATGATTGCGAAGTGCCTGGAGAGCTTGGAAGACTATTACTTCAGGAAGAGAGGGCAATTGAACCACATGAAGAGCCAGTGGAAACAATAAACTTGGGTACTGAGGCAGACAGGAAAGAGGTAAAGATTGGTGCCAACCTAGAGCTCAGCGTGAAGCAAAGGTTGACTAAGATGCTACATGATTATATGGAGATCTTTGCCTGGTCCTACGAAGACATGCCCGGGTTGGATACCGATATTGTGGTCCATCACTTGCCTACCAAGGAAGACTGCCCTCCAGTTAAGCAAAAGGTCCGCCGTATGCGTCCAGAGATGTCTGAGAAGATCAAGGTCGAGGTTATGAAACAGTTTGATGCCGGGTTTCTTGCAGTGACTTCTTATCCTCAGTGGGTTGCTAATGTGGTGCCGGTACCAAAGAAAGACGGAAAGGTCAGAATGTGTATCGACTACAGGGACCTGAACAGGGCCAGTCCCAAGGATGATTTTCCTTTACCTCACATTGATGTCCTTGTTGACAATACAGCTCAGCATAAGGTGTTTTCTTTCATGGATGGCTTTTCAGGTTATAATCAGATCAAGATGGCACCAGAAGACATGGAAAAGACTACCTTTGTTACTCAGTGGGGCACCTTCTTCTATAAGGTCATGCCTTTCGGACTGAAGAACGCTGGGGCAACCTACCAACGTGCCATGGTTGCTTTATTTGATGACATGATCCATCATGAGATAGAAGTGTATGTTGACGACATGATCGCAAGGTCCCAGACTGAAGAAGAGCACCTAGACCATCTACAGAAGTTGTTTGACCGGTTGAAACTGTACAAGCTGAGGTTGAACCCGAACAAGTGCACCTTCGGGGTAAGATCTGGAAAGTTGCTAGGCTTCGTTGTAAGTGATAAAGGTATTCAAGTGGACCCTGCCAAGGTCAAAGCTATTCAAGAGATGCCAGTTCCTAAGACAGAGAAGGAAGTCAGAGGCTTTTTAGGACGCCTGAATTACATTGCTCGATTCATCTCACATCTAACTGCTACTTGTGAGCCAATCTTCAAGCTACTGAAGAAAGATCAGGTAGTACGTTGGAACGATGAATGTCAGGCCGCTTTTGACAGAATCAAGGAGTATCTCCAAGAACCACCAATCCTTATGCCACCGGTTGAAGGGAGACCTCTGATACTATACCTGACAGTGCTCGACAACTCAATGGGGTGTGTGCTGGGGCAGCATGACGAGTCTGGCCGAAAAGAGCATGCCATTTATTACCTTAGCAAAAAGTTTACCGACTGTGAGACCCGATACTCACTGCTCGAGAAAACTTGCTGTGCTTTGGTATGGGCTGCTCGCCGGCTGAGACAGTATATGCTGACTCACACTACCTTGTTGATCTCAAAAATGGATCCGATAAAGTACATATTTGAAAAGCCTGCTCTGTCTGGGAGGATAGCAAGATGGCAAATGATCTTGACAGAATACGACATTCAATACACAACCCAGAAAGCCATCAAAGGAAGTGTATTGGCAGACCACTTGGCCCATCAGGCAGTAGACGACTATCAGTCAATGAACTTCGAGTTTCTAGACGAGAGTATCATGATTGTGACTGATTGTGAAGTACCTGGACCGGATGAAGGACCTGAAGAGGGATCCCGATGGTCTATGCACTTTGACGGAGCCTCCAACGCTTTGGGTAACGGTATCAGCGCTGTAATCATATCCCCTCAAGGTACTCATACTCCGCTCACTGCCCGGCTATGTTTCAACTGTACCAACAACATGGCGGAGTATGAGGCGTGCATCATGGGTCTTCAAGCTGCGATCGACTTAAGGATCAAGTTTCTGAGTGTCTTCGGAGATTCCACTCTCGTGATTAATCAGATTAAAGGAGAGTGGGATACGAAACATCCGAATCTTATTCCTTACAGAGAATGTGTGTTGACATTGATCCCCCACTTCACAGAGATAACCTTTGAGCACTTTCCGAGAGAGGAAAATCAGCTGGTGGACGCGTTAGCTACAATGTCTTCTATGTTCAAAGTCAAATGGGATAATGAGGCTCCTCGGATCATCATCTGGAAACTGGACGAACCGGCATACTGTTGTGATCTTGAGACTGAATTGGTGACTGAGAAGCCTTGGTACCATGAGGTGAAGCGATATCTGGAAGCTCAGGAATACCCTGAAGGTGCATCTGTCAATGATAAGAAGTTTCTGAGAAGGTTCGTAGCGAAGTTCTTCCTTAGCAACGACATCTTGTACAAGCGAAACCATGATTCGACCTTACTGCGTTGTGTGGATAAGACTGAAGCAGAAAGGATCATGGAAGAGCTACATGAAGGGACCTTCGGTACACATTCCAGTGGGCACACTATGGCAAAAAATATCCTCCGGGCAGGGTATTTCTGGTCCACAATGGAAGCTGACTGTTACCAACACTCTCGGACATGCCATAAATGCCAGATATATGCAGACAAGGTGCATGTTCCTCCAGTTCCCCTGAATGTTCTGACTGCGCCTTGGCCGTTTGCAATGTGGGGCATAGATATGATCGGTGATATAAAACCTACAGCATCTAACGGGCATCGCTTCATCCTGGTAGCGATTGATTATTTTACGAAGTGGGTCGAAGCAGCTTCCTATGCTACGGTAACCAAGACCGTTGTGGCACGGTTCATTCGGCATAACCTGATCTGTCGATACGGCGTCCCAGAAAGAATTATTACAGACAACTGTACCAATCTGAATAACAAGATGATCACTGAGCTCTGCGAGCAGTTTAAGATACAGCACCATAATTCTTCTCCTTACAGACCGAAGATGAATGGGGCTGTAGAAGCAGCAAATAAGAACATTAAGAAAATCGTGCAGAAGATGACAGTGACTTATAAAGATTGGCACGAGATGTTACCGTTCGCTCTACATGGGTACCGTACCTCAGCTAGGACGTCAACCGGGGCAACTCCTTTCTCCTTGGTTTATGGCATGGAGGCAGTCTTACCGATCGAAGTGCAAATACCCTCTCTCCAGATAATGAAGGATGCAAATCTGAACGAAGATGATTGGATCCAGACACGACTTGATCAGCTAAACCTTATTGATGAAAAAAGACTTGCTGCTATCTGCCACGGTCAGACGTATCAGAAACGGATGATCAGGGCATTTAACAAAAAAGTCAGACCACAAGAATATCAAGTTGGGGATCTGGTAATCAAGCGAATCATCCTTCCTCAGAGTGATCCAAGGGGCAAATGGACCCATACGTACGAAGGGCCATTTGTGGTGAAACATGTGTTCTCAGGAGGAGCCATGATTCTAACCAACATGGATGGTGACGACCTTCCTCACCCCGCCAATGCAGACATAGTAAAAAGATACTACGCATAAAAAAGACCCGCTAGGCTGACATGCCTAGGCAAAAGTTAGGGCTTCCCGACGAACCAAAAGGGTTCGGGCAAAATGAAGGGATGAAATGAAAAAAATCTGTACACCCGGCAAGTCGAAAACCTGAAAAGGCGGCTTGGGCAAAAATGGGTATCCCGGTGGACTGAAAACCCGAAAGGGCAGTCCAGGCAAAAGTTAGGGATAAAGCATAATACTATGTCGCATTGGATCACTTTGCATCCAGAATCCGGTATCTACATCAAGTTCAGACGGCATCGATCAGTCAGCTTCATCTTCAACTAAGGTCATCAAGTGATGAGACGCTCGGAGATATAAAGGCAATAGCAGAGTTGAAACCCAGTGGGATCATTCATTTCACACAGCTGTTTTATTTTCTCTTGTACAAAATTTGTATAAACTCTTTGTTCGGCGGCGTTCTCTTACTAGGACGTCAGCCTCTTGTACATAAAACGCCTATTTACAGGCAATTCAAAAATCAATACAAAAATCACTTTTCAGTTAAAATTTCCAATTGTTGTTTCCTTTTCTGTTTTGTTTTGCGAAGAACGTCCAAGGTTCAATTTGTGATATATGCATTGACAATAATTTGCTAACTCATGAATATTTGCATACGAAACAAAGGATTAATTACAGGTAACATTAGAAACAGGGGCAATAAAGAGTTGTCTAAGCAATCTAATTGTCCTGTCCTCCAAGGTACCAAGGTAGGTTCAGCTAAAGAACATAACCCGATATCCTAATTCCCCAGAGAGTGAGCCAGCAAGCAGTATACTCTCCTCAAGCCAAGCTATATTATCAACCTTAAGGAAGTTGAGTATCCTCCAGCAGATCTCAATATTCCCCAGCAGTACATATATTCTTAACAAGCATCCCCGGTAGTCTTGATCTAAAGATTGTTCCCCGGCGGTATATCAAACATTCAAAGGAGTCACCTCCTCGGTACAGTTCAAAACTTCCCCAGGAGAGTCCAATCCAGTTTCCCCAGGAAAATTGGAATTCATCTCCCCAATCAGTAAACTTATCCCCAGTAGATTCTGGAAGCTTATCCCCGTAAAGCACGAACGCGTCTCCCGACTTTATTCAAAGAGTTATTTCCTTACCAGGATATAACTGGGTTATCCTCAGCCAAAAGTCGCGGAAAGATCGTCCTCGACGAAGTCTTCTTATCCCCAGCGAAGTCTATCAACACTTCCAACACAACAAGGGTATCCCCAGCAAGTTATTATCAGCAACTCACCAAAGTACCTCTCTCCCCACAGAGTATTTCTTCCCAGCAAGATCGTCAGAGTACTTTCCTCCCCGCAGAGTAATCCATTCGCCAAGTTCATTCCCCAACGGAGTTATCTTCTCCTACCGGTATTCTTGCAACTATCATCCCCAGCGGAAGCAAAATCTAGTCTCCAACATCAGCCCAGGATATGACTTCCCGGCACCCGTCAAGGATTCACTTTCCTAAGACATTCATAAACATCACATACATCATTATACCATGCATATACGCGTCATATCTTACAAACCTCATTTATGTTGAGAACATCATTGCTTGATCCATATCATGCATTGCATATGACTGACCTTTACTTTTCAGGAAGAATTCAGTTAAGTTCTCAGCTATATTCAAGACCTTGACCGGTTCAGTTAAGTAGACCCTAAGACTTTTCTGTTTCTTATCCCTTCCAAGGCCTTCTCTGGTTCAGTCAGATCGACCCTAAGATCTCCCTGTTTCTTATCCAGTTGAAGACATCAAGACCTAGACCGGTTCAGTTAAATCGACCCTAAGATTTTTCTGTTTCTTATCCAGTCAAAGGCCTTCTCTGGTTCAGTTAGATCGACCCTAAGATCTCCCTGTTTCTTATCCAGTTGAAGACATTGAAGACCTAGACCGGTTCAGTTAAGTCGACCCTAAGACTTTTCTGTTTCTTATCCCGTCCAAGGCCTTCTCTGGTTCAGTCAGATCGACCCTAAGTTCTCCCTGTTTCTTATCCAGTTGAAGATTTCAAGACCTAGACCGGTTCAGTTAAATCGACCCTAAGATTTTCCTGTTTCTTATCCAGTCCAAGGTCTTCTCTAGTCCATCTAAGTCGACCCCTAACAGATTTTCCTGATAAAGACTCAGTAAAAGTTATCCAAGATTCTCTCAATGATTACTGTTGAGGTAGAAGTCGCCCAGGATTCTCTCAATGATTAATGTTGAGGTTGAAGTCACCCAAGATTCTCTCAATGATTACTGTTGAGGTTGAAGTCACCCAAGATTCTCTCAATGATTACTGTTGAGGTTGAAGTCACCCAAGATTCTCTCAATGATTACTGTTGAGGTTGAAGTCGCCCAAGATTCTCTCAATGATTACTGTTGAGGTTGAAGTCGCCCAAGATTCTCTCAATGATTACTGTTGAGGTTGAAGTCGCCCAAGATTCTCTCAATGATTACTGTTGAGGTTGAAGTCGCCTATGGTTCTCTCCCCGTTACTGCGGAGGTAGTAATCGTCCCCATATTCTCTCAGCGTTACTGTTGAGGTTGAAGTCGTCCAAGATTTTCTCAATGATTACTGTTGAGGTTGAAGTCGCCTAAGGTTCTCTCACCGTTCCTGTTGAGGTAGTAACCATCCCTGGTTCATTCATCACCGTTTGAAGCTCCAGATTCAGCTCCTGTAACCAGTCAGGACACATCTATACAAAGAGTTTGAAGACCAGCTCGTGTAACGAGTCAGGTAATCCTTTTCTTTTGCAGGTACGCAAGTTCTCGCTAAGGAATCTCTTACGCGATCAGCATCCAGATGGCATCTATAAGCCCATCCACCTATCCATCATCTCTTAGCATGGCATCTATAAGCCCATCATCCTATCCATCAATCTCCAAATGGCATCTATAAGCCCATTCCTCACCATCACACTACTATGTGAGTGCAAATTTCTGGGCACTCTAGTGTTCAATCATCTTCCACCTTCGGATTACGAAAGGCACGTCAGCCAATCTACATCCTCAGGTCTAAGAAGATTGAACAGGGGCAACTGTTGTACCCCAAAATTTACCCTCCCATATTCTTCAAAATTTGCCAAATCAAAGCTTCAAAATCTCCTCCAGGGTTGCACAGTTCAAGGGCCTCCTAATAGTCAAAAATTAGGATTTTGGTTCTGACAAAGAAAATGAAGTTTCCAAGGGTCCAATCAAGTCCTACATGCCTACAAACATGGTCAAGCATCCTCATACCAAGTTTCAAGACTTACAACACAAAATTGTACAGTCATAAACCCTAATTGCACTACAGTCAACTGTAGGGGCAAAATGGTCATTTGACAGTCAAAAGTTCAAATTTTTGGTCAACATCTCATTTTGAAGCCACAAACATCATTTGATCAATGCTTGATCATGATTCTCAAAGTTTGGCTCAAAAAGTCTCAAGATGCAAAAGTTTCCATATTTGGATAGTTGAAAAAGTCAACTGTAACTTGACCAAGGCATAACTTCCACATGGTTTATCAGAAAAATTCCATCCAAAGCTCATTTTGAAGAGAAAGACATTTCCTACAACTCCTCTTCACACTTCAAGTCCAAGAAATGCTTTCACAAAAGGTTATCAATTTCAACATTATAGGTCATTTTCAAAAGTCAACAAAAAGGGACTTTAAGTCAAAGGCCATAACTTGAGATTGGTAAATCCAAATGACATGGGACAAATGACATTGGTTAGAGGACTCAAATACCTTTCCAAAATGACCAAGAACACGAGCAAAGCTTAAAAATTGAGCAAGTTATGCCTTGTGGAAGTTGGGAAATTTTTGGATATTTTGAAAAGTCAACATTGCTTCAAATGTCTTAAAAATGCTAATGGGCCTCTTTTTCTTCCAAGAATCATTATCCAAGGCATGTGCACGACCATTTGGCCCAAAGGGAAGTTTTTCATCATTTTTATTTATTTATTTGAATTTTTAAATGCTAATAATTCATTTAATTAAAATAAATAGGTGGAAAATACTAAACCTAAGTTTTTAAATCTTTTTATGCATGGAATACACTCAATATTTCGTGCATGATCAGATTTGGAAAGAATCTTGGTAATTGGACATGATTTGAAGCGAATTTGCATGAAAAAGATTGGAAAATATATGCCATAAAAATCAAATATCTCTTCATCAATTCAAAGGTTCTTTGGATCAATTTCTCAACCCTAATCACTCATACATATATATACATGCTAACCCTAGTGATCAGGACCTCCCAGCTGCGCAAGAACATCATCAACACTTTTGCATTTTTTGTGAAAAACTCAAATACTGAAAACTAGGTTACAGTGTGATTCAAGCAAAAATAACCATTCCATTACCTTCCTGAGACTTCAAGGAAGGTTTTCAAATAAAAACCATCCATCCTAACGCAGAGAAACGGTAGAACGATCGTGCCCTGTACAAGATTTTTTTCATATGCTTGCATCATGATTCATGCGTTTTTAGTACTTTTTAATGTTTGATTTATGTTCCTTGATTGATTCTGAAGCTAACCCAGTTGTTTGATTGAATTTTCATCACCCATACGCGAAACCACCATGGACGATTCTTAGGGTTCCTCAAATTTCAAATTGGGAACTTTCACCTACTGTAAAATTGAGACACCTCAATACCATGGTTGAATTCAGAAAGCTTGGACGATTCTAATGCAATGCTCGCGCCTAATTTATATAGCACCATAGCCTATTCGCTATTATTGAAAAGTGCATGTTTTGGGGGGGTTTAAAACCCCCGCTAACCCTTTTATGTTTCAGGAAAAAAAGCAAAACGAGGAAGAAGAAGAGTAGGTGGCACCATCTGATTGAGTGGTTTGAATTTCGCGCGAAAAAGGAGCACTAACGCTTATTTTATCTTATATTATTTGTCTTCCGTATAATAAACAAAGCGCGCGTTTGGTTCCACTGGCAAGGCATTTGATTGGTAATCCCTGGGACCTGGGTTCGAATCCCAGGTCCCCCACCCCTTTCCATATTATTTTTCTACTCACGATTCCATGCAGTTTCACTACAAGGGTGCATCATACATCCACAATCTCAAGCTTGCCACGCATGTATCAAGATCAATCAAAGGCCTATGATCTGAAGAATATAATGGACCTGAGTCAACGCATAGGCATGCTACCCTGAAAAGTCAATAAGGCCTTGACATAATTGGGCCAGAATTGCTAGGGCTACACCTCCAAATTGGGGACAGAACCCCCCAAGGTTTGCTATTCTTTTATGTTTTCTATTTTTATTTGATTTAATTAATTTCCTTTAAAATTCTTCAATTAGTTTATTTTCATAAAAATATAAAAATAACAAAAAAATCAGAAAGGTCATAAAAATAAAAAAAATATTTTATTTTAATATTTTGTAAATAAAACTCATTAATTAACTTAGTTTTAAATTCTAGGATTAAACATAATATTTTTCAATAAACCTAAAAATTGGTAGAATTAGGGTTTCAAGCATTTTTTATCTTTTTTTCCTTTTTTCACCATATTAATTATTAATTCTTAATTAGTTATTTTTATAAATCAAATTGCATTAATTAATTAGGTTTAATTTTAGGTAATTTTCATGTTTTCTTAACAAATAAAAAAAACTAGAATTAGGGTTAACTAATTAATTTCTTAATTTCATTTAATTCACATAAAAAACCATAAATACAAAAAACTCTCAAAAATAATTTCTTTTCATTTTAATTTCATTAATTTAATAATCATAATTTAATTTCATTAAAAAAGGGTCCAACGCCCTCGCTTGCGATTTTTTTATTCTCTTTGCGCATTTTATTTATTTCCTTCTTGTAAATATTAATGTAATTCTCCCAAAGCATTGTAAACTCGGACAATTTTTATTTCTCGCACTTTATTTACTTTCTGTCAAATCGGGTCCTGGATTTTAATTTGGCGATGTGGACCCGCGCCTTTGTAATAGTTTAGAACTTTATACTTCTCGCAATTTTTTTTAACTGCTAATAAATGCATGCAAGAATGAATGACGAAATAAAAACAAACGCGTAGATCACCCATGACATGACAAGACAAAAATAAAAGAATCTGACACACAAATCACACACCACCCCTAGGGTACGCCTCACTGTTGCCTTGCCTCGAAAGGTGATCATCGAGTAGAGGATGTCTTAGTAAGTCCTCATGATCCGGGAACCTGGCATGAGGGTAGCTTCTAAGGTGTCTTCCTGTTGCTCTGGTGATCACCATGTCCCGAACCTCGAATTGACCCGAACACCTCCAACGGTGGTGCTACCTACCTCTCAATGGTGGGATGGCACTGCTTTAAAGGACATTTACACAGACGAATTCCTTAGGGTAGGTAGGTTCTCGTAGATACTTGCTCTAATTTTAAAACAAATCAAAAAAATACTTTTCACACCAACACATTTTCAAAAAGCTTTCGAAAGCAATTTTTCAAACACTCTTGAGGACCGATACAAGAGTCGAACTGAAATTTTCAAAGAAACTTTTTTAAACCCACAGTTGAAAAGCAAACAAACCATTTTTGAAAACATAAATGAGCAAGTATCTAAGAGCCCATGGATAACCATGGATAGAAAGGGTGCTAACACCTTCCCTTTCTATAATCTACCTCCCGAACCGAGAGCAATCTCTTTAAGGAATTTTTCTGTGCTTTTGTCCTTTCCATTTGGAGAAAATAAAAGACGGTGGCGACTCTTGCTTCCGCGACATTTCGCGAACCAGCGTTAAACAGTCAGTTCCAGATCCACCGATCACAATATTGTTATTCAAATTCGAACCATTATCAGTGATGATCTTGCTCGAGATGCCGTATCGACAAATGATCTGGTTCTTGATAAATCTGACTACCACCTGTCTGGTTACATTAGCATAAGATGCTGCTTCCATCCATTTAGTAAAATAATCGATCGCTACCAAGATGAAACGATGACCATTTGAAGCTTTGGGTTCAATCATTCCAATCATATCAATGCCCCAGATAGAGAAAGGCCAAGGTGAAGATATAACATTGAGGAGAGTCGGTGGGACGTGCATCCTGTCCATATAAATCTGGCATTTATGACATTTCTTCACATATTTGCAGCAATCAGATTCCATTGTCATCCAATAGTAACCAGCTCTCAACATCTTTCTAGTCATCGCATGTCCGTTGGCATGAGTGCCAAAAGATCCTTCATGTACTTCTTGCATCAGCATGTCTGCTTCACGTCTGTCTACACATCTGAGCAAGACCATGTCGTAATTTCTCTTATACAAAACTTCTTCATTGAGGAAGAAACTGCTTGCTAATCTTCTCAACGTCTTCCTATCTTTATTGGATGCCCCAGGCGGGTACTCTTGAGTTTGAAGAACACGTTTAATGTTATAGAACCACGGTTTGTCGTCGGTAACCTCTTCTACTGAGAACACATGAGCAGGTCTATCGAGGCGCATAACCCGGATGGTAGGCACGACGTTCCAACCATTCACTTGAAACATTGAAGACAAAGTAGCTAAAGCATCAACCATCTGGTTCTCATCTCTAGGGATATGATGTAATTCCACTTTGTTGAAGAAAGTTAACAACCTTCTAGCATAATCTTTGTAAGGGATCAAACCAGGATGACGAGTCTCCCATTCTCCTTTGATTTGATTAATTACCAAAGCCGAATCTCCGTAAATATCAAGAATCTTAATCCTTAAATCCATTGCTTCTTTGAGACCCATAATACATGCCTCATACTCAGCCATGTTGTTCGTGCAGTCAAACTTCAATCTCGCCATGAACGGGATATGAGTACCTCGGGGAGTGACGATGATTGCCCCAATTCCATTTCCATAAGAATTTACAGCTCCGTAAAAAATCAAACCCCAACGGGATTCGGGATCAGGTCCTTCTTTAGGTAACGACTCTTCACAATCTTTAGCTTTCAAGTACATAACGTCTTCATCTGGGAAATCAAACTTGATGGATTGATAATCTTCAATTGGTTGGTGAGCCAAATGATCGGCTAAAATACTTCCTTTGATTGCTTTCTAAGTGTGATACTCAATGTCATATTCAGATAACAACATCTGCCAACGGGCTATTCTTCCAGATAAGGCGGGCTTCTCAAAGATATACTTGATTGAATCCATTTTGGAGATCAGCCAAGTGGTGTGGTTAATCATATACTAGCGCAGACGGCGAGCAGCCCAAGCTAAAGCACAACAGGTTTTCTCAAGCAATGAGTATCGAGACTCGCAGTCTGTGAATTTCTTACTCAAATAGTATACGGCATGTTCTTTTCTTCCAGTCTCATCTTGTTGACCAAGCACACATCCCATGGAATCTTCCAATATAGTCAGGTACATAATCAAAGGTCTTCCTTCCACCGGAGGAATCAAAATGGGAGGTTCAAGCAAATATTTTTTGATGCTATTGAAAGCTCTCTGACAATCTTCTGTCCACACACATCCTTGGTTCTTTCGGAGAAGCTTGAAAATCGGCCCACAGGTAGCAGTCATATGAGATATAAATCTAGAAATGTAGTTCAGTCTCCCAAGGAACCCTCTTACTTGTTTTTCCGTCTTGGGTGCGGGCATTTCCCGAATAGCTTTGACTTTATCAGGATCTACCTCAATACCTTTCTGACTGACAATGAAACCCAGAAGTCTTCCAGAACGAACCCCAAAAGTGCACTTGTTGGGATTCAGACGGAGTTTATACTTTCTCAAACGCTGGAATAACTTCAATAAATGTTCCAAATGATCCTCTTCGGTTTGCGATTTAGCGATCATGTCATCTACATACACTTCTATCTCTTTATGCATCATGTCATGGAACAAAGCAGTCATGCCCCTTTGGTATGTTGCACCAGCATTCCTCAAACCAAACGGCATAACCCGATAACAAAATGTTCCCCACGGTGTAATGAAAGCTGTCTTCTCCATATCTTCTGGTGCCATCTTGATTTGATTGTAACCAGAGAAATCATCCATGAAAGAGAAGACTTTGAACTTGGCGGTACTGTCGACCAATACGTCAATGTGCGGTAATGGGAAGTCATCCTTTGGGCTAGCTCTATTCAGATCTCTATAGTCTACACACATCCGAACTTTGCCATCTTTCTTAGCAACAGGCACTATATTGGCTAACCATTGAGGATAGACCGATGTAACAAGGAAACCTGCATTAATCTGTTTCTGAACTTCTTCTTTGATCTTGTCAGCCATATCGGGACGAGTCATTCTCAACTTCTGCTTAATCGGCGGACATTCGGGTCTCAACGGTAAACGATGCTCCACAATATCGTTGTTCAAACCTGGCATATCTTGGTAGGACCAAGCAAACACATCAACATACTCTTTGAGAAGCTCCAACATTTTCTCTTTAACCTCTGGGATAAGCAATGCTCCGACTTTGACTTCCTTTTTATCTTCTTCATCACCCAAATTGATCAACTCCACAGGTTCTTCAAATGGCTGAATAATCTTTTCATCATGCTCAAGCAAACGGGAAATTTCATCGGGAATCTCTTCACTATCCTCTTCTTCGGCTCTGAACACAGGGAATTCAAAGTTGGGAGAGGGCATAGGATCATTGTTTTCAATGGTTAAGTCATGGATTAATTTGCACATATGATTATGCTTTATTTTAGAAATCGATTAATATGAATGTTATACAAATGAAACAAAATATTATTATATTTTCCTATTACTACCAATTAATTTTCATTACTATTTCCCAGAAAAAGTGAAAAATAAAACAGTAGTGGACAAAATAACAATTTTGTTCATTGAAGGGAAATACTTGAATCAAAGAGCCCAGACATTTCTCTTTTGCCTTAGCAGAGCAAAAGGATTTATTTTTATCATATCCCGACACAAAATACTTTTCGCCTTGGGCAGAGCGAATTTTTTCAAAAATAAAGACAAAACATTACTCAGAAATGTGCATAACAACAGGAACATCAACAGCAATCCAGTTTTGGCAAACCACTCCATGCATCACAAAATTGGGTAAATCCTCCTCGGAATCGTCCTCTATGATAGCATCAACCTCAGGAGGAGTCGGATGGATAAAACCTGCACTTCGGAAAACCTCTTGAATCGGACGAGTAACCACTTCCTGCTTGACTCTCGCAGACACGGGACGAAAACCAAGACCTTCTCCAGACTTGTTCTCGGGTAAAGTCAACACCAGGCCCCAACCTTCAGCCGAACCACTTTCCACCACTCGTCGCGCATCCTCAAAAGAAGAAATGGATGCCCCTTGCTTCTTCACTTCATTCTTAGCAACCGATAGAGCTTGGAACTGGGTTCCAACATCCTCATCAGCATCGATAAAAGAGAAAGATGACAAATGGCTTACAACCATAGCCTGCTCCCCACCAATCATCACCAGCTTTCCATGCCTTACGAACTTCAATCTCTGATGGATCATGGAAGTGACTACCCCTGCATCATGGATCCACGGAAGACCCAATAGGCAACTGTAGGCAGCACGAATATCCATTACTTGAAACGTGATCTGAAAAGTATGAGGACCAATTACTATAGGAAGATCCACTTCACCAATAACAGTCTTCCTAGAACCATCAAACGCTTTGACAATTACCCCACTGGGTCTCATGGGAGCACCTAGATATGAGAGTCGAGATAATGTAGTCTTGGGCATTACATTTAACGACGAACCTGTATCTACCAGCACACTTAATAAGGTATCATTTCCGCAACTTATTGAGATATGCAAAGCCATATTATGGTTTCTTCCCTCCTCCGGAAGCTCTTCATCACTGAAACCAAGATTGTTACACGAAGTAATATTTCCCACAATTCCATCAAATTGGTCAACCGTCACATCATGATCCACGAACGCCTGGTCCAAGACCTTCATCAAAGCTTCTCTATGGGCACTAAAATCTCTCAGTAAAGCAAGCAAAGAAATCTTGGAAGGAGTTTGCAATAGTTGGTCCACAATCTTGTATTCACTTCTCTTGATAAGCTTCAGAATCTCATCATCCTCAGGGCGAGGGATAGGTTCATTGGATCGGCCTATCTCAACCCTTGGTTCAACATTTCTCACTGGAATTTCTGCAGGTATAGGCCTCCTGACTTGAACTTCTGGTCTCTTCAAAGGTACTGCTGCAAAGACACGTCCACTTCTCGTAACTCTACTCACATCAACAATGTTAACAAAAGACGGCCTTGTCGGTATAGGGACTTCTACCCCATTCTCAATCATTGTGGCATTATACTTATACGGTACAGCTTGGTCCGAGTTGTAAGGCACAGGACCAGGTGGATAAATGGTCAAAGGAGCAACAGGTGCAGTCTGACTGTCGTAAACGATCTCTACTGATTCAGGCAAATTGAATTGTGGTATTATAACATTCACTTCATCCTCCGGATCTCTGTCATACGTAATAGTGATAACCCTCTGGTCTAACAACTTTTGAATATCCTCCTTCACAATAGGAGAATCAACCTCTCTTGAACAAAACTCACAAACATCATAATCATGCTGATGCCTAACAAAGGCAAGTCTTATCAAACTTTGATGTAACCTGATCAACGACTCTCTAATGTGTTCAACTTGAAAAACTCGAAACTTTCCCGGACAACCTTCCACCATATTCACTGATGCTGCCCCATGTCGAGGCAAAGGATTATCTCTAACATTTGGATTAACATCCTTGAAAGACAAGATACCATTCTTAATCAATCTCTGCACGTCCGCCTTTAAAGCAAAACAATTCTCAAGGTTGTGCCCCAGCGACCCTTGATGATATTCACAAAACTGATCCGCCTTGTACCACGGAGAAGTACTATTTGGTGCGACAGGAGGAGGCTTTGTCGTTATGAGATTCTTTCTGATAAGAGCAGGGAACAATTCGGTATAACTCATAGGAATGGCATCAAATTGCGGCTTTCTTGGTGAACGGTTCTGATTGTTGAATGGATAAGCCTGTTGTCGAGGCTGATGCTGAAATGGCCGTTGTTGAGTTGGTGGGGTTTGATGAGCTGGGGTCATCAAAGCTGGGCGGACAGCCGGAGTGACTGCCGCAACATGTGAGTAACCTCTCCTCGGTCTCCCTGGGAACAATGCGCTGACATCCTGTTCTTTTCTTTTGGGGAAAACACTTCCAAACTTCTTAGTACTGCTAGACGGACTTCCTTCTTTAACCAAACGCCCTTCACGAATCCCTTCCTCTAACCGCATGCCCATGCTTACCATTTCGGTGAAGTCACTGGGTGCGCTGGCGATCATTCTTTCATAGTAAAAGGAACCTAAAGTCTTCAAGAATATCTTCGTCATCTCTTTCTCCTCAAGAGGTGGATGGATTTGAGCAGTAATTTCACGCCACCTCTGGGCATATTCCTTAAAAGATTCTCTGTCTCTCTGCGACATCGCCCGGAGTTGATCCCTGTCCGGTGCCATGTCAACGTTATACTTATACTGGTGAACAAAGGCCGGACGACGAGGAATACGCGTGATGCTTGCTTCAGACTACTGGTATTTCGTTCTACTTTTGTTTGATGATGAGTAAAAACTGAAAACTTTGTTGATCTCTCTTCTTCTTGCTTACTGTTAACCTTGGCTTTGCATACTTTTCTTTGACTGTACCTTGTGATGCCTTTTTCTTCTTCTTCTCCTTGCCTGTTGCCTTATTGTATTAGCCTGTGATGATGTTTCTGAGGTTTCTATGTCGCCTTGAACATTGCCATCGTTGGAATATTTATTTTGACTGGCTTTCCTCCTTCTTCCTTCTGACTTGCTTCAGTTGAAATGTTTATTTTTGACTAGCTTTCTCTCTTCTTCTATCTGTGATTCTGTTGCCTTGAAATTTTCCTATGATGATGGTTCCTGAGGTCTTATGTGGTTATGGACATATTTGGCGTGGTTCTGGTTTTTCTGCTCGATACAGTAGGTTCTTGGTTTTAGGCCAATATTTCAACTGGTTTTGCAGGTTATAGCCTTGAACTGGTTTTTTGGTTTGGCCATGAGGTTTTGAAATGGTAATGGTTCTACTGGTTTTTGGGCATGTTGGTTGAGGTTTCAACAGGTTATGGTTCTTTAGGCCATGGTTTATGCTTTTTGGTTTATGTTAGGCTGGACAGCAGGTCTTATGGTTTTGAAATGGTTTAAGGTTGATGGAAACTGGTTTGTGGTTTATGTTGATAGCAGGTTTTTATGGTTTACTGCAGGTTATGGTTTAGGCCATAAGGTTGTGTTTCAGCTTAGGCTTTGGAATGGCTATGGTGATGATTGCTTTGAGCCTTTGAGGACTGACTTTGTATTTTTGTTTTTGACAGTTTTAGTTGGTTTGAGGGTTTTTGAGACAGGTTGAACTCTCTTTTGTTTTGAAGGGGTTTGTGTTGTTATAACAGTTTGCTGGCTTGGTTTACGTTACAGGTTTATGGTATATCTTTAATATTTTTCTTGGCCTCCTGCACATTACTGTTACATCAGTTTGTTTGTATTCCTTTTTCAAGCTTTCCATTTTTCTACTATGTTACTGCTGTTCTGTTTCTATCCTCTTCCTGCCTAAACCAAAACCTGTAAAACCACACTTTCTTCTCTCTTCTCTCTCTTAAGTACATTTTGACACTAAAATGTGATTATGTGCTTTACTGTTCTGAAAAAGCACAATGCTGGAAAATGATGAGAATAAAAAATATACTTTGCTTGCACAAATTGTTTTTAAACTGCACATTTTCTTTTGACTTCTGCATGGTACAGTGGAGCCTTATGTATTTTGGCTTCTTCCATACTAGTTTACGTTGGACTTGCTTGGGAAACTTGCATATGCTGTTGATTTTTGTATGCTGTTTTGACAAACAATTGAATTTATGCATATTGTTTTGAACTATGCAGTGGGCTTTTGAAAATGCAATTGATTTGAAAAATGCAGTTTTTTGACAAAAATGAATTTGTGCATATTTAAATTTGTGCATTCATTTTGAAAATAAAAATTCACCCCTTTTTGTGAACCGGGAGAAATCCCGTAATTTGCAAAAAGGGTAAAACTGATTCCAGCCGTTTGCTTTTAATGATGAACACTAAAAATAATTTTCTGCTTTTAATTATTTATTTATTTCTCTTTAATTCTTTTAATTCTTTTTTGCAGGTAAACCAAATGAGCAATCAAAGAGGTATTGGATAGAAGATGAAGATTTAGAACTTAGGAAAAATAGTTTTTATTTTACTTTAGACTTTTTATGTAATTGTCATTATAATACTTTGTACAATAGTATTTAAACAACAATTGTAATAATTAGAATAAAGATGAATAAAAATTCTATTATTTACCAATTAATTCTTTTCTTTCCAATTATTTATTTTATCATTTATAATTCTTTAAATTATGTAATAATTGAAAATCAAATCCAATTATTTAAATTTAGAATGATAAATAATTAAATAAACCTCATTGATCAATTAACTTCTCTTCAATCATTTACTTCATTATTTATAATTATTCTAAATTATAATAACTGAAAATAAGATTTCAATTATATTAAACTTAGAATAATAAATAATTAGATAAACATTGTTGATCAATTAATAAACTCTTTTCAAATAACTATTTATAAATCCTTAAATTATATAATAACCGAAAATAAATTCCAATTATTTAAATTTAAGGTAATAAATAATTAATAAACATTGTCTGATCAGTTAATAAACTTAGCGTTCAAAAATAAACAGCTCTCGACTTGAAAAAAGTTATGAATTTAAATCTGCTTTGAAAAATTGATAAAAAATAGGTCAAAACACTTGCAATGTAATGATGCAGATGGGAGATGGTATCTTAGGTCAAAATTTGGGGTACAACAATACCATAATATCTGTATCAAGTCCTGGCATGTCTTCATACGACCAGGAAAAGACCTCAACATACTCGTGTAGCAGCTGAATCAGATGCTCCTTGACACTTGGTTCCAGATTGGCACCCACCTTGACTTCTTTTTTGTCTTCTTCGGTACCCATGTTGATTGTGTCCACGGGTTCCTCGTGAGGCTGAATGGTTCTCTCTTCTTGCAGTAGTAATCTGGCAAGTTCCCATGGTACTTCACAATCTTCCTCACCTTTGTCTTCGGCTTGGTAGATTAGATTTTCAGAGTCACAGAAAGCCATATCAGAACCGTTACCCATGGGATCCCGAATGGATGTAGAGCTGCATTGTGAGTGTGAGTGTGTGTAAGGGTATAACTATATTTGAAAGAAAAAATGTAAGAAGAAAAACAATGAGCGCAAAGTTTGTATGCAAAACGTCCATGATTCATTGATGTCGTATGTAAATGAGATAATAACCCTTAGAAATGGACCATTGTGCCTCGGGTAAGACACAAGGTTTTAAGAGTTTGAATTATTTTAATATTACAGATCCAACAAAATGTAAAGACAAATTACTGTGGGATAAAAGTGATCGGGACAAAATCTCTAGCGTCCCAATTGCTGAGCCCTCCACTGACAATTGGGAAGATCCAATCCTTCAGGTTGCAGCCATCTTCATCATCCTCTACCGCGTTGACTTCAAGATTGCTAATCTTCCGGGATGGTCCTCCAGCACGAGCACGGCGTACAACCTTCTGAGCACTTGAAGTGAAACCCAAGCCAAACTTATCTGACTTGTATGGGATATCCGGGAGTTGTCCCCAAATAGTGCACCCACCTTCTTCTATTACTGCCTTTGCATCCTTCAAAGATGACATCCTGAGTGGAGGCCTTGTGATCTTGGGAACAACCTTGGTTACTGCCACATCTTGCGGGACCTCTTCAAAGTGTTAGAATCGAGTTTCAATAAATTCACCATCTAATTCCACATACCTGAAGGAATTGAGATGGTTGATCATATACTATTCTTCTCCATGAACGGTGATAATCTTCCCTTGAATCAGATATTTCAGCATTTGGTGCAAAGTAGAAGTAATAGCGCCAACATTGTGGATCCATGGTCGGCCTAGAAAGCAGGAATATGAAGGGCGGATATCCACTACATAAAAAGTTGAATCAAACATTTGGGTTCCAACCTTTATGGGGATATCCACTTCCCCATGCACCATCCTTTTCGAGCCAATAAAAGCCCTTACTACTATGTTGCTTGGCTTCAATGTCAATCCCTCACAGTCAAGCCTATCAAGAGCTTTTTTAGGAAATACATTCAGAGATGAGCCAGTGTCCACCAAAACATGAGCCAGGGTTATGCCTCTACATTTAACTGAGACATGCAATGCCTCATTATGCTTCCTTCCTCTTGATGTTAAATCAGCATCCGAAAAACCTAGACCATTGTCTGTAGTCAAGCTGGCTACGCAATCGTGGAACTGATCGGCAGATGTCTCTTGGGGTACATGGGCAGTTTTCAGGAATTTTACCAAGGCTTTGGCATGTGCCTTGGAACATAGTAGTAAAGCTAGCATGGAAATTTTAGATGGAGTTTGCCTTGTTTTCTCAACTATATCGTAGTCGCTTCTTTTTATGATTTTTAGAATTTCCTCCATCTCTTTCTGGGAGGTCTCAGGGATAGCCAATGATTGTGTCTTCGTCTTGACAGACTCAACCATAACACCTTTTCCTCGAGTCTCGGTTAACTCGGCAGCAGGAGTGTCAGTAGGAATGATAACAGGGATTGTAACAACTTTGTCAGTTGGATTATTAATGGGGATGATTGTATGACTGGGAACCGATTTTGGAGGAGTAACAACATCAATGATTACGGGTCCAGAAACTGCTTTTGGGGGAGCAATTTCTGGAGAGAATATCCTTCCCCTTCGGGTAATCTTGCTAGTTCCTGCAATATTACTGATATCAGAGTCGACTTTCTCAGAACTTGAATCTTCGGCGGCTAGCCAATCTTGCTTGATACCGTGGTAGTAGACATCCCCTCCATAATTCCCTTGTATGGTTTTGTCTGACGAATACGGGATTGGTCCAAGAATTGTAATTATTAAAGGAGTTGCTTTCGGAACTGATGTAATTCTAACGGGTCTTTTGGTGGAGACCCTGGAAGAATTGGCAGAAATGGTAATGATAGAAACATCTTCAAAAGGAACAGGTGGAACAGAAGTCTTTTCAAACAAAATTTCTTTGTTATCTATTAGGCACTGAACGCCTTCTTTCAAAAAAGGACAGTTGGTTGGTAAGGACAAACAGAAATGACAGCCTTCATCACAGCCCAGAAACACATCAACATTCAACAAGTTCACTTTAATAGTCAGGAGTGGGGTCATAAGTTCATCAACTGAAGTAACAAACATTTCTTCTTCAATGGCATTGGTATTATGGCCATGTTTGGGAATAGGGGAAGAAATGGCATTTGGCTTTTCGGGCGCATCGAATTCAATCTCTTTAGCTTCAATGAGGTCTTGCATTTTGTTCTTTAGAGCCAAACAATTATTAGTGTCATGGTCGGGACTCTCAGAGTGGTATGCACAACGGGCATTAGGATGATAGTGAGGAGATGTTGTATTAGGGTTTTTTGGAGCTTCTTTCAAAGTCACCAGGTTGGATCTTAACATATGTGGCAATACTTGAGATAAGGTCATGTTAATTATGGTGAATTGTCTGACTGGTCTTTCCATCCTTGGTTGGTTGTTTCTTTGTTGATCAAGCGCAGGTTTAGGAATCATAACAGCCCCCACCATTGGACGGCATTCGATCCTGTCTTGATTTCTCTGAGGATAAATAACAACCACTTCTTTCTTTCCGATAAATGGCTTCCTTATAGCAGTGGAGGATGTATCTTTTTGAATCTTTCCGCTCTTTATCCCGACTTCTATCCTCTCTCCGGTCAATATCAGTTCAGTAAATCCTGCCGATGAACTCCCAATTAGGTGATTGAAGAAGGGACCAGACAGGGTTCCCAAAAACATGTCTACCAACTCTCTTTCAGATAGAGGAGGTTGAACTCTTCCATCCAAGTCTCTCCATTTTTATGCATAGTATTTGAAACCTTCATTGGAAATCATGGCCATACTATGAAGTTGAGTACGAGTAGGCGCAAGATCAGCATTGTATTGGTATTGTTTGTAGAAAGCTGCAGTAAGATCCTCCCAGTTATGAATGTTGGCTCTTTCTAACTTGTAAAACCAATTAAGTTCTAGACAGACTGTCTTGGAAGAAGTGTACCCATAAGTCTTTGTCAGCGGTATGGGGCTGGAATTTCCTCACATAGGACCGGAGATGCATTTTAGGGCATGAAACTCCGTCATATTTGGTGAACACAGGTGCTTTGAATTTTGGCGGAATGATAATCCCCGATACTAAACCCAATTCCTCAAAGTCCAATCCAAGCACTTTTTGGATTTCCATTGCACTCAACCGATCTTTGAGATGTTTATACTTGTCATTAGCTAGAGGGTATTGTTCTTCAGAATAGTCTTCTTCTTCCTCTTCCTCTTCTGATTCTGACGGGAAAACGGTTTCCTTTCCTTTCCCATCTTGATTGTCTCTCTCACCGGATGTCGTTGCAAAGTCTAGGGTCCTTCTTGTCTGCCCATGAAAACTTCTTCCCATGTTTAGGACTCCGGTTATCTTCTTTGTCTTCTTTTTCTTCCCCTCAGCCAGCAAAGTCTTCAACTCTTCTTGTCCTTTGGCTAGGGTCAAGAACAACTGTTGAAACTGTGCATTCTAAGCTTGGAGGTCCTTCACCGTTTGCTCGAGATCTATCTTACTGAAATAAACAGTAGAGAGATGAGGAGACTTGTTGCAAGAAACCTGCTTATGTTATGATGAATGGTGGATGCACGTGCAATGATTTCAAGGATTTTAAGATTCAAAATCGTTTTAGACAAAAAGGAAACACACGTTATATTAATAAATTAAAGCTTTTGAGTACATCAATGCCTTCTTGGGCAAAAAAAATACAAGAAACTCTAAGATAAAAAGGTAGTGCGCATCCTCTTTGGTGCAATGTAGGCATTCAGAGTATGCTCCTCATGAAGTAGCCTAGTGAGTTCCAAAACCTTCTTCTCTCTTGTGTAGAATTGGGCTTCAAAGGTATCTCGCCCCCCCTTGAGTTCTATCCAATCCCTTTGTAGGTCTTCAAGAGAGGTGGGCATGTCAGGATGGAGGATTGTGTATGGGACGTCTCCTTCCATGACAGGCTCAATTATTACCGGGAGAATGGAGGGGTAAGGCATCATAAGACTCTGAGCACGTGCTCGTACCCATTTGAGGTAAGGCTCAAGAGGGATGGAATTTGTATGCCCTAAAGTCTTGCTATCTACCTTGTTTAACATCCTCCAAGCTCGGATAAATCTCTGGCGAAGACCTTGATCGTCGTTGTCATAGTCAAATACCAAATCTTGAATCAGCAACTCATGCGGGCCATCCCTTCGGGCATAACCAAATTTTCTTAAGGCTAAGCAAGGGTTATAGGTGATACCTCCCCTAATGCCAAGTAAAGGTACATTAGGAAATTCTCCACAATGGTCGACAATAGTAACATTCTCTATGGATCGGGAGCACCAATGAATGTCTGAATGTTTGAGCGTCATCAACCTTTGTGACCACCTTGAACCTTGCTCATTCTTTAATACATATTGGGGAAGATGTGAAATAAACCATCTTGCCAAGATAGGAGTGCAACACATAAGGACACCTCTTTTCCTCATTGTGCGAGAGTGAAAAGAGTGTAGGATATCCCCTAGCAATGTAGGCATCGAGTTGTGGGATATGAAGATTTTGACGGTGTTCACATCTATGAGTTGGTCAGGATTTGGAAACAACACCATCCCATAGATGAGGAGAGCCACAATTTCCTCAAAGGCTTGCGAATCCAAGGAGTTCCAACAGTTTTGGGCTTTCTCAAACAAGAACTTTGCTAGGAAACCTTTGACACCACTCCTTGTTTCCTAATGAGTTGTGACATCAGATGAGTACAAGTGTAGAGCTTGAGCAATCTCTTCTGGCTTTGGGTCTCTTTTCGTACCATTGAAAGGTAGTTGGTTGAGAATGGGAATCCTCAAGAGTTGGGAGAATTCTTCCAAAGTAGGCACAAGTTGATAGTCGGGAAATGTGAAGTAATGGTGTAAAGGATTAAAGAATTGAAAGAGCACCTTCATCATGTCCTCATCTGTATTGGAGGTGACTAAGTTGAGTAGGCGACCATGTCTCTCGGTGAATGGAGAGTTTTCAGGAATCCTTGAAGCTAGCTCCCTAAGTTGTGGAGGGATCCTTACAAGATTGACTTGAATAGTTTTCCTGCGAAGTGAATCCATATCCTACAAAACAAGAACAAAGATGAATCCCAAATAATCCTTGAAATGGTTAGTGGATGTATATGATGTTTATGATATTCATGATGTTATGTACAAGTATGCATATACAAATAAAACAAACAATTCCTTAGGTTTAGGCTTGCATGGAGTTTTATAGGTAAATACCCTCTTGAAGTTTAGTTGGCTCAAACCTGTCCTAGTGATAGTAACTGGGTTCTAAGGAGCTCAATATCACTATTTTATTTCCTTGGTCATTGTTTCATCACCAGCCTCTTTAATGGAGACCAAAATATCCCAAGAAATCAAACCTCAATGAGTGTAGTATCGAGTATCTACCAACTTCGGACTGCACAAAAGCCGATCATCTCACTACATCCTAAATGGCCAAGTTGGTCAAGTAAAGGTTCTAAAAGTTCATTAGTGCTTCATGATATCACTCAGCGGCCCCGTATTCTCTTTGGTTAACTTAAAGGCTACCGGTACCCACAAATATGTCGCACTAACATAGCTATTGCTTAGACCATGTCGGTATACCCCGCATAGTTTCCACAACGTATTGCTACTTACCTATAATGTATACCAAATCCAGGTAGAGGATTCAAACCCAAACAAAGAACCATAATGTAAAGCAAACAAATCAAACAATGTAAGCAAGTAAATGTGATCTAACCCTAAGGTAACCCAACTTTTAAAATTATCCCCAGCAGAGTTGCCAGTTCTTGGATACGGTGCTAGAACTGACTTGGGTGTTTTGTGTTTGATCGCAAATATTGCGGTTAGCAAGAGTCGCCATCGAATTTTCTTTTATCCAAAAGGAAAGGTGAAAAAGCACAGGAAAGACCTTTGAGATTGTTTCTTGAGTTCGGGGGGTAGATTATGAAAAGGGAAGGTATTAGCACCCTCTTCATCCATGGTTTTCTATGGGCTCTTAGTTACTTGCTAGATCACTTGCTTTTTGTTTGAAATTGTGCTTGATGTGGTTTTTGAAAGTATTTTATAAAGAGTCCATTGTTTAGGCAATCTTTGTAATGATTCTTGTTTGTAAGAATGTATACAAAGATGTTTGATCTTTTGAAAATGTTTTCAATCTTGTAAGATGTTTGAAAGTGTAGGTGTTTGTTTTGAAAATAGCAAGGATGTTTGTTTTGAAATGGAGCAAGTAATTAGTAGCAATCTACCTACTCAAATGTCTTTCTTGTTCATTTTCTTTTCCTTTGACATTATTGTCTTACCATTGATTTGGTAAGCAACCCTATCTTTGGATGTAAACGGGACGGGCGTGGGTCATCGTATAACCATGATTAGCAATGTTGCAGAGTATCTTAGCATTATTTTTTAGGGGCTAAGATCATTTGTAAGGCAACTTAGATAGCGTCGTCGAGGTTCTATGATCTTGTATTTGCTTGTTTTTGGCTAAGATACCTTACATGCGTAATATGGCCATTTTGTATAAGGCAACTAAGTGGAATAACCCTAGGGGTGTTTGTGTGCAAATGTATTGTTTTCATGCTTGATTTAGTCTTGAATTAGGGTTTGCTATTTATTTGCTTTAAGTCTTTCCATACAAACCCTAATTACTAGCATGTTATATAAAAGCAATAAATTGCGAAATTTAAAGTTACTACGTGTTGTACCCCAAAATTTGCCCTCGCAATTTTCCACAAGAAATCACAACTTCAGGCTTTTCCTGATTTTTCAGATAGGCTCAAGAATCGGTCAAACAGACTTTTCTCGTCAGTCAGACACAATTAGGGTTTTATTGATTTTCATGGCTCTAGAACAGTTCACACAGTTTGCTTAGGGTTTTGATTGATTTTGGTTCAACTTTGATCAGGCGAATGTTCTTTGGCATTTAATCAGGAATTAGGGTTTTCGTGCGCGGTTCCTCAGAAAGATTTAATTCTACGATGCTTTGCAAGTTATTCCGAGATTTGGATTGAATTCACGTTTGTTTGACTGAATCAGTAAAAGGTTGCATTTGGATTGAATTCACATTGTTTAACTTAATCAGTAAAAGAATGCATTTGGATTGAATTCACGTTTGTTTGACTGAATCAGTAAAAGGTTGCATTGGGTTTGAGTTTGCAATGTTTGATTAAAGTCAGTAAAGGGAAAAAACGCTTGGGAAATTGCTGTGATTGACTGTTTGTTTTGCTCTGGATGTTGGAAACGCCAAGTTTAATTGATCAAATGCTGAAGCTTTGTTTATTTAATTATTTATATTCTAAGATTAAATAGTTGGAATTTATTTTCAATTATTTAATTTAAAGAATTATAAATAGTAAAGTAAACAAGTAAAAAGAGGAAAAGAATTAATTGGATAAAAAACTTTTTATTTATTTTTAAATTATTTGTACAATTGTTTTGTTTGCAAATTGTTTACAACAATGATTTTACAGTAATTTAAACTTAAAAAAAAAGACTATCCTAATTTTTTCTAAATCTTCAATTCTTCATCTGTTGCTAAATCCTCTCCATTCATTTTTTATCTGCAAAAGAAAAGAAGAAAAGTTAGAAGCAGATAAATAAATAAAAGACAGACAGATAAAAATAAAGTTCATCATTAAGGGCAACTGATTGGGATCAGTTAGCCCTCTTTGCAAATCACGGGATTTCTCCCGGTTCACAAAGAGGGATGAATATTTGCTTGCTAATTTGGGATACACAAAGTTGAAATTCACAAGTCAAAATTGTCAAACCACTACATACTGCATATTTCAAAACAAACTGAACTAGGCCCAACCACAAAGTCCAAACTGAATCACAAATTCCAAACTGTCCACAAACTGTACAAGGCTACTCAAAACTGTCAAAAGAAGATATCAAAGTATCAAAAGGTACAAGGTGCAACACAAAATCTGGAGGAAAAGGGACAAATATGCAGAGAAAGATTAATATGCAAGCAAGCTTTTCATTTTCATCATTTCCCAGTGCTGCCCTTTCAGCTTTAAGTACACATAAAACATTGTTTATTATTTTAATTGTACTGGAGAGAGAGAGAGAGAAGAGAAAAGAAGTGCAGGTTTTTGCAGGCTTAGGCTTTAGGCATGAGAAACAAAATATAAAAAGCAATCTGTCAATAAAATAAAAGGAGGCGAGGAGATATAAAAAAAAAGATATCAAACAGAGGAGGAGCAAAAAACTGTAAAGCTTTTCAAACCTCTACAGGCCCTTTCAAGCTTAACAACCAAAACCCTGTCAAAACTTATCAAGCCAAATAAAAACCAGAAGCCTAAATCCTGCATAAGTAAGGCCATAACCCGCAATCAAACTCAAACAACCAGCATAAGCCTGAAACACCACAAGCCTAAATTGGTATCAACATGCATTAACTGAAGCCAAAACATTAAAACCTCAAACTTACACTGTCTAAAAGCCAAGGCCATAACCTGCCCAAACCTGTTGTCCAACAAAAGTCAAAAACCAACAAGCATTAAACCTGCTGAAGCCTCAAACAAACAAAAACTGAAGCTAGCCTCAATCAAAGCTCTAAGCCTGCATTAAGCCTAAAACCTGTAAAAACCAGAAACAACATAACATCCAAACCAGAAAATCAGTAAGGCCATCAAACAAAACACCAACCCTGTCCAAGCCTCACTAAACTGTAGAACAACCAGTAAATAATATCAATTGTCAAAGCTTAAAGCCAAAGCTAAAACTGATATCCAAAGGCCAAGAACCAAAATACCACAAACCATACAAGCTGTCAAGCCCCAAACTGAGGCAACCCACAAAAGGCCCTCAGAAAATATCATCATTGGGCTAACTAGGAACAACAACACAATAGCATTCAACTCAAAGTCAGGAAAGGAAACGTTCAAGGCAATTCAAAGGCAAGAAGAAACTCAGCAAGCAAGCATTCAGAGGCAACATGAAGAACCCTCAGAGATACTCATCATAGGGCTAAACAACCAAATACAAGGCAACAGAAGCAAAGCAAAGAAAGAAGAGGGAAAGCTAGTCAAAACGAATGTTCCAACAATAGCATATTCAGCATGGCCAACATTAACAAGCAAGCATGTCAGTAATCATCATTTCAGAATCAATAAAGACGACATAAGCATACCAGGGCTATCAAGAAGAAGAGGAAACTAAGAGAAGAGGAAAAGAAATTGCACAAAAGGTTCTCAGGTCAAGTCATCATCAAACCTAAAGGACGAAGTACGAAATACCAGGCTCTCCAACGAAGCTAGCTAGCCCACAACGCATCATCAGGCCACCGCCCCTCACCGTCGAAGCCTCCGGAGCGCCTCCGACCCCACCTCTCCTCCATCTCCAGAAAACTAAGGTAGTATGTCTTTCTCTCTTTCCTTCCACCACCTCAACAGAAAATAAAGCTTAATCAAGATCAATAATCACAAAATCATAACATGCAAAATCGTAAAAAACGTAAAATGTCAAAATCAAACCTTGCTTCGTAAAACCACTGGGCTCGAACTATGGAGGAAGGAGAGATTAGGTGATGGCGCGGTGGCTCTAGGCGGAGGGTTGCATCTCAGCATTGAGGAGGATGAATAGGAACGCGTGAAGTGAACGAATGGCGTGCCGTTTCTGTAACCCTAAATCTCTCCCAAATGAAACAAAAAGCTGTGAACCCTAAAAAACGTTTGTCAATTTGCCTTGGGCCATGCCCGTTTCTGGAGCGCCTAAAGCCCAAACGAACTCCAAATTCATACCCCCTGTTCTATTCATTGTTCTTTGAATTGCATTTGGGCCTCCAACCTTAAAGCCCATTTCTGATTTTCTTTCAAAAACATTTTTAAAACTATCCATATTCTTTTTACAAATTTACATGAGTTTTTTTATTACATCAAATTGTTTTTATAATACTTTTTATAACATAAATTTTAAACGCAATTTATTCTTCCTCAAAATATTTTTTTTTCAATTAAAAAAAAAAGCTCTTGTATAAATATATATATATTAATACTAATATATAAGAAACAAAACTAAAAAATATTTTTATACATAAAAATACATTTTTTTTAATATACATAATTTAATTAAAATTTAAAACATTTAATTAAAATATTCTCTTTGTACATAATAAATGAAAATACATCTTTTTTTACATAATATAATTAAAATTGAAAAAACATTCTTTCTTTCTATATTAAACAAAAATATGAAGATACAAATTTATATCAAATGTAAATAATAATTTTCAAACTTAGAACATTTTCTTTTCTTTTAGTAAATTTTCTTTTTGTACATATTGGAGAAATATACAAGACTACAAAAGATTAAATAAATAAAACATCTAATTCTTTTTATTAAGTAAACCATGCTTGATAACACATTAAATTCACATTTTCCTAACTTATAAATAATTCTCATACATGAACAATTACACTTACACAATACACTTTACATCTTATAAATGTACATTTGCTATTCCTATACATTCATATACATTACATTTACACTTTTATCGCAATTCAATTTGGTTGTAATTTATTGGACACTACATACCTAAAGTCTCATCCCCATTTGTGAATTTGTACCCCCACTCCCGGATACTATTTGTAATAGCGTAGACTTTAAATTCTCGCAATTTATCGCTTTCAAATTATACCATGATTAGACCTAGGGTTTGCATGTACATAAAATCAAACGCTAGATAACCTAATACAAAGACAAATACACGAAACCAATACACAATCACACTTGCACCCTCTAGGGTAATCCCACATGTTGCCTTCCAAAATGGGCCATGCTTGCACGTTGAGTATCTTTGGTAAAATGAATTCAAAATGATCATAAGTCCCTCGATGACGCTTTCGAAAGTTGCCTAAATGGAATGATCAAGTCCCTTCAAAGCAAATTGTCAAAGACACTTGGCACCATTGCATTCATGGTCCATACGATGACCCGCGCCCGTCCCGTTAAACTTCCTAAACGCAAGATTGTCCACCAAATTCAATGGTGGAACAAAATTGTTAAAAAATGGTTAAAAACATAGAGAAAACCTTTGAGTACAATAGGGGTAGACCAAACTCTTAGTTACTTGAGATCAACTTGCAAAAACACTTGCCTCCTTTTCAAAAACCACACTTCACACACACTTTCAAAACAAACTCTCAAAAACATTTGAAACATCTTTTCGAAAAGATACACACTTTTGTAAAACACTCAAACACGAGTCAAATACATTGGTTGCCTAAGACAAGGCATCTCTTCAAAAACATTTTCAAAAACACGCACACACACCACAATTTTAAAGCAATCGAAAATCAAGGCAAGTGATCTAAAAACCAAGTAACTAAGAGCCCATGGATAACCATGGATGAAAAGGGTGCTAATACCTTCCCTTTTCATAATCTACCCCCCGAACCCACGAAATATCTCAAAAGGTTTTTGCTGTGCTTTTTAACCTTTCCTTTAGGATAAAATAAAAAGTCGGTGGCGACTCTTGCTCAACCGAACAAGTGCGAATAAAAACGCAAAACCTCAAGTCAGTTCTCCCACCGTATCGCAGAACTGGCGACTCTGCTGGGGATTACTTAAAAGTGGGGTCACCTTAGGGTTTAGATCACCTTTACTTTCTTGCTTTGATTGACTTGATTGATTTATCTTTTGGGTCCTTGTTTGGGTTTGTTGTAAATCCTACACCCGGATTTGGGGCACCTTTTTAGGTAAATAGCAAAAAAAACTGCGAGGGAACTGTGTGGGGTATACCGACATGGTTGAAGCAATAAGCTATGTTAGTGTGACATATTTGTGAGTATCGGTAACCCTTGAGTTCAGTCAAGGAGAGTACGGGGCCGCTGAGTGATGTCATGAAGCACTAACGAACTCTTAGAACCTTAATTGACCATCCTATCCTTTTTAGGGGTAGTGAGATGATCGACTTTGGTGCAGACCGAAGTTGGTAGATACTCGATACTACACTCGTTGGAGGGTTGTTTTCTTGGAATATTTTGGTCGCCAGTAAGTGGCTAAACCGAAACGATGAACACAGAAAACAATCCAATGATATTGAGCTCCTTAGAACCCGGTTTCTATTTTAGGACAGGATGAGCCAACTAACTTCAAGAGGGTACTTACCTAAACCCCATGCAAGCCTAAACCTAAGGACTGGTTTG
Source organism: Vicia faba (assembly GCA_948472305.1). Classification (NCBI taxonomy): domain Eukaryota; kingdom Viridiplantae; phylum Streptophyta; class Magnoliopsida; order Fabales; family Fabaceae; genus Vicia; species Vicia faba. The sequence goes on along the minus strand of OX451735.1, from coordinate 1,366,249,116 downwards.
CTTTGTGTGGATATGTTTGCCTGTATATACACTCACTTGCTTTTCGCATACATGTACATAACACCATGACATCATACCATAGCATTTTCAATAACCTTTTCGAGGATCTCGAAGGTTCTTTTGATGCAGGGTTACGTTGAACCAGACGTCTACCAAGGGGCAAGAGGTTTCTCCTCTAACCAATGCCAATCAAAGATCAAGTACAACAACTTGAATCAGGGGCTATGACCCACTCGACATGGTGAGCTTGATTCTCGTGGAAAGACATCCACCGATACAAAGTTCTCCAACCAAAGATCAAGTGCAACAACTTGAATCAGTGGCGATGACCCACTTGACATGGTGAGCTTGATTCTAGTGTAAAGACATCCACCGGTGCAAAGTTCTCCGATCCAAGAACAAAGTTCAACCTCTAACATTTTCTTGTGTTTACCCCAAGAGATCCTTGAAAACATGCATCCACATATCATGCATCCACATATCATGCATTGCATCTTGACGATCTTTCCTTTTTCAGGTTTCCTTACTCTCCTGCTGTTTATTTCAGTAAGGGATGGCTCTAGAAAGGTCTGTCAAAGACATCCAAGACCAGATTGCTCAGCTGCAGGAAATGTTCCTGAACTTGTCTCTAGGGCAAGAAGAGATGAAAGCTCTCCTCACAAAGGACTTGGAGAATTAAAACAATGCCAGGAGTGATCAGCTTGCGGAGCTGCAGTTTGATTTGACAACATTGAGGACCCAAGTGATGGGACAGTTGGTGGGCCAGATGGCTCTCATCCAAGACCTATCTCAAAGAAAGGAGGAACTCAGAGTTATCGTCCGCCAGCTGCTTCAAAACAGCCAACTGGGGCAAACATCTGAGGTTGAAGAGCAAGTCACCGCTCAGCCTCCATCCATTCAAGAAGACAAGGGGAAGGCTCCTTCGCTTGCTTCAGGGTCACAAGCCCATCAACAACCTCGCCAGCGTCAACGGGGTAATCGGCGTAAGCAAGAAACGCCGGGAAGACAGTTCACGGAGACTGAGATACCATCATTCTTCATACTAAAGCGCCTGTTGGAGGTCAACCTGCTTACTTTAAGGGATCCTCCTCAGAAGCTCAATACCTCCTCTCCCAACTATCGTCCCGACGCATTTTGTGTTTACCACTCCTACAGCCCGGGACACGACACCAACGACTGTTGGGCCTTGAAGAACAAGATTCAAGATTTGATCGACATTGGAGTGCTGGAATTCATGCCAGACGGCGAGATGAAAATCTTTCGTTAAAGGGTTCTCCACCTGAAGTGACGAAGCTCAAACTGAGAGACGTTTGCTTCATTTTGAATTTTCAAAGTTGTAATTTCTTTTGTTGTCAAACAATTATCTGTTGATGTTAAGCTCTGTTTTCATTAATGCATTGCATATGTTTGTCTTGAATTCATCCATGCGTTTCACTACTCTTATGCTTTTCTTTATGATATCTGACTCTTGATAAAAAGCTGCAAGCCTTTAGAGGGAGGATGACGAAACAATACCATAATCTCATACAGTATGCTTTTGAACAGACCTTACTGATGATGTATAGGCATTTCTTTCAATTCCCAAACACTGGAGTTATAAGGAAGATAATCCCTAGTCAACCCCTTCGAGCCAAAGAAGTAGGAGTTTTCTGTTCTAAACAATCAAAACCTTTGATATAAACCTGGGGCAGGGTAGTATCTCAGTTAATTCAAAAGAAAAACGCGCATTGAAGTCGCAAACTCTCAGTTCGTAATGCAACGAACGACGTCAAAAAAAAAAAGAAAGCATTCCTTTGGAATCAAAAGACAAGGGTGGTTCCCTATCACATAGGCAGTCAATCTCTCAAAATAGAAAAGCCCACCAAGCCAAAACCTGTAAAGGAGGCTTAAGAAATCTGGGGCATCCCGCTGACTGTAATCTCGAAAATGGGAACAGTCAGGCAAAAGTTAGGGATAACAAATCAAAATCAAAATAGTGAGGTCATTACAAATCCTCAACAACATGAAAAATGTTGAAAAAGAAAAAGGATATGATGACTGTCTCCCCAAATTCAACTGGTGAACCATCGCCCAAAAAGTCGTTCCAAACTCAAAACAGAATGCGACGCACAATTAGCTGAGCTTAGGAATGAAGAATATCACGAAGAGCGGGTGGGTACAAATATACTTTGAGCCTTTATCATTTGTTTCTTAAACCGTGAACCAGGCCACGTTACAACCCTTCAAAAGTCCTAATTGAAGCATGGGTTAGTTCGAAAGCATACTGTTACAAAAGGTATCCTGACTCCTGTAAGGCTTTGCTCTAAATCTTGTGTTGATCTGTCTTATAAAAAGTTTTCTGCTAAAAACGCATTTTTAAAAACTTCGAGACAAACATAAACTTTGCATTGGTTGAATATCACTGTCTGCATTTGGCTTTTTGTTTGACAGCAAAGAATTTCATACAGCGAATGTTCGGAGGAACGAAAACTCTCTCAGTGAGCAAAATCACTTCAAAAGGACGACACTTCCATTATAAATCTCCTATCAACAAGGGGCATGACATAGCACCATCCAGTTAACCTGGGGCAGTCCAGTCAAGGTTTCAACAGATGTTTCAAAGTTCAGTTAACCTGGGGCAGTCCAGTCAAGATTTCAAGAAATCTCTCAATCCGCAGAGTAGTCTGATTCAAGACTCCTTCATCATCACTTGGGAAATTCAAATGTCGAAAGTGTTCAATCATTCCTTCACCACCTGCTGGAATTTACAACCCCCAACGGATCAACTATCACAATTCCAGATTCGATTCCTGTATCTAGCCAGGGCATATCTGTGAGTGATTAACTGTAGATTCGATACCTGTATCCAGCCAGGGCATATCTGTTGACGACTATTTCCAGACTCGATTCCTGTATCTAGCCAGGGAACGTCTGAAGAGTTTGAAGATTTGATTCCTGTATCTAGCCAGGGCATATCTGTTGACGACTATTTCTAGACTCGATTCCTGTATCTAGCCAGGGCACGTCTGAAGAGTTTGAAGATTCGATTCCTGTATCCATCCAGGGCATATCTGTTGATGACTATTTCCAGACTCGATTCCTGTATCTAGCCAGGGCACGTCTGAAGAGTTTGAAGATTCGATTCCTGTATCCAGCCAGGGCATATCTGTTGACGACTATTTCCAGACTCGATTCCTGTATCTAGCCAGGGCACGTCTGAAGAGTTTGAAGATTCAATTCCTGTATCAAGCCAGGACAATATCTCCTTGACCAACTTTTCTTAAGTTCCAGATCAACACCTGTAACAAGCCAGGAAAACATCTGTGGACGACTGATTGTGGATCAACACCTGTAACAAGCCAGGAAATTATCTACAACACCACTTGGGGCATTCGAATGTCAAAAGTGTTCAGCATTTCCTTCATCACCTGTTGGAAGATACGGTCCAGATGTGCTCCAAACACGGTTGCCATTCTGTCACCTTTCTTAAAGTTCCAGATCAACACCTGTAACAAGCCAGGAAAATATCTGTGAACGACCGATTGTGGATTAACACCTGTAACAAGCCAGGAAATTATCTACATCACCACTTGGGGCATTCGAATGTCAAAAGTGTTCAAAAACCCGATGTAGTTTTACACGGACTCATCATCAGGAAATCCTACACAGATCTCCTCAAGACAGGAATTCCCCAGTAGTTTGGCATACAACCCAAGCTTCTGATTCCCCCAACAGTGGTCCCAAGACTTCTCATTTTTCAACAATCAAGATATTCTTGCCCTCCATAGCAGCAGCCAAAGAATTATTTTCCCCGACAGCAGTCAAGATTCTTTTATCTTCAGCCATCCAGGATTCATTTATCCTCAGCAAGATAGCTCATCAGCTTACATGCGCATTCATCACATTCATGTCATAAACATTGATGTCACATACATTGCATCATGCATCATAACATTGCATATAACTAACCCTTTACCTTTTCAGGTAAGATCAGTCGACAGACAAAGATCATCTCCTGAGATTCATCCAGAAATAGTTCAGATGTGACCCGGACACGGCGACATTCTGATACCTATTCCAGACTCAACCTGATGCAGTTTTATACGGACTCATCATCAGGAAACCCTACACCGGTTCCTATTCAACTTCAAGACTTCTGAAAACAGTTTACGGATTCTTCCCAACAACGGATATTAATCTATTGCTTGTTCAGATGCAACTTTTGAAAATAGTTTACGGACGCTTCCCAACAACGGATGCTGCTCTATTGCTTATTCAGACCCCCAGTTCAGAGATGTTGCAAAACATGAATGCCTTTCTGATACTCGTCCACTCACCAGTAACATACAGTTCAACATTTCCAAATGGCATCTTTAAGCCCATTCTCAGATGGCATCTATAAGCCCATCCTCCTACCAGCAGTCACCAAATGGCATCTTTAAGCTCATTCTCAGATGGCATCTCTAAGCCCATCCCCCGACAAGATTCTATCTCATCCCTAGATGGCATCTTTAAGCAGATCACCAAATGGAATCTTTAAGCCCATTTCCAGATGGCATCTCTAAGCCCATCCCCCGACAAGATTCTATCGCATCCCTAGACGGCATCTTTAAGCCCATCACCAAATGGCATCTGCAAGCCCATTCACCTCTACCATCATATCGTCGAGTGCAAATTTTCTGGGCACTTTAGTGTCCAATCTCCTTTTACCTTCAAGTCGCGAAAGGCAAACTTGCCAATCTAACTCTTCAGGTTCAAGAAGATTGAACAGGGGCAACTGTTGTACCCCAAAATTTGCCCTCGCAATTTTCCACAAGAAATCACAACTTCAGGATTTTCTTGATTTTTCAGATTGGCTCAAGAATCGGTCAAACAGACTTTTCTCGTCAGTCAAACACAATTAGGGTTTTATTGATTTTCATGGCTCTAGAACAGTTCACACAGTTTGCTTAGGGTTTTGATTGATTTTGGTTCAACTTTGATCAGGCGAATGTTCTTTGGCATTTAATCAGGAATTAGGGTTTTCGTGCGCGGTTCCTCAGAAAGATTTAATTCTACGATGCTTTGCAAGTTATTCCGAGATTTGGATTGAATTCACGTTTGTTTTACTGAATCAGTAAAAGGTTGCATTTGGATTGAATTCACATTGTTTAACTTAATCAGTAAAAGAATGCATTTGGATTGAATTCACGTTTGTTTGACTGAATTAGTAAAAGGTTGCATTGGGTTTGAGTTTGCAATGTTTGATTAAAGTCAGTAAAGGGAAAAAACGTCTGAGCAATTGCTGTGATTGACTGTTTGTTTTGCTCTGGATGTTGGAAGCGCCAAGTTTAATTGATCAAATGCTGAAGCTTTGTTTATTTAATTATATATATTCTAAGATTAAATAGTTGGAATTTATTTTCAATTATTTAATTTAAAGAATTATAAATAGTAAAGTAAACAAGTAAAAAGAGGAAAAGAATTAATTGGATAAAAAACTTTTTATTTATTTTTAAATTATTTGTACAATTGTTTTGTTTGCAAATTGTTTACAACAATGATTTTACAGTAATTTAAACCTAAAAAAAAAGACTATCCTAATTTTTTCTAAATCTTCAATTCTTCATCTGTTGCTAAATCCTCTCCATTCATTTTTTATCTGCAAAAGAAAAGAAGAAAAGTTAGAAGCAGATAAATAAATAAAAGACAGACAGATAAAAATAAAGTTCATCATTAAGGGCAACTGACTGGGATCAGTTAGCCCTCTTTGCAAATCACGGGATTTCTCCCGGTTCACAAAGAGGGATGAATATTTGCTTGCTAATTTGGGATGCACAAAGTTGAAATTCACAAGTCAAAATTGTCAAACCACTACATACTGCATATTTCAAAACAAACTGAACTAGGCCCAACCACAAAGTCCAAACTGAATCACAAATTCCAAACTGTCCACAAACTGTACAAGGCCACTCAAAACTGTCAAAAGAAGATATCAAAGTATCAAAAGGTACAAGGTGCAGCACAAAATCTGGAGGAAAAGGGACAAATATGCAGAGAAAGATTAATATGCAAGCAAGCTTTTCATTTTCATCATTTCCCAGTGCTGCCCTTTCAGCTTTAAGTACACATAAAACATTGTTTATTATTTTAATTGTACTAGAGAGAGAGAGAGAGAAGAGAAAAGAAGTGCAGGTTTTTGCAGGCTTAGGCTTTAGGCATGAGAAACAAAATATAAAAAGAAATTTGTCAATAAAACAGTAGGAGGCGAGGAGATATAAAAAAAAAGATATCAAACAGAGGAGGAGCAAAAAACTGTAAAGCTTTTCAAACCTCTACAGGCCCTTTCAAGCTTAACAACCAAAACCCTGTCAAAACTTATCAAGCCAAATAAAAACCAGAAGCGGAAATCCTGCATAAGTAAGGCCATAACCCGCAATCAAACTCAAACAACCAGCATAAGCCTGAAACACCACAAGCCTAAACTGGTATCAACCTGCATTAACTGAAGCCAAAACATTAAAACCTCAAACTTACACTGTCTAAAAGCCAAGGCCATAACCTGCCCAAACCTGTTGTCCAACAAAAGTCAAAAACCAACAAGCATTAAACCCGCTGAAGCCTTAAACAAACAAAAACTGAAGCTAGCCTCAATCAAAGCTCTAAGCCTGCATTAAGCCTAAAACCTGTAAAAACCAGAAACAGCATAACATCCAAACCAGAAAACCAGTAAGGCCATCAAACAAAACACCAACCCTGTCCAAGCCTCACTAAACTGTAGAACAACCAGTAAATAATATCAATTGTCAAAGCTTAAAGCCAAAGCTAAAACTGATATCCAAAGGCCAAGAACCAAAATACCACAAACCATACAAGCTGTCAAGCCCCAAACTGAGGCAACCCACAAAAGGCCCTCAGAAAATATCATCATTGGCTAACTAGCAACAACAACACAATAGCATTCAACTCAAAGTCAGGAAAGGAAACGTTCAAGGCAATTCAAAGGCAAGAAGAAACTCAGCAAGAAAGCATTCAGAGGCAACATGAAGAACCCTCAGAGATACTCATCATAGGGCTAAACAACCAAATACAAGGCAACAGAAGCAAAGCAAAGAAAGAAGAGGGAAAGCTAGTCAAAACGAATGTTCCAACAATAGCATATTCAACATGGCCAACATTAACAAGCAAGCATGTCAGTAATCATCATTTCAGAATCAATAAAGACGACATAAGCATACCAGGGCTATCAAGAAGAAGAGGCAACTAAGAGAAGAGGAAAAGAAATTGCACAAAAGGTTCTCAGGTCAAGTCATCATCAAACCTAAAGGACGAAGTACGAAATACCAGGCTCTCCAACGAAGCTAGCTAGCCCACAACGCATCATCAGGCCACCGCCCCTCACCGTCGAAGCCTCTGGAGCGCCTCCGACCCCACCTCTCCTCCATCTCCAGAAAACGAAGGTAGTATGTCTTTCTCTCTTTCCTTCCACCACCTCAACAGAAAACAAAGCTTAATCAAGATCAATAATCACAAAATCATAACATGCAAAATCGTAAAAAACGTAAAATGTCAAAATCAAACCTTGCTTCGTAAAACCACTGGGCTCGAACTATGGAGGGAGGAGAGATTAGGTGATGGCGCGGTGGCTCTAGGCGGAGGGTTGCATCTCAGCATTGAGGAGGATGAATAGGAACGCGTGAAGTGAACGAATGGCGCGCCGTTTCTGTAACCCTAAATCTCTCCCAAATGAAACAAAAAGCTGTGAACCCTAAAAAACGTTTGTCAATTTGCCTTGGGCCTTGCCCGTTTTTGGAGCGCCTAAAGCCCAAACGAACTCCCAATTCATACCCCCTGTTCTATTCATTGTTCTTTGAATTGCATTTGGGCCTCCAACCTTAAAGCCCATTTCTGATTTTCTTTCAAAAACATTTTTAAAACTATCCATATTCTTTTTACAAATTTACATGAGTTTTTTTATTACATCAAATTGTTTTTATAATACTTTTTATAACATAAATTTTAAACGCAATTTATTCTTCCTCAAAATATTTTTTTTTCAATTAAAAAAAAAAAGCTCTTGTATAAATATATATATATTAATACTAATATATAAGAAACAAAACTAAAAAATATTTTTATACATAAAAATACATTTTTTTTAATATACATAATTTAATTAAAATTTAAAACATTTAATTAAAATATTCTCTTTGTACATAATAAATGAAAATACATCTTTTTTTACATAATATAATTAAAATTGAAAAAACATTCTTTCTTTCTATATTAAACAAAAATATGAAGATACAAATTTATATCAAATGTAAATAATAATTTTCAAACTTAGAACATTTTCTTTTCTTTTAGTAAATTTTCTTTTTGTACATATTGGAGAAATATACAAGACTACAAAAGATTAAATAAAGAAAACATCTAATTCTTTTTATTAAGTAAACCATGCTTGATAACACATTAAATTCACATTTTCCTAACTTATAAATAATTCTCATACATGAACAATTACACTTACACAATACACTTTACATCTTATACATGTACATTTGCTATTCCTATACATTGATATACATTACATTTACACTTTTATCGCAATTCGATTTGGTTGTAAATTATTGGACACTACATACCTAAAGTCTCATCCCTATTTGTGAATTTGTACCCCCACTCCCGGATACTATTTGTAATAGCGTAGACTTTAAATTCTCGCAATTTATCGCTTTCAAATTATACCATGATTAGACCTAGGGTTTGCATGTACATAAAATCAAACACTAGATAACCTAATACAAAGACAAATACACGAAACCAATACACAATCACACTTGCACCCTCTAGGGTAATCCCACATGTTGCCTTCCAAAATGGGCCATGCTTGCACGTTGAGTATCTTTGGCAAAACGAATTCAAAATGATCATAAGTCCCTCGATGACGCTTTTGAAAGTTGCCTAAATGGAATTATCAAGTCCCTTCAAAGCAAATTGTCAAAGACACTTGGCACCATTGCATTCATGGTCCATACGATGACCCGCGCCCGTCCCGTTAAACTTCCTAAACGCAAGATTGTCCACCAAATTCAATGGTGGAACAAAATTGTTAAAAAAGGGTTAAAAACATAGAGAAAACCTTTGAGTACAATAGGGGTAGACCAAACTCTTAGTTACTTGAGATCAACTTGCAAAAACACTTGCCTCCTTTTCAAAAACCACACTTCACACACACTTTCAAAACAAACTCTCAAAAACATTTGAAACATCTTTTCGAAAAGATACACACTTTTGTAAAACACTCAAACACGAGTCAAATACATTGGTTGCCTAAGACAAGGTATCTCTTCAAAAACACGCACACACACCATAATTTTAAAGCAATCGAAAATCAAGGCAAGTGATCTAAAAACCAAGTAACTAAGAGCCCATGGATAACCATGGATGAAAAGGGTGCTAATACCTTCCCTTTTCATAATCTACCCCCCGAACCCACGAAATATCTCAAAAGGTTTTTGCTGTGCTTTTTAACCTTTCCTTTAGGATAAAATAAAAAGTCGGTGGCGACTCTTGCTCAACCGAACAAGTGCGAATACAAACGCAAAACCTCAAGTCAGTTCTCCCACCGTATCACACTACGCTATTACAACACTTGTGTGTGTGTGTGTGTGTGAGGGGGGGGGGGGGGTATACAATTGGTAAATAGGGATTGCAAGAAATTAAAAACCCTAATTAGTCTATTACAACCAAATTGAATTTATACAAGAATTAAAATAAATAATGCACAAGATGAATTAAATATGCAACAGTATAAATGTGAAGAAAAATGGATATTTTGTTTGATGTTTTATGAAAAGAAATTTTACCTTAACCTAATAAAATAAATGAAATAATTTATTAAATTTGAAATTGTTGAGAAAAGATTTTAGATGAAAGCCCTAATTCTATTAATCAAAAGAAGATAGGTTTAAGAAAATTATTATTTTTTGGCATTTCTTATCTTGAAAATATTTATAGCATTATAAAATATTTTTTAGTCTTTTTGGTATTAAAATAATATATTTTAAATGGTGTGAAGAAAAATAAATAAATAATACAATATTAATTAAATTTATAAGGTTTACTTAAATAAATAAATAAAGTATGAAGAATAAAAAAACTATTTTTATTTATGGAAAAATAAAATAAAATAAGTCAAAATATAAAATATCATTTTTTTTTGCATTTTATGATTTTTTGTATTTAAAAATAAATATATTTAAGAAAAGATAAATGAAATTAATTAATTAATTAATTAATTGGGCCAGGGGGTGCCAAGAGCCAGTATGGAGGTTAGTCAGCAAAAGCAAAAACAAAAAAACTAAACCCAAAAGGCCCAGCGCCTATTTGCTGAAAAATGACCAAAAAAGTGTAAAACAAATGCAAAAAGGCAGCGCTGAGGTTCGAACCCATGACCTCAACCAATAACGCGTGCTGCCTTACCACTGGGGTGGCTGTACATCCGTTAATACAAATGAAAAAATAAATATGTAAGACTAAACATCTCCATGACTTGTACTTCGTCTTCAACCTTCAGCCAGTCGGACCACCTGTATCTCATCCATTTCTCAATAAAAATGGAAAATGCAAACATGAAAGTTGTGCTATTTTTCCTCACGAATCCAACCATATAATTTATGTAAGCTAAAAGTCAAAGATGAAGATTAATTTCGCTGGACCTAAATTGAAACCTAATTTTTTCAGAAAGTTCAAATCTAAAATTCTCTACACACTGTCAATATAAATGAAAACTATGGACATGGTTAGCTTTAGAGCAATGATATCTACATTTTTACTTCAGAATGTATGCACAAAGGATGCTTGTATCAAGATATTGAAGTTAGGAAACTTACCTCTTGCAGATGGATTCGTGTATGGAGTTTGAGCAAGCTTTGAGGTGCCCTAAGAATCTGTTTAGCTTTCCTAGACCTCCTTGAGTGTATTCCAACTCCTACTTTGCTTTGAAAGTCCCTGAATCTCCCTACTCAAGTCAACCTACAAGCTTGATGTTTGAAAATGGTGAATAGTGATGGAGGGGTTACAGTCTTGAAACAGGGGCTTGGATCACTTGTGTATGATGTATGTAAGGTGTTTGAATGATTAAGAATCAAAACGCACGAGTGGAAATGGAGATGGAGAGTTTTTGGCTCAAAACTTTCAAGTTGAGCAGTCTTGTGCAGCAAGGGTGTTTGGGAGAGTTTTTGGATGCTTGAAATCGTGTATTAGCTTGCAATAAACTTGTTAATTTGTATGGAAAAGATTAGAGCACAAAACTACTTCAGGCTTCTGAGTTATAGGGTTATGTCTCTATAACTTGCTTTTTAAAAAAAGTGAAATGACAAATCTCAAATGTTGTACAAGCATGTTTTGAGCTTTCTTAGGTCTTAGACACATTTATTTTGGTTTATAGGAGATATGTGTGCAGAAAGAACAAGTTAGAAGCTCAAGACAAATTGACTTTGTGATTAAAGCAACTTTTCTAGAATGGAATGGTAACTTTTTCCAAAAATGGAAAATTGGATTGGACAATGCTTGGAACACTTGGGTAATAACTCAAAAGTAAGTGTAATCTTCTGATTATGGAGAGATCTTGAGGTTTAGAAGCCTTCAAAACAATATTGTGCAGCATAGGTTTGAAATTGGATTCTTGTTCATCACAAAATGCCTTGTAATTCAAGTGACAAAACACCAACTTCATCTCTTCGATTCTCCATACTCAAGAATGATATCAAGGAGTTCTTGGACATTTTGGAAAGCTTGCAATGTGATATAAAACCCATCTTTGAATTTCTTTTCAAGATTCCCCTTGGAACTATATGAAAAGTGCCATGAAGTTGAGTCAAAATCCTGATTAAATTAGGGCAAAATTTCACTAAGTGTTTAGTTTCATGACCCTATGTTATTGAAATTATAACTTGAGATCCAAGAACTTTTAGAAGAAGTTGTGTGAAGCGAAGTTTTATATTTCATAGATATCTACAACTTTCATGTTGTAAGTTTCTTTTGAATCATCTTGCATCATGGTGAAAAATTGGCTCAAAGTTGTGAAAAAACATGAAGTTTTCAACACTTAGAAAAATTTCTAAGTTTGAAAACTTTGACTTTTCAAAATGAAATCTTGACTTTTTGATTTCTTGATGAATAATTTTCATATTTTGACATTTTTTCATGAATTATGATCTTTGGCACTTGAATTTGACCAAAAAGTCAAAGTTTGACTTTTCAGTGTACAGTTTACTTTTGATCAGTTGACTGCAAAATTCATCTGTCAATCTAATGGACTTGCAATGTTTTGAACCATGCCATTAGGTAAAAATGATGAAATTGGACTCTTGAGATCATGCCTTAAACTAATTGACCATTTTCTAGGTCAAAAATCAGAAATTGCCCTTTCCTAGTTAAAACCCTAATTTTGACCATTTTGCCTTTTTGATGATTTGATCAAATTTCTTAGGGAATTGTGGCCCAAACTTGATAAAATGATACATATTAGTTTATAATGTTGATATGGATCAAACATTATGAAGTTTGACTATAAATTGTCCATGATTGAATTTTTTCCCAATACAGCTGATTTTTAGGTCAACTGCTCAATTGACTAAGCAAAAATGTGATTCAAGGCTTGAAACTTGGCATGATTAATCTTAGAGGTCCATGATGATCCATGAAAGTCACATGGGACATTGTAAGTTCAAAAATCCTTGTGAAAATTCAAACCCTAATTTTGGTCATCAGTGTTTGAGGAGATGTCTTGAGCTGATCAAGCCCTAGTGCAGTCTTGAGCCTAGGGAGATCTTGTGAGCAAATTCTTGATAAGTGAGAGAGAAAATTTTGGGGTACAACACTCTAAAATGACAAACTTCTCCACCATGTCTACAATAATTAATAAGACATATACAAGGGGGAAAGGATAAAAACAAGGCTTTCTTATGACAATTGCATTTCCATTCTACAAAGACAAGATCTTTAGAGGCTTCCCGGATCCTATAAAAGAATTCAAGTTGTGTAATACAAACCTAAGCCTAATTAGAGTTTATTAGCCTAAACAACTTAGTTGTATATAAATATATATAGTTTGTAATTTGTTTTCACAATTCAATTCAATAATAGAATCTTTATTTCCCTAGTCTCTCTCTCTCTTTCTTTCCTCACTAAAAGTGTCTCACACACTAACAAATTGGAATCGAGAGCTCCCATTAAATTCTTGATCGTGCTTTCAAGAACCACATGTCAGAGATTATGTTTTTGGCATCATGGGTTGTTTGTAATCAATCACTACAAAGATGAATAGTAACAATGGTATTCCAATTTTTCTTCCAACTCTTGACGGTAAGAATTGGCTTTGATAGAGAAAACAAATGCAATCTCTATTTGGCTTTCATGAAACCATAGAAATGGTTTCTAATGGCGTTCCTGAGATTGGTGAAGATGCAACTGAGTCACAGAGAACCAACTACAAGGATGCCAAGAAGAAGGGTTGAAAGGAGGAGTTTTACATCTAATCGGCGGTTGATGCGACAAATTTGATAGAATCTCTCTTGCTGAATCGACGAATAAGGCATGGGATATTCTATTCATGTACTACAAATGAGGTGAGAAAGTCAATGTTGTCAAGTTGCAAACCTTGTGAAGATAATATGAATTGTTATCGGTGGGAGAAGACAAAAAGATTACAGGATATGTGTCAAAGGTGCAGAAACTCATCCATCTCATGAAGGTTTATGGTGAAAACCTAACTGATAAGATGATAGTTGAGAAGGTAATGTGTATGTTGACCTCTAAATTTGATCATGTTATTATAGCTATTCAAGAATCTAAAAATCTTGAAAGCCTAAAATTGGAAGATTTGCTTGGTTTGTTGGAGGCACATGAGATTAGGATTATTGAAAGGAAATAAGTTCAAGACTGTATACAAGCATTGCAGGCTCTGGCATGGAAAAAGAATGGTGGTTCCAACAATTTAAAAGGAAAAATCGACAAGCCTCAGAGCAAGAAGTCTTGGTCGAATCCTCAGAAGAAAATAATCTATGACATGGCTTATGAATCCTCGAAAAGAGGAGAATGGAATTTCTATTAGAAATACAAAGAGAAAAAAGGTGTGCAATGTTACAACTGTGAAAAGTGGGGTCACTTGGCCAAGTATTGTTGGTACATGAAACACAAGGGATCAACAAAAGTAAAGTACAAAGGGGAAAAGTTGCACGTAAAAACACACACATAAGTTCTACCTAATACTAGGTATACACCAATCTATTTATAACTTTATTCTAGACAGGATTGGGCTTCAAAACTGCAGCAGTGAGGATGAATAAAGTTCTCAAAAAGTCCTGCAATAAAATAGGTCTTCAATCATTAGTTTCCTAATAAATCTCTATATTTATAAACTAATCAAATATTCGAAAACCAATTAAAGAATATTCTGAATTATCAATCTTGGACGCCACATAAGTTAACTAAATATTCTATTAATATTCAATAGGTACAAATCAACTGATTCACACTGTCAGCTTGATGTAGACGCGATGTTATATCTCCTTGTTGGAACATCTTACTTGACATGTTGAAACTGAATGTTGAAACATCTTGTTCAACATGTTGCTGCTAAAATGGTTTTATCAAAATGTAAGCCAACCATAATATCAGAGAAATAACAATCTCCCCCTTTGGCACATTTTGGCTAAAACACTTAAACAACCCTTGCATAAAAAAGAATATTTTTGAAAATAAATCAAACATACACATCAGAGGTACAACGATGGAAAAACACACATGTAAGGTTAGCAACACAGAAAATAGCAGCACACACACATAGTTAGTAGTTAGTTGATCTACTAACACAACCGCACCAAAAATAGAGAACACTTAAGTTCTACCACCATGATGCCAAGACATCATATCTGACATCTCTTCAAAAACAAGCAGGAAATCCCCCTCAAAACCTGCTAACACAAATAGAGAACCAGAAAATTCTCCCACTCATCAAGTACCAGCTTCAGCAGCCTCAATATCATACTACTCCTCTTTTATAGCAAAACTAGACAACAGTAAGCAAATAATATTAGCAAAACAATTTAACCACGTAAAGTTATAGAGTCAAGGTGCAAAAATTCAAAAATATCCCGGGTATATAGCCCTTACATAATCATAAAACCAAAATAAACAGGATCATAAGATATATCCAAGCAAAAATATAAAAAAAAAAGAAAGTTATAGTCATCAAGTTGTAGTAGCACCAGTACCACCAACCTCTTCAAAACTAGGAGCATCATTATCTTTACCAGCTTGATAACTTGTAGATGTATTATCATATGTACTTACATGATTAGTGTCAGAATCATAACTTGCATCACTCTTGTCAATAACATGATTCTCGTCATGCTCATCTTTCCCATCCTCCTCCTCTGTTAGAGCTTTGATCCACCCTTCAAGCTTGACTTTTATATATGTGTTAGTTCTGATAGAGTCTTCCAACTCTTTGCAAGTTTGTTTTAAGTAAGAGATTAGTTCTGTGATACGGTGGAAGAACTGACTTGAGGTTTTGCGTTTCGTTCGTACTTGTGTGGTTTAGCAAGAGTCGCCACCGAGTTTTTATTTTATCCAAAGGAAAGGTCAAAAAGCACAGGAAAGACCTTTGAGATGTTTTCTTGGGTTCAGGGGGTAGATTATGAAAAGAGAAGGTGCAAGCACCCTTTTCATCCATGGTTATCCATGGGCTCTTAGTTACTTGTTTAGATCACTTGCTTTTGCTTTTCTATTGTTTGAAATGGTGCTTTTGTGTGTGGTTTTGAAAATATTTTGAAAAGAGGCCTTGTCTAGGCAACCTTTATAACAATTCTTGTTTGAATGTTTTACAAAGGTGTTTCTCTTTTGAAAAGATGTTTCAATGTTTGAAAGTTTGATTTGGGAAAATGTTTTGAAATGTGTTGAGTGTTTTTTTGAAAATAGCAAGGATGTTTGCAAATTTGATCAAGTAACTAGGAGTTGTCTACCCTACTTAAAAGATATTTCCTACACATTTTTAACCCTTTTACATTGTTGTTTTACCATTGTATTTGGTAAATAACCTTGTATTTGGATGTTAAACGGGACAGGCGCGGGTCAATTATACAATCATTGAAAGCAACTTGTGAGACGCTCTAGCAATTTTGTAAGGGACAAGATCATTTTTATCAAAGGCAACATCGAGGGTCATCGAGGGACTACGATCTTTGTTTATCGAAGGGTCATTTGCTAGAGTGTCTCATATTCGAGGGACATGATTATATTTCCAAGGCAACAAGCGAGGTTACCCTAGAGTTGCACGTGTGAGAAGTGTGTTGATTTCAAGTTATTTATTCTTGGATTAGGTCATCTAGCGATTGATTTTTGAATCTTGCCATACATGCCTAATTACTACACAGTATATAGAAAACAATTAATTGCGGGAATAAAAAGTATAAGATATTACAAAAGTATCCGGGAATGGGGGTACAATTATTACAAATGGGGATGAATCACATAAAAAATAGCAATGCCCAAATATTACAACCAAATCGAATTGCTGTGCGATTTAATACAAATATATGACAATTTACGGAAATAAAATTAACAAAGTATGAAATGTATGTATTTACTTGAAAAGGGAGAAATAAAATCTATTCCACAAAAGAAAGGTTAAAATTTTATTATTATTCTATTTTGTACTTTTACTAAATAATTAAAAAAAGTTTAAAGAAAGGAAACTAATTAAATTAAATTTTTTGATGTTTTTATTATATGTAACAAAATAATAAAGATAAATTAAAAGAAGAAAAATAAAATTAACTTCAAGATTAATTTAATTTGATAAAAAAAGTATTGAGTTTTATGAAATTGTTAACAAAAAGAAGTAAATTAAAAAAAACAGGTACAAATGGGCTTAGGGAAGTCCAAAGATGTTAGGCCCAAAGACATATTGTCTTGCTGAAACAAACCAAAAAAACAAGGCCAGGATGGCGCTAGAAGGAGGGGGGTGTGAGCCAGTAACGCATGGGCTTAATGGCTTTGCAATGTATTTGGCCCAATGCTTAAGTTTGCATAATTGTTTCTGGTTAGGGTGAAACGAAAAATTAGGGTTTGTGGTTCGTTAGAACGGCGCCGTTGTCTCCTTCGTTCTCCCTTCATCTCTTTCTCACTCATTCATCTTTCTCACGCTGTCCCTATCCCTCTTCCTAATTCACGAGCAAAACGCTCATTTTGGGCTTTTGATTTCAATTTGATTTACACTTTTTTCAGGGAATCCCTAAGTTCTGAAATGAATTTATCAAAAGGGGTTTGGAACATTTTATTCTGATCTTCTCTCTACTTCCGTTGCCGGAGCACCTCTCATATCCTCACCTCCTAACCAAGTGCTAGCTACACGTTTTTTGCAAGGTATGGTTCGTTTTTTTGTTTTGGATTTAACAGTTCGTTGGTTTTATACATTTTGTTCATGTTTGGCTTATTAATCATGCTTGTTACCCTATGAGATGCAGAAAAATGATACTATGGCGAAAACATACCTGTTTGGGATGGTTGGATAGTGAGAGGGAAGTGACGGTTCTCCTTGGCGGCCAGAAACGGGGAAGAAATGATGACGTTAGCTCTTTCTGGTAACTTTCTTCTTTCCCTTGAACTTTGACTGAATGATGATGATGAAGCTTCTGATTGTTAGATGATTGTTGGTATTGCTGAAGGTTGTTTGAAAATTGTTATGTCTTGTTGTTCAAATGGTTTTGCAGCTTTGATGCTTTTGAAAATGTTGTAGGCTGGTGATCTTGTATGTTAAACTTGGTATATTTGATGGTTACAGTTGCAGGTTTAGATGTTTTTGTGTTTTGAGTTGTTGAAGGTTGTTGGAACTGAGTTGGAATTGTATGTTTTGGAAGCTTGAGAATTGGTTTTGTTGTTGAAATGGATTTTGAATGTTTTGTGATTTGGTTACAGGTTTGGTTGTTTTGTCTGTTGAAAATGTTGCAGGCTTTGGCTGTTTGGTTCAACAGGTCTGGAAATTGGTTGTTGTGTTTTTGCTATGCAGTTTTTTTCTCAGTTTTGGGATTTTGTTGTTTGTTTGACAGCTTGAATGGTTTTTGTGTGTTTGAACTTGCTATGCAGGTTTTGTTATTGTTGATGTTAGTTATGGTTTAACAGGTTTGGAGGTTTTTGAGAACTGTTAACAAGTTTTTATTGTTGTTCTTGCAGTTTGGTTCTGCAAGCTTTGGGGATTTTTGTTTGACAAAATGCTCTATCCCTTTTGCTTACAGTTTGATGGTATTATATCCTAGTTGATTTTGTTTTACAACTTACTTTATGTAACTTGTGACAGTTTGTGGGCAGGATGGCCAAGTTGTACCTTTTGTGCAGTTCCAACAAAATAGGTGATATCTTTTCTCTCTCTCCTCTCTCAATGATAAAAGCAAGTTGCTTTTTCTCTGTTTTTCTGAAAAGTTTGCCCAAAATTTGGAAAATGATGAAAAGCTACATGAAACAAGCCCCTTGGTTGTTATTTTGGTTTACCATACTGCTTTCTTTCTTCTTGCCCGTTGTTGCTTATACTTTTTCTGCTATTTGTATGCTACTTTTCCATGCTGCTGTGCTTGTTCTAGCTATTGCTGCTGTCTACTTTGCTTGTTCTAGCTGCATCCAGTTTGTATTTGGCTTTGTTTAGTTTGCCTTGTTTGTGCTGTTTGGATAGCATGCTGCAGTTTGGCGCCTTGTTTGCATTGTTTGGCCTTGTTATGTTTGCCTAAACAACTTGTTGCATTGTTTGGCCTTGTTGCATTCAGTTTGGCGCCTTGTTTGCATTGTTTGGCCTTGTTTAGTTTGCCTAAACAACTTGCTGCATTGTTTGGCCTTGTTGCATTCAGTTTGGCGCTTTTTTTACATTTGGATAAATTTTCTTTGCATTCTTTTTTATTTGGACAACTTGCATTTTTTATTTTTCTTTTGGTGAACCAAGAAGAGTAATCTTCTTGTGATTTGCAAAAATAAAAATAAAAACGTGATGAATTGAAAATAGCCCTCTGATTCCAAACGACAAACTTTAATGATGAACATTTTTCTTTCCTTTTTTAGAATTCTTGCTTACGCTGTACTAATTATTTTTCTATCTTTCTTTCATGTGGGCGCACACTGGAAGGTGGCAAAGCAGAGGAAGCAAGAAATTCTTTGGCGAGCATGGGAGCAATGGAAGCTTAGTCATCCTTAGGCTTAGATTTAATTATTTGTAATTTAGGGAGATCTTCAATGAGTTGTATTAATTTATTTTTCAAGTATGATAAGTTGTAAAACCTACAACATTTAAATAATAAATTTTTTTTGTATCAACATCAGAAATAAATGAAAAAAAGTCTTTATGAGATAATCTGATGTCCAATAAAATCCATCACTGTTAGTAACTTGTAATTCTCTCTTTGTGTCTTCACTGATTCTTAAAGATTCCCTGATCAAGATAATTGAACTGCATTCCAATAATTCCAATCAAGACAAATTAAATTCCAATGATCAAGTAATTCTGAAATCTTGTAACCTTGCCACTGTACTCTAACCAAAACACACATTGTGTATTCCAATAAACAAGCAAATGTTTAATCCATAAACGAGCAAATGTTTTGAAAGACGTGAATTATCTGGTTAACTGCTGGATCAAACAAACACTGCTTTTTTAGTAAATTTGAAAGAGCATGAGAACATGTGATAATCAATTGAATTTTTGAGAACTCAATTTCTTATGAGAAATGCGAGAAAACCCTAATTCTTGATTTACTGCCACGGGAGAAAATCTGTCTGATCGATTCTTGAGCCAATCTTGAATATTTGAATAAACCCTAGGGTTGTGTTTTCTATGAAAAATAGGAGGGAACATTTTGGGGTACAACAGATGCCCTTGTTCAATATTCTTGAACCTGAAGAGTTAGATCGGCGAGTTTTCCTTTCGTGACTCGAAGATAAAAGAGGATTGGACACTAGAGTGCCCGTAAATTTGCACTTGTCAAAATATAGTTGGGAGAATGGGCTTAAAGATGCCATTTGGAAGTGTGAATCTTGTTGGAGATGGGCTTAAAGATGCCATCCAAAATTGTTGATCGCATAAGAGATTCCTTTGCAAAAGCCTGTATTCCTGTTGTTGAGGAGGATTACGCTGGGGAATGCTGATCTCTGTCGTGGTAGAAATAGAATTTTAGGAGCTTCAGTCGTCCGTTATTCTACTGAGGAATCATCTCCTGGTTGAAAAGGTGAAAATGAACTGCTATTTGGTCGTGCTCCAGGCTTTACAGTGAGTTACTGGGGGGATGAGATTAAACTTGCTATCTGGTCGTAATCCAGGTTTCGCAATTTCTCCATTCTTATCTGGTCGTAATCCAGGTTTCAGAAGGAATTCAAATATTACTCGGTCGCATCCGGGCTTTAACTTGAATTTATGGCATACTAATATCCGGTCGACACCAGGCTTCTTAGTAATGGTCCAGGTAAACTGCTATTTGGTCGAAATCCAAACTTCGCGAGGTCTTGTGCTGCTATCTGGTCGCAATCCAGGCTTCATGGTATTCCGTATTGCTGTCTGGTCGTGATCCAGGTTTCACGATACTTCTCTTCTTGTCTGGTCGTAATCCAGGCTTTAGAATAAATCAAATGGTTATTCGGTCGTAATCCGGGATTCCCTTTGGCTGTGGGCCGACTAAACATCTGGTTGTAGTCCGAGCTTTATAGTATCTGGCCAGGTGAATTGTTATTTGGTCGTAATCCAAGCTACACAGTATCCCTTATCTTTTATTTGGTCGTAATCCAGGTTTCACAAGAACTTGTATTATCGTCTGGTCGAAGTCCAGGCTTCACAATAACTTGTTGAGCTGTTATCCAGTCGTAATCCGGGATTCACGGCTTGCTGAGGATTTAAACTATTGTCAAGTCGAAATCTGGGCTTCATAGTTTGTTTTTTGTAAGAATTTTATTGTATCTTTCCTGAAAGGTAAAGAGTTAGTCTTATGTAATTTCATGATGTATGTCACGAGTTTTATCAATGTTCAAGATATATGAATGTAATATGTGCGTATGCAAGCTGATTAGCTATCTTGCTGAGGAAAATAAATCCTTGATAGCTGGAGATAATAAAATCTTTGACTGCTGCCGGGGAAAATAGATCCTCGACCGCTATTGGAGACTCAAAATATTTGATTGTTGAGGATGAGAAGTTCTTTGACTGCTGGGGATTAAGAAAAATCCTTGGCAACTCGCGGGGATTATCAAAACTTGACAACTTCTGTGGGGATGTGAGAATCCTTCACGACTTTCCTGGGGATATAGGGATCCTTCAAGTCTTTAAGTTGGAGTATGATAAATATTCTGTTTGTGAGAATAATGTCAAATTGCTTGAGAAATTTGCTAGGGGAATCCAGAAAACTTTGATAACTATGGCTGGTGATTTCACAAAGGGAATCTTTACTCGGCTGGGGAATAGGGAAATACTCTGGCGATCTCTACCGGGGACCAAACAAATGAAAACCTTGATCTGCTGGAGAATAAGGAAGGCTCTGATGACTTCTGCGGGGAACTGAGAATGAGAATCTTTATTCTGCTAGGGGAATTTGAATCCTTGGGGCATTCATGCTGAGGAGTAAACAATGAGAATCTTCGATATGCAGGGGATTAAAAATTATGACAAAATCAAGTTGGGAGCAATGAAGACTTTGGCAACTTCACTGGGGAATCAAGAATGAGAATCTTCAATCTGCTTAGGGATGAAGAAAAACTCTGGGGAATAGTTATACTGCTGGGGAGTAGCTATCCTGTTGAGGATTTTAAGAGACCCTGTGGGGGAATAGTTCATTCAAGAGTTTGGGTTGTATGACAATCTATTGAGGAATCATCCTAGGGTGGGGATAAAGCAGGAGTTAACCGTTATCTGGTTGATTTTCAGGCTTTAAGATAACTTGCTGGAGAATCTGGAGACGCTGAAAGGTTTCCGTTGTGGATTGATAGTTTGACTCCGCTGGGGAAGAAGGTTTTAAGATAACTCTCTGGGGAATTATCTGGTTTTAAAGCGATTCTCTGAGGAAATCGGAGGAAACTGGATGGTTTCCACTGGGGTTTAAAGGTTGAAGATTTGACTCCATTGGGGAAGAAAGTTTCATCTTCGCTGAGGATCTGTAGTTCAAAGTTTTGGCTCCATTGGGATTGGGAGTTTGAAGATTTAACTCTGATGGGGATTTTGACGTTTAACTCCGTTGGGGATATGTATTTCAAGGTTTTAGCTCCGCTAGGGGATCTAGATGATGTACTGCAGGGGATTTCTCCTGGAATAGCCTAAAGACATTTTCCTATACTTTCAACCCGTCAGTAATTATTCTTTCGCATTTTTGTTGATTTATAAGTAGTGATTATATTCAAATGCATATGCTCTTTTAATAAATCATTGGACGTTTTCAAATAAAACACAAGTGTAAAAAGGAAGAAAAGGCAAATAGTTTTCTGCACTTTGAAGTATCTTTGTATTAACTTTGTGTAAGTATTTTGTACAAAGGAAACAGACATCCTAGTAAGAGAATGTTATCATAAAATTGAGAAAAATTTATACAAAGAAAAATGGCTATGTGTAACAACTCCATGGGTTTCCCATTCTGCTATAGCCTTCGTAACTCTGAATATCTTGTCCATTCATTGCTTCGTCCGAAGATGATTGAGTTTATCAGAAGCCTGGAGTTTGTCTGTGAAGAGATTGTCTTTAAAGTAATCCGACAAGACATAGTCATACGCTTTAATTCCCTAACTTTTGCCTGGACCGCCCTTTCAGTTTTTCGATCCACCGGGAAACCCTTTTTTGCCCAAATCGTCCTTTGGGGTTTTCAACTTGCCGGGTGTACAAATTTTTTTTGTTTATCCCTAATTTTTGCCTGAACAGCCCTTTCGGGTTTTCAATTCACCGGGATGCCCATTTTTGCCCAAGTTTCCCTTTCGGGTTTTCAACCATGTCTGCGTTTGCAGGGTGCAGAAGGTCATCGCCGTCCATGGTGGTCAGGATCATTGCCCAACCAGAAAAGATGTTTTTGATCACAAATGGTCCTTCGTAAGTAGGAGTCCATTTTCCCCTGGGATCACTTTGCGGCAAGATGATCCGCTTGATTACAAGATCTCCGACTTGATATACCTGGCGCCTTACTTTCTTGTTGAAAGCCTTGATCATCCGTTTTTGATACGTCTGACCATGGCAAACAGTAGTAAGTCGCTTTTCATCAATCAAGTTAAGTTGATCAAGCCGGGTCTGAATCCAATCGTCTTCACTCAAACCAGCATCCTTCATGATTCTCAAGGAGGGAATCTGAACCTCAATAGGTAAAATAGCTTCCATGTCGTATACCAAAGAATAGGGTGTTGCCCCAGTTGATGTATGCGTCGTGGTATGGTACCCGTGAAGAGCAAACGGTAACATCTCATGCCAGTCCTTATAAGTGGCTGTCATCTTTTGTATGATCTTCTTGATATTTTTGTTCGCAACTTTGACAACACCGTTCATCTTTGGTCGATAGGGAGATGAATTGTGATGTTGAATCTGGAACTGTTTGCACAAAGCGGTGATCATAGAGTTGTTCAGGTTTGTACCGTTATCAGTGATGATCCTGTCGGGGATACCGTACCGACATATGAGGTTCTGCTTGATAAAGCGGGCAACCACATTCTTTGTAACGGAGGCGAAGGAAGCTGCTTCCGCCCACTTGGTAAAGTAATAAATGGCTACCAAGATGAAGCGGTGTCCATTGGATGTTGTAGGCTTGATCTCTCCAATCATG
This sequence comes from Vicia faba, assembly GCA_948472305.1. Classification (NCBI taxonomy): domain Eukaryota; kingdom Viridiplantae; phylum Streptophyta; class Magnoliopsida; order Fabales; family Fabaceae; genus Vicia; species Vicia faba. The sequence goes on along the minus strand of OX451735.1, from coordinate 1,366,225,336 downwards.
TCGATTCCCCACATAGAGAATGGACAAGGAGCTGTTATGACATTGAGAGGAACTGGAGGAATATGTACCTTGTCAGCATAGATTTGGCATTTGTGACAAGTACGGGAATGTTGATGACAATCAGCTTCCATGGTAGACCAGTAGTAGCCTGCCTGTAGAATCTTCTTAGCCATCGTATGACCGCTTGAATGGGTGCCAAAGGTACCATTGTGCAGTTCATCCATGATCTGTTCAGCTTCAACCTTGTCCACACAACGGAGCAGGACGCAATCATGATTGCGCTTGTATAGGACACCATTGCTCAGGAAGAACTTGGCAGAGAATCTCCTTAAGAATTTTTTATCATTGACTGAAGCTCCTTCAGGGTATTCTTGTGCTTCGAGATACCTTTTGACTTCGTGAAACCAAGGTCTGTCCACTATTTCTTCGGTATTAATCTCGTGACAATGTGCAAGTTCCTCCATCCACTCAACGGTGATTTGGGGAGCCTCATTATCCCAGTTAAGTTTAAACATGGAAGACATTGTAGCAAGAGCATCTGCTAGCTGGTTCTCTTCTCGCGGGAAATGCTTGAAGGTAATCTGCTCGAAATGAGGTAACAATGTTAGGACATGTTCTTTGTATGGGACGAGGTTAGGATGTTTAGTATCCCACTCTCCTTTGATCTGACTGATGACTAATGTTGAGTCTCCAAATACAATCAAAGATTTGATTCCCAAGTCAATAGAAGCCTTGAGACCAAAGATACCAGCTTCATACTCGGCCAAGTTGTTGGTTCAACTGAAACAGAGTCTGGCGGTGAAAGGTGTATGGAAACCTTGTGGAGAGATGAGTACCGCACCGATACCGTTGCCAAGTGCATTAGAAGCATCATCAAAGTACAGGGTCCATCGGGATCCTTATTCAGGTCCGTCATACAGTCTGTTATCTTCAATGTTGTCCAATGTCATAATGTCTTCGTCGGGGAAGTCGAACTTCATGGATTGGTAATCTTCGACAGCTTGATGAGCTAGATGGTCATCTAGCACACTCCCTTTTATAGCTTTTTGGGTCGTGTACTGGATATCATACTAAGTCAGGATCATTTGCCATCTAACTATTCTTCCAGATAAAGCATGCTTCTCGAAGATATACTTGATCGGATCCATCTTAGATATCAATAAAGTGGTATGGGTCAACATATACTTCCTTAGCCGGCGAGCAGCCCATACCAAAGCGCAGCAAGTTTTCTTGAGCAGTGAGTAGTGGGTCTCACAGTCGGTAAACTTTTTGCTAAGGTAATAAATGGCATGCTCTTTTCGGCTAAACTCGTCATGTTGGCCCAGTACGCACCCCATTGAATTATCCAAAACAGACAGGTACATGATTAGCGGTCTTCCTTTGACGGGAGGCATCAAGATAGGAGGTTCTAGAAAATACTCCTTGATTTTATCGAAAGAAACTTGATAGTCATCATTCCATTTAACCACCTGATCTTTCTTCAACAGCTTGAAGATTGGCTCACAGGTAGATTTAAGGTGAGAAATGAACCTTGCAATGTAGTTTAGGTGTCCCAAGAAACCTCTGACCTCCTTTTCAGTGCGAGGGGCAGGCATTTCTTGTATAGCTTTTACTTTGGCAGGATCAACCTCGATGCCTTTGTTGCTGTCGATGAAACCCAAGAGTTTAGCGGACCTAACTCCGAAAGTGCACTTGTTAGGGTTCAGTCTGAGCTTAAACTCCTTCAACCTGACAAACAGCTTTTGCAAATGGTCGAGGTGTTCTTCTTCGGTTTGTGATCAGGCTATCATGTCGTATACGTAGACTTCAATCTCATGATGTATCATGTCATGAAACAAAGCTACCATGGCGCGCTGATAGGTTGCCTCAGCATTCTTCAGTCCGAATGGCATCACTTTATAACAAAAGGTACCCCACTGTGTAACGAAAGTAGTTTTCTCCATGTCTTCAGGGGCCATTTTGATCTGGTTGTATCCTGAAAATCCATCCATGAAGGGAAATACCTTGTGCTAAGCTGTATTGTCAACCAAGATATCAATGTGCGGTAGTGGAAAGTCATCTTTAGGGCTAGCCCTGTTTAAGTCTCTGTAATCCATGCACATTCTCACTTTGCCGTCCTTCTTAGGCACGGGCACAATGTTAGCAACCCATTATGGATAACAAGTAACAACAAGAAAACCAGCGTTGAACTGCTTCATCACTTCGGCTTTGATCTTTTCTGACATGTCGGGCCTCATTCGGCGGACTTTCTTTTTAATTGGTGGACAATCTTCTCTTGTAGGGAGACGGTGAACCACAATATCTGTATCGAGTCCTGGCATGTCTTCATAGGACCAGGCGAAGATCTCAACATATTCATTCAACAGCTGAACTAAGCGCTCCTTGACACTTGGCTCTAGGTTGGCACCCATTTTGACTTCTTTTCTGTCTTCAACAGTACCCAAGTTGATTGTCTCTAACAGCTCTCCATGGGGAAGAATAGCCCTTTCTTCCTGTTGTAGAAGTCTAGCCATCTCTCCCGGCACCTCACAGTCTTCATCACCTTCGTATTCGGCATGATTGACCAGATCTTCAGAGTCACTGAAGGCCATAGCAGAATTGTTACTCATGGAATCCGGAATGGAAGGGTACCTGCATTTTGTGAGTGTGGGTGTGTGTAAGGGATATCCACCTTTAAACAAATAAAATGTAAAAAGAAATAAAATGAACACAAAAGTTTATATATGAAAACGTCCATGATTCATTAAGAATGGCATATGAAGATGAAAAATCAAACCCTTACAAATGGACCTATGTGCCTCGGGTAAGGCACAAAGGAAAAAAGAGTGTACGCATTGTTTAATAATTATTACAGACAAACATAAATGTTTGAAAGATAAATTACTACTTTATGAAAGTAATGGGAACAAAGTCCTTTGCCTCCCAGTTGTGCAGTCCTCCTTCAACAGTTGGAAAGATCCAGTCTTCAAAATTGCTCTCCTCTTCACCATCCTCCAAAGCATGAACTCCATGATGGGTGATCTTCAATGGCGGCACTCCATCCCAGGAGCGGCGTACAGCCTTTTGAGCAGAAGCAGTGAAACCCAAACCGAATTTATCTGTCTTGTAAGGAAAATCTGGCAGCTGACCCCATATTGTGCTTCCTCCTTCCTCAATCACAGCCTTCGCATCTTTGAGGGATGACTTTCGAGACACAGGTTTGGTAATGATGGGCACAGAAGTCATTGTCTTGGCTACCGCAACTTTAGGATAAACCTCTTCAAAGTGCTGAAAGGGGGTCTCGTTGAATTCACCATCTAATTCAACATAGCGGAATGAATTTAGATGGCTTATAATATACTCCTCCTCGCCATGAACTGTTATAATTTTCCCCTGAACTGGGTACTTGAGCATTTGGTGTAGAGAAGAAGTGACGGCCCCAACATTATGGATCCAGGGTCTTCCCAACAAGCAAGAGTAGGAAGGATGGATGTCCATCACATAAAATATGGAGTTGAAAGTTTCCGTTCCCACTTTAATTGGGATGTCCACCTCCCCGTGGACCATCCTTTTAGAACCGTCAAAGGATCTGACAATGATATTGCTGGGCTTCAGGGTCAAACCTTCACAGTCCAATCTGTCCAATGCTTTCTTCGGCAAGACATTTAAAGACGACCCAGTATCAACCAGAACGTGAGCTAAAGTAGTCCCTCTGAATTCCACCGAGACATGCAGCGCGTCATTATGCTTTCTCCCCTTAGATGTTAAATCGGCATCGGAGAAGCCAAGACCATAGTCGGCGGTTAAGCTAGCTACACACTCCTGGAACTGGTCCGCGGAGGTTTCCTGAGGTACGTGGGCCGTCTTGAAGAATCTGATTAAGGCTTTGGCATGAGCTTCGAAACAAAGCAATAGGGCCAGCATAGAGATTTTTGAGGGGGTTTGCCCCAGTTTTTCTACAACATCATAGTCGCTTTTCTTAATTATTTTTAAAATCTCTTCCATTTCCTTTTGGGTGGTCTCAGGGATGACCAAAGGCTAAGCCCTCGTCCTGACAGGTGCTTCTTGGATCCCCTTACCTTTATCAGCAGCAACAACAGAGGGTACAACCACGGGAGTAACAATTTCTTCAATAACTGGATTTCGCACAGATATGTTGACCGGCATAGGAGTAACCTTAGGAGCATTTGAGGGTCCGAAGATTACCCTTGGAGGAGCAATCTCCGGAGAGAAAATTCTTCCGCTGCGGGTGATTTTACTCGTCCCAGCAATGTTCCCAATGTCAGGAGTCTCTTCATCGGAACTTTCTTCAATTGATTCAATCTGCTTAATACCGTGGTAGAAGATCTCTCCTCCATAGTTCCACGGTATTGATTTGTTAGACTTGTATGGGATAGGCCCCGTCATAGTTATCTTCAGAGGTACAATCTTTGGATCGGATGTAATCTTAACAGGTCTTTTGGAGACCTTGGAAAGATTGGCGGAAATGGTAATTATAACAACATCTTTGACAGGAGTCGGAGTAACAGGAGTTTTCTCAAAAAGGATTTCTTGATTATCCATTAGGCGTTGGATGCCTAACTTCAACAACAGACAGTCGGATGGTAAGGATGAGCAGAGGTAACAATCTTTTTCACAGCCTAGGAAAATCCCGGCTTTCAACAGATTCATCTTGATTATTGGTAATGGAGTCATCAAATCGTCAACAGTAGCAACATAAAGATCTTCTTCAATAGCATGGGCATTGTGGCCATGCTTTGGCATTGGGGGCAAAGATCACATTCGGCTTTTCAGGGGCATCGAATTCCACTTCCTTAGCGTCTATTAAATCCTAAATTTTATTCCTGAGGGCCCAACAATTGTTGGTGTCGTGCCCCACGCTATCTGAATGATAAGCACACTTGGCGTTGGGATGGTAGTATGGAGAAGAAGTAATCAGATTCTTCGGTGCCTATCTCAAGGTTGTAAGGTGTAATTTCAAGAGATGGGGTAAAACCTGAGCAGGCGTCATGTTTATCCGGGTGAATTGCCGTGCAGGCCTTTCCACCCTTTGCTGGTTGGTTCTGGGTTGATCATTCCTTGGTTGACTGTTTCTAGGCTGATCAGATGCGGACTTATGAATCATTACGGCCCCCACCGCTGGCCGGCGCTCCACTCTTCCCTGAACTCTTTGGGAGTAAATAGCTGATACATCTTTCTTTGCTGGAAAAGGCTTTTTAACAGCAGCGGAAACATATGTATCTTTTTGAATTTTACCGCTCTTGATGCCAGCTTCAACTCTTTCACCAGTTAGAATCAACTCGGTGAACCCCGCAGACGAGCTTCCTATCAGGTGATTAAAGAATGGACCTGACAGAGTCCCCAAAAACATATCAACAAGCTCTCTTTCAGATAATGGTGGCTGCACCCTTCCAGCCAAGTCCCTCCATTTCTGGGCACACTCCTTAAAGCCTTCATTGGAGACCATGCCCATACTCTGTAATTGAGTACGGGTTGGTGCTAAGTCTGAATTATATTGATATTGTCTGTAGAAGGCAGCATCCAAATCCTCCCAATTGTGCATATCAGACCTCTCAAGCTGGTAGAACCAATCCAATTGCATACTCGACAAACTTCTTGAAAAAAGTGGACCCACAGGTCCTTGTCAGAAGAATGAGGTTGAATTTTTCTGACGTAAGATCGTAGGTGCATCTTTGGGCAAGACAACCCTTCGTACTTAGAAAACATAGGAACTTTAAACTTGGGGGGGGGATGATAATCCCAGAAACCAACCCTAACTCTTCGAAATCTAGCCCATGCACTCTTTGCACTTCCATAGCTTCCAGACGTTCTTCCAGATTCTTGTACTTGTCATCTACAGGGGGGTACTGCTGTTCTGAATAGTCTTCATCCTCCTCCTCTTCTTCTTCAGCCTCAAACTCATATGGTACTGCAGCCCCCTTTCCTTTTCCTACCCCTTCATCAGATGTTGAGGGGAAGTCCAAGACCCTTCTAGTTTGACCTTCAAATCTTCTACCAAAAGTAGCCACACCAACTCTTTTCTTTTTCTTTTTCTCCTTTTCCTTCTCTAACAGTGCTTTAAGATCCTCCTGACCCTTTTCCAAGGTCATGAGGAGTTGTTGGAACTGTGAATTCTGCGCTTGTAAGTCTTTGACCATCTGCTCTATATCCATCTTGCTGAAATAAACAGCAGAGAGATAAGGAAACCTGGTGTGAAGACCTGTTTATGGATATGATGAATGATATGTATTCATGTAATGCATTCAAGGATTCAGAAATTCAAATTTGTTATAAACAAAAAGAACACACGTCATATTAATAAAAATAGAATTTGTTAGTACATAAATGCCCCATGGGCAAAATAATACAAAATTCTAAGGTAAAAAGACATTATGAATCCTCTTTGGCGCAATGTAGGTGTTGAGAGTCTGCTCTTCATGGAGTTGACGAGTAAGTTCCAAAACCTTCTTCTCACTGGCGTAGAAGTTGGCTTCAAAAGTGTTTCGTTCTTTCTTGAGTTGTATCCAACTTTTTTGCAGATCATCCAATGATGTCGGCATGTCAGGATGTAGGAGGGTGTATGGAAACTCTCCTTTCATAACAAGCTCTTTGATCACCGGGAGAATGTAGGGGTAAGGCATCATAAGACTCTGGGCGCGGGTTCGTACCCACTTGAGGTAAGGCTCAAGTGGTATGGAATTCTTGTGTCCCAAAGTTTTACTATCTACCATGTTGGGCATCCTCGAGGCTCGGATAAACCTTTGTCGAAGTCCTTGAGCATCGTTATCGAAGTCAAAAACTAAATCTGGAATCAACATGTCATGAGGGCCATCCCTTCGGGCATACCCAAACTGTCTCAGAGCCAAACAGGGGTTGTAGGTGATGCCTCCCCTAATTCCAAGTAGCGGGACATTAGGGAATTCCCCACAATGATCAATGATGATGACATTTTCTCTGGACCGAGAACACCAATGAACATCTGAATGTGTAAGAGTCATCAATCATTGTGACCACCTCAAGCCTTGCCCATTCTTCAAGACTGATTGGGGAAGGTGAGAAATAAACCACCTTGCTAGAAGAGGAGTACATCATATGAGAACACCTCTTTTCCTTATTGTTCGTGTGTGAAATGAGTGTAGGATGTCCCCAAGCAATGTAGGCACAGAAATCCGAGATATGAAATCCTTGACAGCATTCACATCTATAAGCTGATCAGGGTTTGGGAACAAGACCAAACCATAGATGAGAAGTGCTACAATCTCCTCAAAAGCTTGTAGATCTAGAGAATTCCAACATTCTTGTGCCTTCTCAAACAGAAACTTTGCCAACAAACCCTTGACACCACTTCTGGTTTCCCAATGACCTTTAATATCAGATGGTTGCAAGTGTAAGGCTTGAGCAACATCTTCGGGCTTTGGCTCTCTTTCCGTACCGTTGTAGGGTAGTTGATGGAGAATAGGAATCCTCAGGAGTTTAGAAAATTCCTCCAAAGTAGGCACTAATTGGTAATCAGGAAATGTGAAGCAGTGGTGTAGGGGGTCAAAGAACTGGAAGAGAACTTACACCATGTCTTCCTCTATGTTGGAGTTAACCAAGTTGAGAAGTCTACCATGTTCTTCAGTGAAGGGAGAATTCTCTGGAATCTTGGAAGTAAGCTCCTTGAGTTGAGGAGGAATTCTCACAAGGTTTACCTGGATTGTTTTCCTGCGAAGTGATTCCATATGCTACAAAACAGGAACAAAGATGAAGATCCAAACCCTTGAAATGGTTAGTGGATGCATATGATGCTTCATGATGTTCATGATGTATGCACAAGTATATGTACAAGCAAATCACACAAGTTCCTAGTTTCAGGCTTGCATGGGTTTTCATGGGTAAGTACCCTCTTGAATTTAGTTGGCCCAACCTGTCCTATAAATAGTAACCGGGTTCTAAGGAGCTTAATATCACTGGATTATTTTCTGTGTTCAATGTTTCAGTTTAGCCACTTTACTGGCGACCAAAATATTCCAAGAAAACAACCCTCAATGAGTGTAGTATCGAGTATCTACCAACTTCGGACTGCACCAATGCCGGTCATCTCACTACCCCTAAAAAGGCCAAGATGGTCAAGTAAAGGTTCTAAAAGTCCATTAGTGCTTCATGACATCACTCAGCGGCCCCGTATTCTCTTTAATTGACTCAAAGGCTACCGGTACACACAAATATGTCACACTAATATAGCTATTACTTCAACCATGTCGGTATACCCCGCACAGTTTCCACAACGTATTGCTATTTACCTATGAATGTTTCCCAAATCTGGGTAGAGGATTTCAAACCCAAACAATAGAACCAAATGTAAAGCAATCAAAGAAAACAAAGTAAGCATGTAAAGGTGATCTAAACCCTAAGGTAACCCCACTTTTAGAAAACTCCCAGCAGAGTCTCCAGTTCTGTGATACGGTGGGAGAACTGACTTGAGGTTTTGCGTTTCGTTTGCACTTGTGCGGTTTAGCAAGAGTCGCCACCGACTTTTTATTTTATCCAAAGGAAAGGTCAAAAAGCACAAGAAAGACCTTTGAGATGTTTTCTTGGGTTCGGGGGGTAGATTATGAAAAGGAAAGGTGCAAGCACCCTTTTCATCCATGGTTATCCATGGGCTCTTAGTTACTTGTTTAGATCACTTGCTTTTGCTTTTCTATTGTTTGAAATGGTGCTTTTGTGTGTGGTTTTTGAAAATATTTTGAAAAGAGGCCTTGTTTAGGAAACCTTTATAACAATTCTTGTTTGAATGTTTTACAAAGGTGTTTGTCTTTTGAAAAGATGTTTCAATGTTTGAAAGTTTGATTTGGGAAAATGTTTTGAAATGTGTTGAGTGTTTTTTTGAAAATAGCAAGGATGTTTGCAAATTTGATCAAGTAACTAGGAGTTGTCTACCCTACTCAAAATATATTTCCTACACATTTTTATCCCTTTTACATTGTTGGTTTACCATTGTATTTGGTAAACAACCTTGTATTTGGATGTTAAACGGGACAGGCGCGGGTCAATTATACAATCATTGAAAGCAACTTGTGAGACGCTCTAGCAATTTTGTAAGGGACGAGATCATTTTATCGAAGGCAACATCGAGGGTCATCGAGGGACTACGATCTTTGTTTATCGAAGGGTCATTTGCTAGAGTGTCTCATATTCGAGGGACATGATTGTATTTTCGAGGCAACAAGCGAGGTTACCCTAGAGGTGCACGTGTGAGAAGTGTGTTGATTTCAAGTTATTTATTCTTGGATTAGGTCATCTAGCGATTGATTTTTAAATCCTGCCATACATGCCTAATTACTACACAGTATATAGAAAGCAATAAATTGCGGGAATTAAAAGTCTAAGCTATTACAAAAGTATCCGGGAATGGGGGTACAATTATTACAAATGGGGATGAATCACATAAAAAATAGCAATGCCCAAATATTACAACCAAATCGAATTGTTGTGCGATTTAATACAAATATATGACAATTTACGGAAATAAAATCAACAATGTATGAAATGTATGTATTTACTTGAAAAGGGAGAAATAAAATCTATTCCACAAAAGAAAGGTTAAAATTTTATTATTATTCTGTTTTGTACTTTTACTAAATAATTAAAAAAAGTTTAAAGAAAGCAAACTAATTAAATTAAATTTTTTGATGTTTTTATTATATGTAACAAAATAATAAAGATAAATTAAAAGAAGAAAAAGAAAATTAACTTCAAGATTAATTTAATTTGATAAAAAAAGTATTGAGTTTTATGAAATTGTTAACAAAAAGAAGTAAATTATTATTAAAAAACAGGTACAAATGGGCTTAGGGAAGTCCAAAGATGTTAGGCCCAAAGACATATTGTCTTGTTGAAACAAACCAATAAAACAAGGCCAGGATGGCGCTAGAAGGAGGGGGGTGTGAGCCAGTAACACATGGGCTTAATGGCTTTGCAATGTATTTGGCCCAATGCTTAAGATTGCATAATTGTTTCTGGTTAGGGTGAAACGGAAAATTAGGGTTTGTGGTTCGTTAGAACGGCGCCGTTGTCTCCTTCGTTCTCCCTTCATCTCTTTCTCACTCATTCATCTTTCTCACTCTGTCCTTATCCCTCTTCCTAATTCACGAGCAAAACGCTCCTTTTGGGCTTTTGATTTCAATCTGATTTACACTTTTTTCAAGGAATCCCTAAGTTCTGAAATGAATTTATCAAAAGGGGTTTGGAACATTTTAATCTGATCTTCTCTCTACTTCCATTGTCGGAGCACCTCTCATATCCTCACCTCCTAACCAAGTGCTAGCTACACGTTTTTTGCAAGGTATGGTTCGTTTTTTTGTTTTGGATTTAACAGTTTGTTCGTTTTATACGTTTTGTTCATGTTTGGCTTATTAATCATGCTTGTTACCCTATGAGATGCAGAAAAATGATACTATGGAGAAAACATACCTGTTTGGGATGGTTGGATAGTGAGAGGGAAGTGACGGTGCTCCTTGGCGGCCGGAAATAGGGAAGAAATGATGACGTGAGCTCTTTCTGGTAACTTTCTTCTTTCCCTTGAACTTTGACTAAATGATGATGATGACGCTTCTGATTGTTAGACGATTGTTGGTATTGCTGAAGGTTGTTTGAAAATTATTATGTCTTGTTGTTGAAATGATTTTGTAGCTTTGATGCTTTTGAAAATGTTGCAGGCTTGTGATCTTGTATGTTAAACTTGGTATATTTGATGGTTACAGTTGCAGGTTTGGATGTTTTTGTGGTTTGAGTTATTGAAGGTTGTTGGAACTGAGTTGGAATTGTATGTTTTGGAAGCTTGAGAATTGGTTTTGTTGTTGAAATGGATTTTGAATGTTTTGTGATTTGGTTACAGGTTTGGTTGTTTTGGTTGTTTGTTTGACAGTTGAAAATGTTGCAGGCTTTGGTTGTTTGGTTCAACAGGTTTGGAAACTGGTTGTTGTGTTTTTGGTATGAAGTTTTTTTCTCAGTTTTGGGATTTTTATGTTTGTTTGACAGCTTGAATGGTTTTTGTGTGTTTGAACTTGATATGCAGGTTTTGTTATTGTTGCTGTTAGTTATGGTTTAACAGGTTTGGAGGTTTTTGAGAACTGTTAACAAGTTTTGGTTGTTGTTCTTGCAGTTTGGTTCTGCAAGCTTTGGGGATTTTTGTTTGAAAAAATGCTCTATCCCTTTTGCTTACAGTTTGATGGTATTATATCCTAGTTGGTTTTGTTTTACAACTTACTTTATGTAACTTGTGACAGTTTTGGGAAGGATGGCCAAGTTGTACCTTTTGTGCAGTTCCAACAAAATAGGTGATGTCTTTTCTCTCTCTCTCCTCTCTCAATGATAAAAGCAAGTTGCTTTTTCTCTGTTTTTCTGAAAAGTTTGCCCAAAATTTGGAAAATGATGAAAAGCTACATGAAACAAGCCCATTGCTTGTTATTTTGGTTTACCATACTGCTTTCTTTCTTCCTACCTGCTGTTGCTTGTACTTTTTCTGCTATTTGTATGCTACTTTGCCATGCTGCTGTGCTTGTTCTAGTTGTTGCTGCTGTCTAGTTTGCTTGTTCTAGCTGCATCCAGTTTGTATTTGGCCTTGTTTAGCTTGCCTTGTTTGTGCTGTTTGAACAACATGCTGCAGTTTGGCGCCTTGTTTGCATTGTTTGGCCTTGTTTAGTTTGCCTAAACAACTTGCTACATTGTTTGGCCTTGTTGCATTCAGTTTGGCGCATTGTTTGCATTGTTTGGCCTTTTTTAGTTTGCCTAAACAACTTGTTGCATTGTTTGGCCTTGTTTCATTCAGTTTGGCGCCTTGTTTGCATTTGGATAAATTTGCTTTGCATTCTTTTTTATTTGGACAGCTTGCATTTTTTCTTTTTCTTTTTGTGAACCAAGAAGAGTAAACTTCTTGTGATTTGCAAAGAGAAAAATAAAAACGTGATGAATTGAAAATAGCCCTCTGATTCCAAACGGCAAACTTTAATGATGAACATTTTTCTTTCCTTTTTTAGAATTCTTGCTTACGTTGTACTAATTATATTTCTATCTTTCTTTCATGTGAGCACAAACTGGAAGGTGGCAAAGCAGAGGAAGCAAGAAATTCTTTAGCGATCATGGGAGCAATGGAAGCTTAGTCATCCTTAGGCTTAGATTCAATTATTTGTAATTTAGGGAGATTTTTAATCAGTTGTATTAATTTATTTTTCAAGTACGATAAGTTGTTATACCTATAGCATTTGAATAATAAATTGTTTTTGTATCAACATCTGAAATAAATGAAAAAAAGTCTTTATGAGATAATATGATGTCCAATAAAATCCATCACTGTTAGTAACTTGTAATTCTCTCTTTGTGTCGTCACTGATTCTTAAAGACTCACTGATCAAGATAATTGAACTGCATTCCAATAATTCCAATCAAGAAAACTTAAATTCCAATGATCAAGTAATTCTGAAATCTTGTAACCTTGCAATTGTACTCTAACCAAAACACACATTGTGTATTACAATAAACAAGCAAATGTTTATTCCCTAAACGAGCAAATGTTTTGAAAGGCGCGAATTATCTGGTTAACTGCTGGATCAAACAAACACTGCTTTTTTTAGTAAATTTGAAAGAGCATGAGAACATGTGATAATCAATTGAATTTTTGAGAACTCAATTTCTTCTGAGAAATGCGAGAAAAACCCTAATTCCTGATTTACTGCCACAGGAGAAAATCTGTCTGATTGATTCCTGAGCCAATCTTGAATATTTGAATAAACCCTAGGGTTGTGTTTTCTATGAAAAATAGGAGAGCAAATTTTAGGGTAAAACAAGTTCCTTCTTTGAGGTTCTAGGAATAGGTTCCTCCAACGATGTTACACTAATGTCTAGGACATGTGTTCCACCAAAAATTTATGGTTCAAGGATAAAGAATTTTCACTTTTCTTCACATAGTCTGTCTTCAATAGAATACATGGATATTGTCCCAAGATTATGCCACAGATGAGAGAGGCAAAACAAATTGGAATCTTCATAGAAGTTGATGCCCCTTGCTTCATGACTTGTTCAATAATATAAGATCCAAAATCCAACCTTATCTCTTTACCTACAACATAAATGAACTGTCCAAGTCCAGTGGAAATGTTGGAAGTATGATGTGTTGGTACCCAATTGATCGTAGCAATCCTATGAAGGATAGAATACTTAACACTATGTCTTTCGGATGACAGTTTTCCATTATTTGGTCAGTGCTTCACTCGCCATCAGTGTTCTCATTGCATATCTGATCATTAGAGTCTTCTGACTCAGTCTGAGGAACTTCACCTCTTCCTAGAAATTTATTGATCACTTCAGGAGAAATATTCACAGCTTTTCCTCTTACAACCACCTTTACATACTCTTCACTATTCTCAACATTGTATTCATAAGGGATGCTCATAAGAAATTCTTTGACTAACCTTTCATAACAAGAACCAAGGTTAGTGACAATTTTCATCAGTCTAACATTCTCTATGAGCTTCACAATAGCAGGACATTTTTTAAATTCCTTTCTTAACTCTCTCTCTCTCTCTCTCTCTCTCTCTCTCTCTCTCTCTCTCTCTCTCTCTCTCTCTCTCTCTCTCTCTCTCTCTCTCTCTCTCTCTCTCTCTCTCTCCAGAGCTATTCTTCTCTAATTAACATGCTTCAGTTTTCCATATTGGATGAATACTTCGTTCATTAAAGAGGACTTCCAATCAAAAAAGGTATTTTTCAGAGCAGATTTCATGTGATGACTAATATCCTGAACATCTTCTCCAACATCATACTCAAATTCACTAGAGACATCCTTCCTCTTCTTAGTAGGAATGATTACTTTACTTTGAGACTTTGGAGGACCAATTGGGACTTTTCTTCTGCAACTCTTTTGAAAATTGCTCCTTATTTCACCATTCTTCTCCTGCCCTTCCTTAAGAGGAGGATTCTCAGTTAACGTAACCTTTTCTTTCCTTTTCTGAAGCCTACTTGCTTTTCCAGAAGATAGTTGTTTGGCGATAGACTCATCATCAGTATTTGCAGCCACATCAGCCTTCTTTTTGCTTCTCCTTTCACTAGCCACTTGTTCTGACATACCATCCTCAGGATTTTAATTAAAGGTCTTTTCATTCCTAGTTTCTTCATATGTCTGAATGTTTGATAAGATACATGCTTTCTTTGATAGCTTTCACACAAATCTTCTATGTTTCTTATCATTATTATCTTTAGCACTAATAGGCCCGAAATATTTTATGTTTCCAGATTCTTTTTCTCGGTGAATATTTCTCCTATTCTTATCAATCTTAGACTTACCTGAATTCCTGACTTCTGACGAGGAAAAAGTTCTTGCTTCTTCTCCAGTAGAGTCTGGAATAATGGATAAAGAAGCAATATCTAAAATAAGGTTAGATGTGTTAATCACACGACTATTATCACTAGCCCTAAAATTTTCTTGACCCGATTCATGATCTCCAGAAGCTACATGCATGAATTCAGATGAAGGATGTTAAGACATCTTCGGTTTTTGTTGCAAATAATTTGCAAATAAGACACAAATGAACACCTACAAATCTGGAGGAAATGTAACAGCCTTGAGAGAACCACATGTTTGAAACAGATAACGAGGCCAAATGACTAACCCTTGGACGAGTGAGCTTAGGTAGACGTTGGAGTCATAAAATTTGAAAAATTGTTTGGCCCATATAAATAGTAGTAATTTCCCCAGCTCACATACTAAAATTTTTTTTTTGCACTTTCCAAAATCAAATCTTTATTTTTGGGCTGATCCTTCATACCATGTGACTTACTATTTGTGGACCTAGTCCAACCGTGTGGATTTGTGCAATCACCACCTATGGTTATTCTTAAGTCGTCACAATATGATGTCTTGACATCTTGTGTAACTATGTAGGAAAACAACATATGTTTTGATTTCATACTTCTTTTACCAGCCTTATTGGCCCTCAGCTATGTTGCATAGCACTCTGCTTCTTCTGAACTCCATAAGTAACAATTATCTTTTGATATTCTACCCTTCACGATGGCCTTATTCTTCTCATTTGTTATCAAAAATTCAGAGTTTGTAAAGTTAACTTAGAGGCCCTCATCACACACTTAACTTATACTTATTAGGTTAGTATCTAGCCCTTCTACAAACAACACATCATCGAGGCTAGGTGGCTCCATATAATCCAGTTTCCCAATGCCTATTATTCTTCCTTTAGATCCATCTCCATAAGTCACAGTTTTGGTGGAGGATGATTTGATTCCTACTAAAAACTTCTTGATACTTGCCATGTGTCTTGAACAACCATTGTCAAAGTACCAAGCTTCTCCAGTAAAAGCTTTCAGAGATATGTGGGTAGGTTCTTCATGTGTCCCCTTTTTAGGAATCCTTCTTTTCTTTGTGTTGTCAATAGTTTGTCTTCTTCTAGGTTGTGAGTTCGATTTAGAATAACCATGTAATTTGTAGCAGTAGGATTTTTATGACCAATTCCACCACAATAATAGCATCTCCATATCTGATTTTTTTTCCTCTTTTATGTTTGATTTGATGTCAATGTTGATGTTGGGACATGTGCTCAGACACCTTATGTTCTATTTTCTCTTGTGGAGGAAAAAACTTTGCAACATGCTCTACTTCTTTATCCTTCACACCTCGAATCTCATAGCCCAACCCTCTAACATTACAAGCATTCCTTCCAGATTTAAGAATCTCATCTAGAACTTCAGAACCACTATTTAACATTCTTACAGTTTTAGTCACATTGTCTAGTTTTGAATTGAGCAATACAACCTTTTCTTCAAGATCAGAGATGATGGATACATGTTTTACTTTCTCATCCTGCATTTGAGAAATGGTTATCTTTTTCACTTCTCCTTGTTTACATGCTTATTTTATATTGATACATAACTCCAAATATGAATCAGCTAGTTCCTCAATCGTAAGCTCTTCATCATCAGAATCATAAACTCTAGTCAAAGCATTCACTTGTTTGACTGACTCTTCTTTACAATCACTTTCAGAGTCTTTCTCTCACCATGACACGGATAAACCTTTCTTATGTTTCTTGAGGAAAGTAGCACACTCATATTTTATGTGTCCAAATCCTTCGCATTCATAACACCGAACCCCTTTTTCCTGCCCCGACCTTTCTTCAAACTTGGATCCTTCTCCATTGTTCTAGTCTTTGCTGATGTCTAAGGACATGTTCTTGGAATTTGACTTGGAATTCCTCAGCAATTTGTTGAACAGTCTTCCTAGTAACACAAGTTCCTCAGATGCTCCTTCTAAGTCCAACTCATCAAAGTCCTCTGAGTCTTCAGTACTAGACGTAAAATCTATACTCTTCTTCTTATCAGACCTTTCATTGATAGAAAATTCAGAGGTCTTAAGAGAACTTTCCAGTTCATCCATAATCATGGTTCTTATATAATGAGATTCTTCAATGGCAAGAACTTTCATGCAAACTTCCTTGGAAGAGACCTGAGCATCTTCCTGATCAACTTATCCTCAGATATCTTCTCTCCCAAGTCTTTTGAGTCTTTTGCAATATCCAAGACAGTCATATGAAAGTCCTGAATACTTTCATCTTCATTCATCTTCAAATTTTCAAATCTCAAAGACATGAGTTGAAGCTTTGCCATCTATACCTTGGAATTTCCTTCATGAACCTTCTTTAGGATTTCCTAAGCCACTTTAGCATGCTTGCATTTTTAATCAGTTTGAACACATTCTTGTCCACTCCATTGAATATGGCATTTAATGCTTTGGAGTTTCTTTGAGCTAATAATTCATCAGCATCATTCCAATCCTCTTCAGGTTTTAGCACATCAGTAACCTTTCCTTCTGCATCAGTAACCTTAGGTTGTTCCCATCATTTGACAATGTTTTTCCAGGCCTTGTTGCCTAGATATTTTATGAACATTTCCATATGGAGTTTCCAACTGTCATAATTAGTACCATCAAGAATAGGTATTTTAATCACAGTTCGTCCATCCTTGTCCATTGCACTAGAAAGTATCTTCCTTGAATCTCACCTAGAGTCATAGTAGGATGCCTTCTCTAATACCAATTGAAATTCTGGCTATCAGATTCTGAATGTCCTACGAGATGTCAAGACACTGGATTCAACTTCACATACAATAGCAAGATATATAAACAAAAATAGCAGTGTTAAAAGTAAATAACACATGATATGTTTACCCAGTTCGGAACAACCTTCCTACTCTGGGGGCTACCAAGTCAGGGATGAAATCAACTAGATAATATCAATTTGCAGACCTTATAGAAAACCTCCAGTTTATAGTCTACGCACTTCATCGATACTTTTTTCTTAACTTCTACCTAAGACACTCCTAGGTATGAGGCCCTCCTCAAATCCTTCTTCAATTACACTCAGCAATTGGAGTTAACTCTAAACACGAGTAGAGAACAAAATAATCAGAATCTATACTTCTAAAACATGCAAGACTCAATGCTTAAAAGCTTATGAGAATTGAGACACATTCTGTTCAATGCTTAAAAGCTTCTAAACATCTAACAGAGAACTTACAACCCAAAAAAAAACAATCCTACTCTTCTATCAAGATGATATTAGAGATGTACACAAAGTAAGGATTCTATAACCCTAAAAATACACATATAAGTTCTACCTAATACTAGGTATACACCAGTCTATTTAAAACATTATTCTAGACAGGGTTTGGCTTCAAAGTTGCAGCAGTGAGGCTGCACAAAGTCTGCAAAAAGTCCTCCAAGAAAATAGGTCTTCAACCATTAGTTTCATAATAAATCTCCATATTTAGAAACTAATTAAATCTTCAAAAACCAATCAAAGAATATTCTAAATTATCAATATTTGACGCCACATAATCTAACTGAAAATTCTCTGAATATTTAATATCTACAAATCAGCTGGTTCACACTGTTAGCTTGTTGCAATCACGGTGTCCTATCTCTTTATTGGGACATCTTACTTGAAATGTTAAAACAGAATCTTGAAACATCTTGTTCAATATGTTGCTGCTAAAATGGTTTTACCAAAATGTAAGCAAACCATAATTTCAGAGATATAACAAAAAAGATTATCATACAATCTATATACTACATATCATCATGCTTCACCTATTATACTCACGGTTTCATATCATTATAACACATCATCATGTCATTAAATCAACAATCATCACCAAGGCATCATTAAGTCACATATCATCAAAACCTAACTTAATCATTCATCATGCAATGTCATAAATAATGTAATGCACATTATTGACTCATACATGTGGTACCAAAACTTCACTGATAACCAAGTCATCTTCCTCTAAAGATCCCCATCATAGGATCAATTCCGGTATGGAACTGGAGCACTTCACAATATTTCACTCAATCCACACTATGGTATTGAAGCCATCACTGGACCAACATCCTATCAACATCAATGGACCAATGTCCTAAGATATGCCAGGAATACATGATGCGCAACTACATAATACACAAAACCACTGCTAGTCAAACACATCATCATTCTTGAATTCATCATAATATCATCATATACATCGTAATACACATGACATCATCATAACAACTTCAATCCATCATACAAACATACATCATGTTATATCAATTGCATAATCACATAGATTCATCATAGTATCATCATAATTTATCATTCAAAGGTGTAGTTTAATCATAGCAAGGTACTGGAAATATACATTTGTTTACTCATTTTATTCTGCCTATTAGGGTTCATCCCGTTAGCTATCCAATGCTTTAAACGATGCGTCAAACAAAATCCAGAAACTCAAGTTATGGCATTTACAAAAAATTTGCAAGCAGACTTACTTGCTATTGCCTCGCCCGATGAATGGTTCTGTTCACCTCATGCACGCCCGACGATGCAAAGGTGATAGGCTCTCACCTCTTGCTCGCCCGACGAGGTTGGAGCGAAGCTCCTCCTCCCATACATTTTTTAGGAGCACCCATTTTCCACCAATTCCTTCGCTTCTTGTCTCGCCCGGTGAAGATCAGGCGAAATTGCTTCGCCCGATGACGCTTGTCTCGCTCGACGATGCATACCAGACAACAACTCCTTATTGCGATTCTATACCGGTTCAGTCCCAAAATCTCTTGCAATTTCATACCAATGACAGTCCAAATTTATCTCAATTTAATATGTTTTCATTACACGTCAACAATACAACCTTATAGGCATAATGTGCATCAAATCATGGCAAAACAACATGGTATTTTCATCAATTTCATTATAAGCCCCAATAAATCCCTACATACATATAAACCCCATATTAATTCTAACGACAGATCACCCCCTTACCTTATATTCCTAGTGATTTACCTTTTTCTTTGCATTCTATAGTAACCTCCTTTGTTTCCTTGTGCCCTAACTTTCTTCCCAAAGTTCTTCTCTCTTTCCCGATTACATAGAATGAACACTAACACTCCCTTTTCATTGTTTAACCCTTGGACCCTTTCTATGGTCTTTCCATCTTACCATCACTAATCCTCATAACATTACCACCTTGCCTTTAACACTTCTACACCATTTAATCTATTTATTTTATTAATAATAATAATTCTAAATAATTAAAAATAGTTATCTAAAATTATTAAAACACCCAACATCACTTAATTTCCACTATGCCACACATAAAATCACATCACACATCATATTCACCAAAACATCACATATAATCATCATAAATCAATTAAATAAATTAAATAAATAATCTAATTATTTTTGGGGTGTTACAACTCTCCCACTCTCAAAATAATTTTTGCCCTTGAAAATTACTTGGGGGAAACAAAATCGGATAAGACTCTCTCATTGGATCCTCATGTTCCTAAGTCCAACTTTCACCAGCTGGTCCACCCCATAATAACTTCACCAAGGTGATGTATTTACCCCGTAATTTCTTCACTTCCCGACCTTCTATTTGTACAGGTGATGCTTCAACATTCAGGTTATCTCGCACCTGTACATCATCTAGTTGGATCACACACTAAGGATTCAGAATGTATCTCCTCAACTAAGACACATGAAACACATCATGAAGATTTGCAAGAGACAATGGTAAAGTAATCCGATAAGCCACCTCCCCTATCTTCTCTTATATCTTATATTGACCAACAGAACATGGAATAAGCTTTCTCGATTTAAAAGCTCTACCAACATCGGTTACCGGAGTAACTCTCAAAAACATGTGATCATCCTTTTGGAATTCAAGTGCCACTCTCCTATTATCATGGTAAATATTATGATGACCCTGAGAAGATTTCATCCTCTCTTAGATCATCTTGATCTTCTCAGTCGTTTCCTGCACAATCTCAGGTCCAGGCACAACATTCTCTCCTGATTCATACCAACATAATGAAGTTCTACACCTCCTACCATACAATGCTTCGTACGGTGCCATTCCAATGCTAGAATGGAAATTATTATTGTATATAAACTCATTCAATGGCAAGTGGTTATCCCAAGCACCTCCTTGTTCCAACATGCAATCCCTTAGAAAACCCTCCAAATCCTGAATAATCCTCTTTGTATGATTGTCCGTCTGTGGATGATATGCAGAACTCAAACTCAACTTAGTACCAAAAGCATTCGGCAAACCTTCCCATAACTTTGACGTAAACCTCATATCTCTATCTGATATTATACTCAAAGGTATTACATGCATTCTCACAATATCTTCATATACATCTCAACTAGATTCTCTGTAGGATGATTGATCTTCATCGGTAAGAAATGAGTCGAGTTAGTCATCCTATCCACAATCACCCAAATTGAATCATTGCTCTTAGTTATCTTCGGCAAACCCGACACAAAATCCATAGAAATAGTCTCATTTCCTTTGCAAAATGTTCAACGGTTGCATTAGACCCAAAGGCTTTTGATGTTCAATCTTCGACTTCTGACAAGTCAAAAAAGCATATACAAATTTGGCAACTTCCTTTTTCATTCCAGGCCACCAAAACAATTTATTCAAAACTTGGTACATTTTCGTAGCACTGGGATGAATACTCTTCTTAAGTTCTAGAACATCTGGAACACACACCCTATTTATGAACCTCATCACACCATCCTCATCAACTCGGAACTCACCCCCATTACCTTGGTTAATCAAAATCAACTAATTCAACCAATTTCAAATCAGGCTTCTGACCTTCTCGAATTTCTTCTAAAATTCCACTAGTCAGTTTCAGCATCCCCAACTTCACACTATCAGGAGCCTCTTCACACACCAAGCTCATATCCCTGAATTGCTTGATCATTTCTAACTCTCAAACCATAATCATCGACTTATGTAACGACTTCCTACTCAACGCATCAGCTACCACATTTTCTTTACCAGGATGGTAATTCAAACCAAAGTCAAAATATTTTAACAACTCAAGCCATATTATATGCCTCCTATCCAATTCTTTCTAATTGAATAAGTACTTTAAACTCTTGTGATCACTGAACACTTCAAATTTAGGGCCAAAAAGATAATGTCTCCAAATCTTCAACATAAACACCACAACTGCTAACTCTAAGTCATCCATAGGACAATTCCTTTCATGAACTTTAAGTTGTCTCGAAGCATAAGCAACAACTTGTCCATTTTGCATCAGCACACCACCAAGACCCATCTTAGATGCATCATAATACACCATAAAATACTCACTAGGATTAGGCAAGATTAATATCATAGCAGTCATCAACTTCTTCTTTAATTCTACGAAGCTTTATTCACATGTAACATCCCATACATAAGCTTGACCCTTTCGAGTCAGCTCAGTTAATGATAACACTAACCTAGAAAATCCTTCAATGAACCTTCGATAATAACCCGCCAAACTAAGAAACCTTTGAATCTCAATCGCAGACTTTGGAGTTTTCCATTGTAACAATGCATCAACTTTAGAAGGATCCATAGCAATCCCATCACTAGAAACCACATGGCTAAGGAAACTCACTCCCTTCAACCATAACTCACAGTTCAAAAACTTTTCATACAACTTCTTTTCTTTCAACACTTGCAACACAATTCGCAAATGCTCTCCATGTTCTTCTTCTTATTTATAATAGATTAGAATGTCATCAATGAAAACCATCCCAAACTAATACATATACGAATGAAATGTTTGATTCATATACTTCATGAAAACACCTAGCACATTAGATACACCAAACGACATCACCATGTACTCATAATGACCATACCTTGTTCGAAAATCCGTCTTTGGAATATTATATGGTTTAAAATGAATCTAATGATAACACGACCTCAAATTAATCTTGATGAAAACACAAGCACCCACCAACTTATCCATCAAACCATCAATCCTCGAGAGTGGATACTTATTTTTAATAGTCACCTTATTCAACTGTCTGTAGTCCACACACAATCTCATACTTCCATCTTTCTTCTTAATTAACCACAAAGGTGGACCCCACGGAGAAACACTCAATCAAATGAACATCTTCTCAAGCATCTCTTCCAGTTGTTTCTTCAACTACCTCAGTTCGGAAGCTGACATTCTGTAAGAAGCCATTGACACCAGACTTGTACCTGGGAGCAATTCTATAGAAAACTCCACTTCATGTTCTAGAGGTAAATCACTTATATTATCTGGGAACACCTCTGGAAATTCACAGACAATGGGTAATTCAACGCTTGCAGTTTCACGATCAACTTGAAATGATGAAAACATTACAAACATCAAAGCTTTATCTTCCAAAAGTTTATTCACTTGCGTAGCGGACAACAACATCAGAACTCCATTATCACCAAACTTGGGGAACCTCAAAGTTTTATTAGAACAATTTTGATGTGAACATAGTTGAACTCCAACCAGTTCATACCAAGTATAACATCAATTTGGTGTAAGGGTAGACACACCAAATCCATCACAAATCTTACCATAAATGGTCAAAGGACATCTTGAAAAAAAGTATGTAGTAATAAAATAACCACTAGCAGAATTATCTATTACCATACAACCATTTATATCAGACAATTTCAATCCCAACATATTAGCACATTCACGCGAAATAAACGAATGAGTAGCACCAATATCAATAATAGCAACCAATTCAACATTGTTAATAAAAACAAGTACCTCGAATCAAGTTTTCTCTCTTGGAAACCTCTGATCCACTCAGAGCGAACACTCTACCGTTAGTCTGGACAGCAGAAGCATTATTCTTTGGCTTCTGACACTAGGCAATGATATTACCCTATTCTCCATAATTAAAACAAGTTGGACCACTATTCTTCAACTCAGGAGATTGATGACTCATGTTACCACATTTGTAACATTACATAACCTTATTCTCACATTCATTAGAACCATGACCTTGTTCACCATACCTATAACACTTGACAGGAGCAGGAGCTCCTCCCCCACTTACCTTTTTCCATCGGAAACCTTCTATTTCCTTTATAATCTGGAGTCTCATAAGGCTTTCTACGGTCTTGATGTTGTTTTCCTCTTTTCTTGTTCAAACTCTTATGGTGAGCCAAATGAGCTTTGATATCTTTCTCATAGATCCTACAATTATTCACCAACTCTGGAAACCTACGGATCTGCTGATATCTAATTTCCCACTTGATTTCCTAATGTAAAGCATTCTTGAGAATTTAGCAATCACTTCACTCTAACGTGGAAAATACTTTGCCAGTTCTATAAACCTCAAAGCGTACTCAATCACAGTCAGATTCCCTTATTTCAAATTTAGGAACTCAATCTCTTTCTTATCGCGCACATCCTCGGGAAAGTAATTCCTCATAAACTCTTTGTTGAACACATCCCAATAAATGACTTCACCCACCGCTGCCAGTCTCAGACGGGTGGTGACCCATCAGTCATCCGCTTCCTCGGCCAGCATATGTGTACCAAATCACATCTTTTGTGCCTTTGAAAAATCCATGACCTAAAAGATCCGTTCAATATCTTTGAGTCAATTCTGCGCTCCATGAGGTCCTACCTACCTTTGAAAATAAGCAGATGGTTCCTCTGAAATGTCTCCAAGACACGAGATCCATCATTCCAACCAGCATTAGGCCGATGTTGCATATCCTGAGCATTAGCCTGCAAAGTAGCAGCAATCACAACATTGTTTCTTCTAGCGATTTAGGTCTTGGATTCATGTCACGATTCTTGAAGATAAAAGTATGGTTAGCTTCAGAGAAGTTCAATGAAGCTAACTGAATGTAGCTTTTAGTGTTTTGAGGTGAGAATGAAAGAAATTAGAATTTTAAATTCAGAGTTCGTGTGGGATCTGAATAGGGTGATTTTGGCTATTAAAGCTTGAGGAAATGAGTGCAATATGTCCCTCCATTTATAAGAGGTTGAATGGTGAAAAGAATTGGAAAAAATAGTGAGGTTTCAAGGGAAAATGAATGGAGCCCGAAAGTGAAAAGCGTGTGACTCCATTTGCATCAAAACTCAGCCAATTACTGCGTTTTGATCCTTAACTCAACTTTGGGAACTTTGTTAAATGTTTTTAAATCAAAAACACGTGCTAAATTGATGTTTAGAAGCCGAATTATGGATTTCAAAATATGACTTGGAGGAAAAATGCAGTTAAAAGTAGCTGACTTTGAACTCATGGTGTGCACGATTTAGGAAGCCATGGGACTTGATTCTTGATGCGTTGGAAAGATCAAGTAACATTCTTTATAATTTTCCAAGAAAGAGATCATTTGGATGCTTGAGCTAGAAGTTATGCTTGGTTAAAATCAAGAAATATACGCTGACTTTTATACTTAGAAAAATTCTAAGTTTTTTCTTCAAAAATGACCTATAATGTTTTGATTCCAAACAAGGTCTTCCTTCAAATTTTAGCTTTGATCATTGATTCTAGCTTGAAGTGGACTCCTTAAAGAGTATTATGAAACTTATCTCACTTAAAAATTCCAAGTATTAAACAAGTTATGATCTTTTGAATTTGATGAAAATCCATGAGATGACCTATAATCTTTTGAACTCAAAAAGCCTCTTGCAATCATTTACGATCTTAGCACCAAAAAGAGAGTTAATTTTAACATCCTTAAGATTATTGTAAAAAAAGAATGAGCTCAAGATGATAAAAATTTACCAAGTTATGATCCTTTGAAGTCACATGAAAGAATTTGATGGCATATCTAGAGGACTTGTAATCTTTTCCAATCATTAGCGATCTTCCATATAAAATTTGCTTGAAACTCTTGAAGTGATTTTTTAATAACCATTTAAGGAGAAACATATCTTTGGAATCATTCAAAAATATCAAAAGATGAACAAGATATAGTCCTTAAAAGTTCAAAACCCTAGCTCCTAAAGCATCAAAATGACTTGAAACCCTTTTCAACTTTTGACAATCTTTCTTGTACAATTGCTTTTGCTATGTTAAGAGAAGTTATTGTGGATGGTAATAAGGATCCATAGAAACAATAATAAATTCCAAATGTTAAAATTGAGAAAATTATGCACTTGTAATCAAGGAATCAAGAACTTACCAAATTAGGTCAAACTTCTTGAATCAATCTTGCATCTCTTGGCTTTACTTAGCAAAGTAGAGCATGATAAGACATAGCAGGCCTTTATCATGACATTGTATTAAAGCACACTCAATGATGAAGCTCAAATATCAATTAAGCTTTGTTGAAGAAGGAATTGAAATAAACTCATGAACCTATGAATCAACTTGATGAAATGTGTTGTGCCATCACCTATAGTATCATCACTCATAGAGAAAATATACATTATATTTGTTAGTTAAAAGTCAATCAACACAAGACATATATGATCACAATATACAAATCAAGGTGCTTGGTGATCCGTCATGAGCAAACCTACAGATAGGAAGAAGAACCAAACTATAATGTGTGATCTTGATGTGATTGGGTTGTCATTGAAATGATGAGAGTTCTTAGGGGCAAAATTGGGGTATAAAAGTTGCCCCTGTTTAAGTTTCTTCTATTCAGAGACATGAAGGTCAAAATCTTTGTCTCGACAAGATTGAAGATACTTAAATATAAAAATAAGCCTTATTTTTGGCCTTAAGATGCCATGAAATTCTTATGATCATGCATGCAGACAAAACAAATCTGAAGGTGACACGGGACACCACTGGGGATGCCGAAAATAAAAATAAAGGATCAAAAGAAAATCCAACCAGGAAAATAAATCACTGGTGAATAGAAGACCCGACTCCACTAGGGTAAAGTCCAAGAAAGATATAAAGCAACTTTAACTCAAACATTAAGGAAAAAGTAATGGACGACAAAGATCGACAGATAACTGCGAACTACCCACTCGCGGAGAAGATAGAAAAATGTAACGTCAAATCACAGGGAAAAGACATGGTAAGATACTATCGATAAATACCACCATTAGGGCTTAGTAACAAATGATTGGCATCAGTACTTATGACTGGAAACAAATGAACTTCTTTAGAGTAACGTGAATCTCAACGACGAACCATCTCCCATAATGACGAGACTAACATCCATTAGAAAAAGATTCCAACAATGAACTATCTCCCATAATGACGAACTACCATTCCTTGAAGTAAACAAATCTTAAACAATGAACTATCTCCCATAATGATGAGATTACCATTCATTGGAGTAATAAATCTCAACAACGAATTATCTCCCTTAATGACGATACTGCCATTCATTGGAGTAACAATCTCAACAATAAACTATCTCCCATAATGATGAGACTATCATTCATTAGAGTAACAAGTCTCTTCTGGCATTGACAGACTTACTGGGGAACCTGGGTTGCTCAAATAAAGATACCGCCACTTGTTATTATGAGAAGGAATTGAAATAATGTTGTTGGAAAATGAATCTTGGCTTCTCTGGGGAAATGCCAATATATTACTGTTGAGGAGATAAAGTCTTCTTGTGCAAAATAAATGCACATTCTTAATTCAGGGCTCAGAGCCTACAAAAATAATAATGTTGTTGGGGACCATAGATTCAAACCAGAAATAAACTGGTTTGAAATAGCTAACCAAGATAGCATTTAATAAGGATTAAACTCAAAAGGGGACCACGTTCCATCCAGATAATGAGCTGAATGGGAAGGCTAAAACAAAATTCTCCCACGAAGGATAACTCAGTGGGGAAATTGAAAGGATATACACTTTTTTCTTAAGGTCGGCAATCTAATTGGAGAGAGGGTACCGTAACTCTGCAAAAATAGGAAAATATGCCAACAAAAGTAATTAGAAATGCAAATGAGCAATGAATTTAAATTCAACTATGCATGATGTATGTATGAATGTATGAACATTATTATGTATATGCTGACAAAACAGACATACAACACTGGGAAGAATCAGATAAAACCAATTTGGGCAAACTCAACACTCGGCTAAATCACATCCAAGATGAAGATTCCATAAGAGAGTAAGCACCAACTGAGGAAACAAATTCCTACTTCACGGCTTAACTCCACTGGGAAGAAACATGGTTTGAAAAATAATCAAAGCATAATCTGATAGTAATAAACCAATGCAACTGCAGGGATATAAAATCTTCCTCTAGATTTTATCGGGGAATATCATGCAGACTTCAATTGGGAAACACAATACCTCATTGTCTAGTCTTCCACTAAAGATTCCAATACTGACTTTACTATGGAAGGTGAAAACCAAATCATTGAGACTTCAACAGGGAATCTCGTGCTGACTTCATTGGGGATTTCAATCACCACAATCATCAAGGGGAGCCAAAATACATTCTTTGATATAAATAATAATGATTGTGCAAACTTCTTTGGATAGAAATTATGAAGCTTCATGGGGATAACAACTTTCAGAGAGAAGCATCATCTCGACTTCATTTGGGGATCTAAGAAGTTAAACAATACAACAAGAAGTCGAAATTATGGGGATTTTAAATCAAACTCAGCACTTGGCGAGAGAAAACCCAAAAATTGATAGATGTTTTAACACTTCTTAGAAAAGATATTTCTTTTGTCTGGCTACATGGGAAACAAACAACAATAATAAATTCATTACTTCAAAGAGTCATTATTTATAAATTATTCTCACTCAATACGCACAGAGGGAGAGAACTTCCATCATATGAGCGAAAACCTCATTGGGGAACTCGGTAGAGGTTTCAAACCACATAGACCTGAAATCAAATAATCAACTTGAATAAGATCTGAGCTAATACTTAACTGGGGATAGATGAGATCACAAACCCCACACCCCCATCTATCAGTTGGTATGAGATCCAAATATCCAGGACACAAATAGATCATGCGCATATCAGAAAGAGTAATCCTGAGATACATCTTAGGGAATCCCTTCAGAACTCTGGGGTTAGTCCATCCTTGGAATCACTACTTTTTTTCCACTTGAATCACAAAATTAGAAGTAAAAGGTGATTTGCAAATTCATTTTAAAAACATGTTTTTACTATTAAATTTTTTTATTTTAAAAATTACTATCAATAATAAATGAAATTTTTGTAAACAGAATGAAATAAGAACCACAAAGAATTGGATAAAGGCTCAAACTTTATTAATAGAATTGTAATCCGCAAATGGCGTGACTCCATGAATGATCATAAAGTTTAGAAAATGGTAAGTACATGGAAAAGATACATTGAAATACAATGACCATTATTGTCCCTAACAACTTTGAACTCCTGAGCAGAGACTTTAGTTGAAGTGTAATGAGAATATGAGAAGATTGTTGCTTCAATGATCAAGTCTTGTCTAACGTGGTTACTTGCCAAGGAATCCCTAACTTTTTCCAAGGTTGCCCTTTCGGGTTTTCAACCTAGAGGGAAGATTTATTTTGTTTATGTCTCTAACTTTTGCCTAGACCTCCCTTTCGGGTTTTCATCCTACCTAGACGCTCCTTTTTGCCTAAGTTACCCTTTCGGGTTTTCAACTTAGCGAGTTGTTCTTTTATTTCCTTTGGCAAAGTATTTCTTGACTGCGTCAGCATTCATGGGACGTGGGAACTCCTCATCATCCATAGTTTCAAGAATCAACGCACCACCAAAGAAGGATTTCTTGACAACATATAGACCTTCGTAATTGGGAGTCCACTTGCCCCTAGAATCAGTGTTAAAAGACATGATCTTTCTGAGCACGAGTTCGCCTTCTCTGAATTCACGAGGCTTTACCTTCTTATCAAAAGATTTCTTCATTCTTTTCTAATATAATTGGTCATGGCTCAGGGCCGTCATTCTCTTTTCTTCAGTCAAATTCAACTGGTTAAACCTGTTCGGGACTCATTCAGCCTCTGACAACTTCGTTTCCATTATTACACATAAAGAGGGAATCTCAACCTTAATGAGGAGTACTGCTTCCATACCGTATACAACGGAAAACAGGGTTGCTCCTATCGAAGTTCTTACAGATGTATGATACCCATGCAAAGAAAAAGGAAGCATCTCATGCCAATCCTTATAGGTAACCTCCATCTTCTGGATGATCTTTTTAATATTTTATTAGAAGGCTTCAATAGCCTCATTCATCTTAGGTCTGTAAGGAGACGAGTTATGATAGACAATTTTGAAATCTTCACAAAGTTCTGACATCATCTTGTTATTCAGATTTGAGCCGTTGTCAGTGATAATCCTGCTTGGCACACCATACCGACATATAAGATTATTCTTGATAAAATGCACTACCACCTGTCCGGTGACATTAGCGTAAGAAGTTTCTTCCACCCATTTAGTGAAGTAGTCAATTTCCACCAAGATGAAACGATGTCCATTTGATGCCTTGGGTTCAATCATTCCAATCATGTCAATACCCCACATATAAAAAGGCCACAGGGAAGAAATAACATTGAGAAGCGTTGGAGGCACATGAATCTTGTCAACATAAATCTGGCACTTATAGCACTTCTTTGCAAATTTATAATAGTCAGATTGCATTGTCAGCTAATAGTAACCTGCCATAAGCATCTTTTTTGCCATTGAATGTCCATTGGCATGGGTACCAAAGGAACCTTCATGGATCTCATGCATCAACATGTCTGCTTCGTGTCTATCCATGCATCTGAGCAAGACCATGTCATGATTTCTTTTGTATAGAACATCTTCATTGAGGAAAAAGCTATCTGCCAGTCTTCTCAATGTCTTTTTTATCTTTATTCAACGCCCCAAGCGGGTACTCTCAATTCTGGAGAAAGTGCTTGATATCATAATACCAAGGTTTTTCATCTGACATACCCTATGTAGCAAGGTGTCTAAGGCATCTTCCATCTGATTCTCATCTCTGGGAATATGATGGAGTTTAACGTTATTAAAGAAAGGTAATAATCTTCTAGCATAATCTTTGAAGGGAATCAAGCCAACATGACGAGTATCCCATTCTCCTTTAATATGATTTATTACCAAAGTTGAATCGTCATATACATCTATACTTTTGATCATGAGATCTATAGCCACTTCAAGACCCATGATACAAGCTTCATATTCTGCCATGTTATTGGTACAATCAAAAGTCAACCTTTTAGTAAAAGGGATATGTGATCCATCGAGAGTGATAATTACGGCACCAATTCCCTTCCCATAAGCATTTACAGCTCCATCAAACATCATACCCCATCGGGATTCAGGATCAAGACCTTCCTTAGGCAAAGGTTCATCACAATCTTTTACTTTCAAATACATTACATCCTCATCCAGAAAATCATTTTTAATAGACTGATAATCATCAATTGGTTGGTGAGCGAGATAATCCTCCAACGCACTACTTTTTATAGCCTTCTGAGTACGGTATTCAATATCATATTCAGACAATAGCATCTGCCACCCGGAAATTCTTCCAGTAAGAGCATGCTTTTCAAAATTATACTTAATTGGATCCATTTTGGAAATCAACCAAGTGGTATAGTTCAACATATATTTCCGCAATCATTTTTCCGCCCAAGCCAAAACACAACATGTTTTTTCCAGCATAGAAAACAGTGACTCACAGTCAGTACACTTCTTGTTGAGATGATAAATGGAATATTCTTTTCTTCCCATTTCATCTTGTTGTCCCAAAATATAGCCCATAGAATCATCTAACACTGTTAGATACATGATTAATGGTATTCCTTGAACAGGAGAGAGAAAGATATGTGGTTGAAGCAGATACTCTGTAATGCTCTCAAATTCCCTTTGACAATCGTCCATCCACACACAACCTTGATATTTCTTTAACAGCTTGAAGATCGGTTCATATGTCGCAGTCATATGGGAAATAAATATGGAAATGTAATTCAAATGTATAAGGAAGTCTCTGACTTGCTTTCCAGTTCTTGGTGCAGGCATTTCCTGAATTTCCTTAACTTTATCAGGATCAACTTCAATTCCTTTTTGGATGTCAATGAAACCTAGCAATTTTCCAGAACGAACACCAAAAGTACACTTATTTGGATTCAAGCGGAGACAATACTTTCTCAAACGCTAAAACAATTTCAACAAATATTTTATACTCCCTTCCTCGGTCTGAGATTTGGAAATCATATCATCAACATATACCTTAATTTCCTTATAGATCATATCATGGAATAGGGTTGTCATAGCCCTCTAGTACGTTGCACCAGCGTTCTTCAACCCGAAGGGCATCACTCTATAACAAAATGTTCCCCAGGTGTGATAAACGTTGTTTTTTCCATGTCTTCAGGAGCCATTTAGATTTGATTGTATCCAGAAAATCCGTCCATGAACGAAATCACTTTGAATTTCATTGTACTATCAAACAACATATTGATATGCGGCAATGGAAAGTCGTCTTTCGGATTGGCTTTGTTTAAATCTCTATAATCAACGCACATGCAAAATTTTCCGTCTTTTTTCGATACTGGAACAATATTAGCAATCCACTAAGGGTACACTGATGTTACAAGAAAACTGACATCAATTTGCTTTAAAACCTCTTCTTTAATCTTCACTACCATGTCAGGATGAGTTCTTCACAACTTCTGCTTGATTGGCGTACATTCTGGCTTTAGCGGCAAATAATTCTCTACATTATCGGTATCCAAACTGGGCATGTCTTGATAAGACCAAGCAAATATATCCACATATTCCTTCAACAATTCAATCAACCTTCTCTTCTCATCAGGATGAAGTAGTGCCCCAATCTTGACTTCCTTTGGATCTTCCTCTGAAACCAAGTTAATTGTCTCCAACGACTCTTTATATGGTTGAATGGAATTTTCCTCGCGCTCAAGAAACCGTGAAACCTCTTCTGAGATTTCATCATATTCTTCTTCCTCAGTCACATACACAGAATATTTAAAGTGTGGAGAGGGTGCATGGTCATTGCATTCAACGGGTTTTTTAATTAATTTGCACATGTGATTTATGATTGATTTTAGAAACTGGGACATGTAACAAGTGATTATGCATATTTATTTATAGTTATCATTTATTTTGAAAGGTTTTTTTTTATTTATTACCATTTCTAAGAAAAGCATAAAATAAAGACATAATTTTGGAATCAAAAACAACTTTTATTAATGATTTTAAAAATCAAAACAACAGATATGCCCATACAACTCATTACTTCCACCTTGGGCAGAGCGAAAGATTTTTGAAAAGACTAAAAAACAAATTACTTTGAAATATGAATGAAAGAAGGAACATCAATAGTGATCCAGTTTTGGACTCTGACTCCATGTGTCACGAAGTTCGACATCTCTTGCTCTGATTCATCTTTAAGAATAGCATTGATCTTTGGAGTAGTCGGATGAAGATACCCAGCACTGTGAAAGATATCTTGATACTTACTTAAAGAAAACTTTGGCTTCACGACTTCCTTTTCATGCAAAAACCTAAGCCAGTCCTACTCCTGTTTACAGGAGGATTAATAACTCGCTTCCACACATTGTTAGGGCCTTTCTGAACTACATGTTGTGCATCCTTAAACGAGTTGATATAATCTTCATTCTTCCTTATATTGTCAATAGATAAAGCTTGGAACTGAGTTCCAACAGTAGCTTCATCAGCTTCCACAATGCTGAAAGAGGAAAATGAGATATCAACAGAGCCTGCTCCTCGTTCACAATGACCACCTTTCCTTCACGAACAAATTTCAGCTTCTGGTGCAAGGTTGAAGTAACGGCTCCTACTTCATGGATCCATGGTCGTCCCAATAAACAGCTATAGGTGGGGACAATATCCATAACCTGGAAAGTAATCTAGAATAAGTGTGGTCCTATATGAATAGGAAAATCAACCTCTCCAATGACAGATTTCCTCGACCCATCAAATTCTTTTACTATGATTCCACTTGGGCGTATGGGAGCCCCCTGGTACTTAAGCTTTATGAGTTTACTTCTTGGTATGACGTTCAAAGCAGACCCATTATCAATCAACACATTGGACGAAGAGTCATTCTTATAATTCATAGAAATATGGAGAGTCAGGTTATGGTTTCTTCCTTCATCAGGCAACTCATCATCACAAAAGCTCAAATTATTACAAGATGTAATATTCCCCACAACACTGCTGAACTGATCCAGAGACATGTCACTCTCAACAAAAGCTTGATCCAACATTCTCATCAGATATTCTTGATGAGCAGAAGAGTTCATAAGCAAGGCTAGAATGGAAATCTTAGATGGAGTTTGCAACAACTGATCTACAATCTTGTAGTCACTCATCTTGATAATTTTCAACAAGTATTCCACATCCTTTTCTAAAGCATTGCCACTAGATTCTCCCAGCACTTTCTTAGGTTCAGTATTCTCAACAATCTTTTTATCAGAATTAACGTCCCCTCGAAAAGTAGGGGAGAAGACTCGGCCACTGCGAGTTACTCGACTAGCTTCAGCAATATATTTTAACTTCAAACAAATGTTGGATAGGGATTTCCACACTATCTTCCAGGATAGTCTCATTATATTTATAAGGCACAACTTTATCCGATTCATACGGGACAGGACTAGGAAGACAAATAACCACTGGAGCAACAACAGGCTTGCTATGATACGCAATCTCTACACGAGCGGGAACACCAAAGCACGGCATAATGACATTCACCTCTACTTTAGAATATTTAGGCATCACAGAGTTATTATCAGAGAACATGTCTTCTTCAGAAGGAAAAAACTTATCAACAAAAACATATTCATCGTCAGACATGGCCTCAATAGAGTAATCTTAAATCATATTAACTCCATTGTAATCATCTCTATTTCTCGTGACTTTAATAGTACCATTAACCCTGGGAATTCCTACAGCAGATCGGACAAGACCCATAATGGTGTTTTTCTTGGCCATCCATGTGACAAGAGGTAGCGTGCAGCTGTACTAGATCGTCATTCATATAATTCACATAAAAAATCTGGAATTCACCGGGACATCCATAAACCATATTCATTTCTTCTTTGTACTCATCCCTTGGCCTGATTATATGGATAAGACCTTCATTCATCATCTCTTGAAGATCAACTCTCACCTTATCACATCCATGGATATCTATACTGCAAATAATACAACCAGCATAGTCATGTGTATAATAGCTGAATTCACAGAGATCATTTGCATCTTCACTAAATCTCCCTCACCAAGTTAATATAAAAAATCTGAAAGTCCCCAAGACAACCAGCAACCATATTTACGGTGCTTCCGCCTCCATGCTTGGGTAATGGATTATCTTTTATGTTAGGACCAATATCTTTAAAAGATAAAAGACCAGATCTCACCATCTTCTGTACTTCGGACTTCAAAGGATAACATTTTTCGTTGTTATGCCTTGGGGGCTCTGTAATACATGGGAGAACTGACTTTTTCAGTTTTATCCAAATGTGCGGATAGCAAGAGTTTCCACACATTTTATTTTATCCAATATTTAGGAAAGGTGAAAAGAACAGGGAATACCTTTGATATATTTTGAGTTCGGAGGGTAAGTTATGAAAAGGGAAGGTGTTAGCACTCTCTTCATCTATAGTTATCTACAGGCTCTTAATTGCTAGCTCACTTTTGAAAATCTTGCTTTGTGTGTGTGATTTGAAAACATTTTGAAAAAGCCAATGTAAAGCTAACTTTGTAATTATTCTTGTATCAGTCCTCAAGAATGCGTACAAAGTGTTTTAGAAAATATTTTGTTTGAAAGTGTGATGTGTAAAAAATGCCTTTTAGAAAAGTTGTGAGCAAGCGATTAAGAGTTCCTTACCCACTAAAGGTCATTCTTATTCTTTTCCTTCTTCTTTAGAGATAGTGTTATCCATACCATTAATTGGTAGGTAGCCATATCCATTGGATTTGAAGGGACAATCTTAGGGTCATTGAATGGTCATCGATGGCAACATATAAGGATACTTTAGCCATTTGTATCGGAGGGACTAAGTCATTTTTGTAGGCAACTTCGAAGGGTCATCGAGGGACTATGATCTTTTATTCGGAAGGGTCTTTTGCTAAAGCATCCCTACTTTCTAGGGACATGACCAATAATAGTAAGATAACAAGAAAGGATACCCTAGAGGTGCAAGTGTGCAAAGCGTGTAAGTTCAGTTATTTTATCTTGAGATTAGGGTTTTCTATGTTCAATTATTAGTCTTTCCATGCAAACCCCAGGTACTAGCAGTTATAAAGTGTACAGAAAATAAAGTGCAAAAAGTAAAATTCTCACGTTTTTACATGGCTTTGGGGTAGTTACATAATAGGAGAGCGCGAGAAATTAAATCTACAGTTATTACATCCTCGGAGCAGATACATAATTAGAAGAAAAAAAACGCGAGATAAACCTAAGTTATTACAATCGAATAGCGCGACCTATACATTTTTATCTAAGAATTAAATAGAAAGAAAAAAATATGAGAAAAAGTTTTTGAAAAAAGAAAATATGTTGGTTTTTTAGAAAATAATTTTAAGTGATAGAAATAATTAATAAAACCTAAATCTCTAATTGATTTTAATATTTAAGAAAAAAAGTTTAGTTAGTTTACTTAATTAATTAGTAAAAGTAAAAGACAAAATTTAATTATTAATTAAAACCCCAATCCTAGTTTATTAGTATTAAGAAAAATTAGGTTAATTGATTGTTAAAAAAAATAATTAGTGTTTAATAAAACATAGAAAAATAATTAGGGTTAATTTAAGAAAAAGAAAAGAAATATGTTAGAAAAGCAATGGGGTGGGTGTTAAACCCATGCACCCGAGGTTCACAGTGCCTTTCCTTGCCACTGCGCCAGTGTGCTAATTGTGTTAGAAAATAGAACTTGACTATTATATTTGAAACTTGCATGTTAGTTTGTGAAAATAACAAAAAAACGCAAGAAGCAGGGAATCAAACCCACACCCTTCTATTTAGCATACGCGTTCTTCACCATCTGAGCTACGCTTCATATTTGTTATCATAACACAACAAAAATAATTATATATTAAAACCAGTGAACCGGAGAAGCGTCAGAGCCCTAGCTCCGGTTGTCTTCTCCGGAGAGGTCTTTTGTTTATCCTGCAAAATAATACATGTTAGAGAGAAAAAATAACCATATCCCCCTAAATTGACCTCCCTGAATCCAATGGTGATGTCGTTTTGGGCTAATTCGACATGCATAATGAGATACGACCATAACAAAGAAAAACAGTATAATCATGGTGATGGTGTGTTCTGAAATTATGGGCCTCATGCAAGGGGTCAAACCTGTGTTAATTTATCTCAAGAACACATTAGAATTGTTAGTTTCAAGCAAAACATGGCAAATATCAAAATACGAATTTCATGAAATATGTGAAACCGATGATGTATGGATGCATTTTTCAGGCACATTTGATCATCAAGAGTGATCAATACTTACTCTATGATACCTCAGGGATGATTGGATGGTTGACTGGCCTTGAGGATGCTTGCAAATAGGATTTCGATTTCCAACTTCTTCTTGCAAATTTTCGATTAGAAACCCTTGTTTCTGGCAGCCTCCTTCTGTGATCTTTTTGGTCTAAATATGAAGAGTATATATAATGAAGAGATTAGGTTAAAAAGATGGGCTTGGGCCTTATGTAAAACATGTCTCTGATTCTTGTTTGAAAATAGATTGAATTATGAAAAACACTGAGATTTGGTTGAAAAATAGGTATACACGGCTTCTAGCATGATCTCGGGCCTCCAAAAAAATCAAAGCACGAGCCTTTTATGCCTTAAACATTATTTAATACTTATATGATTTAATTATGAATTTAAATGATAAAAAATAAAAATAAATGAAATAAAAATTAAACCAATGCATGAAGCGACTTAATGGTCCTATAAGGTATCATTAACATGTATATACTTCAAAAGATAGGACCATTAGCCCAAAAAAAATCAATTTGTTCAATTTGATTTCATGCGTTTTCTCAAAATTGTCCAACTTGCACAAATCATATCTAACTCAATTTTCATTATATGAAGGTTATCTTTGATTTTTTGGAAAGCTCAAGATATCCCCTACAACTTTCATGTTGGTCATTTTTTCATTTGAAGTTTTTAACCTGATGTAAATTACTTTGACAAAAAGTGTCTTTTTGTTGACTTTTAAAATGACTTGTAATGTTTTGGCTCATATCTCTCAAATGAAGCATTTTTGGCCTTGAGCTTAGAGATACAAAATTATAGAGAATTTAATTTCCCTCAAATAGGAATTGGTTAAGGAATTTCTGATGAAGTATATGAAATTTATGCTTGGTCAAAGTTTAGTTGACTTCTCCTTAAGAAAACTCTAATTTAGTAAATTTTGACTTTTGATAAATCTTGAGTTTTCTTAATGAATCATGATCAAAACTTGATCAAATGATAAATGTGACTTTAAAATATTTATGTTTACCAAAAATCTTGAAGTTTGACTGTAAAATGGTCAAAGTTTACTTTTTGTCCAATATAGTTAATTTTCAATCATCTGGCTAATTGTCTTAGCAAACTTGTGCTGCAAGGCTTAAAATTTGGCATTAGGGTACCTTGAAGCATATGAGAAACCATGAATTACACTTTAGGCATTATTAGTCCAATCTTCCTTGAGAAAAACAAAACCCTAGTTGTAGGTCAACTGCTTAGGATGAGAGTTTGTTTGGTCAATTCTTGAGTAAGCTTGAGTGTTTGAGGCCTTCATGTGAATGAAGAGGTATCTTGAATTAATTTGTCATGAAAAATGGGAGGGGAAATTTTGGTTTACAACAGGCTCCTTGATGAAAAGCACAGGTATGATCCGCCTTATAATACCATGGTAAAGATAAAGGTATAGCAGCGGGAGGCCTAGTCTGTACCAATTTCTTTTGAATCAAGGCCGGAAACAACTCTGTATAACTCATTGGAATAGAGTAAAAAGCTTCTCTCTTCTGACCTTGCCCTTGATTTCTGAGGAGGTGGTCTTTGATAGGAAACAATAGTCGAAGCTGTATTTACAACTAGAGTCATAAAAGCAACTTGTTGTTGGTTCTGATGACGTCTTCTTGGTAGTCTAGACTTTCTTTCTTCAACGAAATCATTTGTTTATCTCTCTTTCTTCCTAGAATACCCATATGATTGTTTCTTCATTCCTTCATATTTTGTCAAGCGTCCTTGTAATACGGTGGGAGAACTAACTTTACTAGTTTTGTGCTTTTATCGCAAATGTTCCGGTTAGAAAGAGTCGCCACCGAATTTTCTTTTACCCAACAAAGGAAATGGTGAAAAGAACAGGAATGACTATTTCAAATATTTTTGAGTTCGGGGGGTAGATTATGGAAAGGGAAGGTGTTAGCACCCTTTCTATCCATAGTTATCTACGGGCTCTTAGTTGCTAGCTCACTTTTGAAAATGCTTTGTGTTTGTGTGTTTTGAAAATATTTTTGAAAAGACGCCTTAGTATGGAAAACTTTGTAATGTTTCTCGTATCGCTGATAACGTATACAAAGTGTTTCTTGTATTTGAAAATATTTATAAAAAGAGTTTGTGTATATGTGAAAATTTGTTTTGTTTCTTTTTGTGAGCAAGCAACTAGAAGCGGTCTACCTACTCAAATGGTCTTTGTTCTTTTCCACTTTTCCTTTAGGAAGTACTATCTTACTATTTTTTAGTAGGTAGCCCTATCGTTTGATGTTTTGAGGGACAAGCGAGAGTCATCGTACAGTCACAAAGGTAACTCGTAGGGCACTTTAGCAATTTTATCGTAAGATACTAGATCGTTTACCGAAGGCAACATCAAAGGGTCATCGAGGGACTACAATCTTTTTTAACCGAGGGTCTTGGCTAAAGTGTCCTACGTTCGAGGGACATGATTGTTTTCCAAAGGCAACAAGTGAGGATCACCCTAGAGGTACGCGTGTGCGATTGTGTTGTGTTTCAGTTATTTGTCTTTGAATGTTAGGTTTTCTAGAGTTTGTTTTTAGGTCTTTCTAGACAAGCCTATTAAGCATACATCTAGTAGTTAAATATATACAGACAAAATAAAGATGCGGGAATTTAAAACTACGATATTACATCACTTCGGGATGGGGGGAATTGTAAACCAAAAAATAGGAGAAAATATAAATGTCCTAAATTAAACTATTACAACCCGTTCTACAGTTACAAAACTTATAATAATAATGCAAATAGAGTAAACAAACGCGCGGAGAATGGAAAAGAGAAGATATCTAAAATCTTAAAAAAAATTCAAAGTATAAGAAAAAGTGTTTCTTTTTGGTATTTTTATCATTTAAAAAACGGAAATGAATTACGAAATCCTAATTCTACTTAATTTTAAATTAATAAAATAAACTTAGAAGGGTTAAATTAAATTAATTAAATTAACAAAAATTAATTTAATTTAAAAAACATAAATCTAATGTTTTTGTGGTTTTCTAATTTTATGATTTTTTTTCAATTTTATGATTATTAAAAAAAGATTAAAGAAAGTTAAATAAATAAATTTTATAAAAAAAGATGAATGGGTCAATCATGACATTTCATTCTGCCATGCTTGTGTTGACCTCCTCTACATTTTTCAAACCACCATGGAAGGTGGAAAATACCATCATCTTCGATGGGGGTTTTTCTTCAAAACCTGCAAAATCAATCAAACAAAAAAAAAGTAAAACTCTAGATCCATTATATTGAACCTTGTGATCTCAGTGGTGCCATTAGTTTGGCCTAAAGACGCTTGTAACATGAGATCCAAATATTTAAAAGCTTTGTGCCCTAACAATGGCACGGTCTTATTTCTGCATCAAGACTCACATGTAAAACTTCAAATACATTCCAATGATGCATATGAACAGATTAATTATGTCAGCAACGGTTAATAATGCATGAGATCAAAGTTTCAGATCTTCACCACACTTACCAACCAGCGTTAATGGGAGAATGGGTTTTGGACTTGAAAGGGCTTGATTATGAGTGTGGTTCAATTCTTGGAAGCCTCAGGAATGTGATTTGGTCGTTTGTTTGGATTGATAACGCCTGGAAATGTAGTTACGAATTTTTGCAACTTTAAAAAATTTTTGAGAATCTGGTAGATCTTTGTTATGCAACTTGTGCATGGTCCTTTGGGCTTGCAATGTTGTGTATTTATAGAGGGAAGAGAGGAGTAAACAAACATGGTAAAGAATCAAGCTTTAATGGCATTAACAAAACAAGATAAAACACATTCAAAACTTGCTAAAAATGAGATATATATTACCATTTTCGAATTTGCATGAACCTAGACAGCTTATATGTATCTTGCACGAATTAATGGGCTCCAAAGAGGATCAAATCCAGCCCATATGCATAGCCCATGTTTTTCTTGTGGTTTTATTCAATTTAATTGATTTTAAATTAAATAAAATCAAGATAAATATGAATAAAAATCAAAGCCATGTATAAATGGACTTAGAGGTCCTCTAAGATGTTTTCTACATGTTTAAAGTCCAAAAAGTAGGCTCATTGGTTCAAAATTGCAATTTTGCTCAATTTGCACTTCATGAATTTCTTCAAAATTCCCCAACTTGTGCAACTCATAACTTGCTCAATTTTAAACCTTTGAAGATAATATTTGACTTTTTGGAAATCCAAAGATGTCCTCTAAAATCTCTATGTTTATCATTTTTACTTTTGAAGACATTATTTTGATGTAAGTTGCCATGACAAAAAGTGTCTTTTGTTGACTTTTGAAAATGACCTATAATGTATGAGTTCAGATCTTCCAAATGAAGTATTTTTTAGACTTGAGAATAAAATCAAAGATGTAGAGAATTGAATTTTGTTCAAAATTGGATTTGTTTTGCGAAAATTTGATGAAGCATGTGAAAGTTATGCCTGGTCAAAGTTCAGTTGAATTCTCCTAAGGAAACCCTAATTTGACAAATCTTGACTTTTGATGATTTGAGAGCTTTCCATGGAGAATCATGACCAACCCTTGATCAAATGATGAATATCACTTAAAAATGTTGATGTTGACCAAAAATCTTGATGTTTGACTGTATGTTGACCATAGTTGACTTTTTGACCAATACAGTTAATTTGCAATCATCTGAGCCATTGACTAAGAAAACTTTTGATGTAGGGCTTAAAACTTGACATGGACCTTGTTGAGGACCTATTAATAACTATGGAAGCCACTTGATACATTTGAAAACCAAATTTACTTGAGAAACTACAAACCCTAGTTGTGGGCTTTTGGCCTAGGAGGTGCATCTTGACTAGTCAACCCTTGAGTGTCTTGGGTATTTGAGAAGCTTTGAAAGAAAGTCTTGAGAAGAAAAGGGGGAGGGAAAATTTTGAGATACAACATCTGCCCCTGTTCAATCTTCTTAAACCTGAAGAGTTATATTAGCAAGTTCTTAATTCGTGACTTGAAGGTAGAAGACGATTGAACACTTAAGTGCCCATAAATTTGCTCTCGCCTGCGCAAGAAGTTACGTTATTGGTTGATTGTATTGGGAATGGGATTATAGATGCCATTCGGAAAAGTGACGGAGAGTCGTCGGATATAGGCTTATAAATTCCATCCAAAATAACTGTTGACTTCAACTGGAAGAAGAATCAGAATAAATCTTTGGGCGACTTAAATGGAACCAGCAGAGGTCTTGAATTGTCTTTGACTGTATAAGAATCAGAATAAACCTTAGGGTCGATTTAACTGAACCAGAGAAAGCGTCTACCGAAAATGAATCAGGATAAATCATTGGTCGATTTAAACTGAACCAGCAGAGGTCTAGAATTGTCTTTAACCGGATAAGAATCAGAAATCTTAGGGTCGATTTAACTGAACCAGAGAAAGTGTCTACCAGAAACGAATCAAGATAAATTATTAGTAGATTTAAACTGAACCAGCATAGGTCTTGAATTGTCTTTAACTGGATAGGAATCAGAAAAATATTAGGTTTTATTCAACTAAACCAGAGAAAGAGTCTACCGGAAAACGAATCAGGATAAATCATTGGTCGATTTAAACTGAACCAACATAAGTATTGAATTGTTTTTAACTGGATAAGAATCAAAAAAGTCTTAGGTCGATTTAACTGAACCAGAGAAAGAGTCTACCGGAAAATGAAATAGGATAAATCATTGACTGATTTAAACTGAACCAACAGAGGTCTTGAATTGTCTTTAACTGGATAAGAATCAGAAAAATATTAGGGTCGATTTAACTGAACCAGAGAAAGATTCTACTGGGAAACAAATCAGGATAAATCACTGGTCGATTTAAATTGAACCAGTAGAGGTCTTGAATTGTCTTTAACTGGATAAGAATCAGAAAAATCTTAGGGTCGATTTAATTGAATTAGAGAAAGTATCTACCGGAAACAAATCAGGATAAATCATTGGTAGATTTAAGCTAAACCATCAGATGTCTTTTGAGAATGACCTTCTGAGGAAAATGCCGAAATATCCCTTTGTAAGATGTAGCCTACGAGAAGATTGTGAGATCATATAAGTAGTTGATGATGTTCGTCTGTCGATTGATCTTTCCTGAAAAGGTAAAGAGTTAGTTGTATGCAATGTCATCATGTATGAAATGCATTGCGTAATGATGTTCTCAAAATAAATGAGGATGTTCTATATGTGATTCGTATGCATATGATATGACGTTTGTAAAAGATGTATGAATGCGACATGTTTTTGAAGTGCATTTAAAAACTTGAGCACCATCTTTGTCTGGGGAAAATAAAACCCTGATTGTCGCTAGGGAGTATGTGTATCTTCGATCTTCTAGGGATTGCTTCCGCTGGGGACTCCTGCTTGGTGTTTTGAGGAAACTCCACTGAGGAACCTTTATTTTTGCTCTTTGTTTGAGGAAACTCGATTGGAGAGTATTAATTCCTGCTTGTGAAGAAGAATTCAAGAACATTGTTTGTTCATTGATCTATTGGGGAATTTATACCCTAACTGGGGATGGAAGAGGTGGATAACCTTCTGACTTATCTGGGGAAGATAAGGTTGACTGGTATTTGATTTGATTCTAGGTTCCATAGAAACTCTCTGGGGATAGTGGAAACTTCACTAGGGAGAGGATTTTAGCCGGTGATTTATGGTAAAAGCATACTCAAGTTGGGGAGTATTTATGCCTTAATTGTATCCGAAGATGTATTGAATGGGTATCAGAATGATATCCATATCTTGACTGTATCTGAACCGTATCTGAAAGATATACTGAATGAGTATCAGAATAAATCAATATCTTGATCGTATCTGAATTGTATCGAGAAGATGTACTGAATGAATATCAGAATGAATCTGTATCTTGATCGTATCTGAATTGTA
Source organism: Vicia faba (assembly GCA_948472305.1). Taxonomy (NCBI): domain Eukaryota; kingdom Viridiplantae; phylum Streptophyta; class Magnoliopsida; order Fabales; family Fabaceae; genus Vicia; species Vicia faba. The sequence continues at coordinate 1,366,181,700 of OX451735.1, read as the reverse complement.
TCTGGAAGAGAAATCTGGAATGAGTGCCAGAATGAATCTATATCTTGACTATATCTACAGGGTATCTAGAAGTGGATCTGGAATGAGTGTCAGAATGAATCTGTATCTTGATTGTATCTTAATTGTATCTGAAGTGAATCTAGAATGAGTGCCAGAATAAATCTGTATCTTGATTGTATCTGCACTATATCTAGAAGTGGATCTGTAATGAGTGTCAGAATGAATCTATATTTAGACTGTATCTGAACTCTATCTAGAAATGGATCTGGAATGAGTGTCATAATGAATCTATATCTAGATTGTATCTGAATTGTATCTAGAAGATGCATTTGAATGCGTATCAGAATGACATCCATATTTGGATCGTACCCGAATTGTATCTGCAAGAGAATCTTGAATGAGTGTCAGAATGAATATATATCTAGATCGTATCTGAACTCTATCTGAAGCAAATCTAGAATGAGTGCCAAAATGAATCTATATTTAGATTGTATCTGAACTGTATCTAAAGAGAATCTAGAATGAGTACCAGAATGAATATATATTTAGATTGTATCTGAATTGTATCTAAAAACTGTTGGCAATCTCTATCTGTTTAGGAACTGGCATGATGTGTGTAATGTATTGGTGCATTTGTCGGGAGAAGATTAATACTCCTTTGTCCTCTAGAGCAATCTACCGGAGATATTATAGGGATCGTCCATGGAAGTGATTATGTGGTAATTTGTGGATAGCTTGAACTTTGACCTAACTCCTGGAGTCTTGAGTAAATGTTGATCCGGGTGATAAGTCTTCTACTAATAGATAGGTGACAAGATGACGGGACATAGTCATACACTTTAATCCCTAGCTTTTGCCTGGACTGTCCTTTTAGATTTTCAGTCCACCGGAATACCCCTTTTTGCCCAAGCCTCCTTTTCAGGTTTTCGACTTGCCAGGTGTACAGTTTTATTTATATATCCCTAATTTTTTCCCGAACTTTTTTGGTTCGCTGGGATGCTCTTATTTTTCCTAGGCCAGTCAACCTTGCGGGTCTTTTTTTCATGCGTAGTATTTTATGAGTATGTTCGTGTTCACAGGGTGCGGAGAATTATCACTGTCCATAGTAGTAAGCGTTTCAGCACTGTCAGAAAATGTTTGCTTGATCATACATGGCCTTTTTCTGGAACTCATCTTCAATGCCCCAAGTGATTCAGATGGAGATCTACCCCTGGTTATTCGACACTTTTGAGAGATTCTTTGAATCTTGACTTGACTGCCCTAGATCAGTTTGACACCATGTCATGCCCCTAGATTACGAAAGGCCTATTACTGGAAATGTCTTTTCATCTGAGGTGATTCTGTTCATTGAGAGGATTTCTGTTCATTGAATATCCGTTGTGTGAATTTCTCTGCTGCCGAATAATTAGTCATATGCAAACAATGGCATTTAAAAAATGAAAAGCATATGTCTATCTTGAAGTTTTAAAAATGCATTTTTAGTAAACAAACTGAATTTTGTAAGAATATGAATTTAACTCAAGATTTATAATGAACCTTACGGGAGTCAGGATACCTTTTGTAACAATATGCTTTCAAACTAACCCATGCTTCAGTTAGGACTTTTAAGGGTTGTAATGTGGTCTAGTTCACGATGTAAGAAACAAAGGATAAAGGCTCAAAATTTATTTGTACCCAACCTGTTCTTCGTGATATTCTTCAGTTATATACCCAACTAATTGTGCATTTAGATACTAATTGAGTCTGGAATCTTTGCCCTGATATTTCGGTGATGGTTCAAATACCAAAAGTTTATTTGAGAAGGCAGTCATTTTTCTTGTAACATTTTTTCTTTTATTGAGGATTTGTAGCGACCTCTTTTTTTATATTTTATTATCCCTACCTTTTTCCTGAACTGTTTCTTTTGTGATTACAGTCACCGGAATACCCAGTTTTTTCTTAAGTCTCCTTCATAGGTTTTGACTTAACGGGCTTTTCTTTTGAAAAATAATGACTGTCTGTTTTAGTGATTATGGGAAACCATCACTGTCTTTTGATTTAAAAGAGCATCTTTGACACTATTCGTCGTGTATGAAGGTAGAGCTTGCGACTGAATGCACATTTGAATTAACTGAGAAACTACCCTGCCCCAGGTTATGATTAAAGGATTCAATTTGTGTGAAAAAGAAAAATCCTACTTCTTAGGCTCAAAGGGGTTGGCTAGGGATTATCTTCCTTATAACTCCACTGTTTAGGATTTGAAACAACGCATGTACACCGTCAGCAAGGTCTGCTCAAAAGCATACTGTATGGGATTATGGTATTGTTTTCGTCATCCTTCCTCTAAAGGCTTATAGATTTTAATTGAGAGTTGAATATCACAAAATGGAAGTAAAAGCATAGTTTCAGTATAGTGAAAATGAATGGATTAATTCAAGACAAACATATGAAATGCATTAATGGAATAGATAAGTTTGACATAAAATAATTGTTCGAACAATAAAAAAAATTACAATTTGAAAATTCTAATGAACAAAAATCCTTTTTGTCTGAACTTGTCACTTCAGATGGTGTGCCTTTGAGGGATGACAAGAGAATTTTGTCTGACCATCTTGTGTGAACTCCGGCACTCATTCGTCGATCAAGTCTTAAATATTATTTTTCAATGCCAAACAACTATTAGTGTCATGCCTATGACTATTGGAATGATAAGAGCATCTCACATTAGGATTGTACTGAGGAGAGGAGGTGTTGGGATTCTTAGGAGGATCCTTCAATGTAATCAACTCCGTCCTCAACATGTGTTACAATACCTGAGCCAAGGACATGTTGATTTTGGTGAATTTCCTTCTGGGCATGTCCTGTTTATACTGATTGTCTTTTCATTGTTGTTGCACTAGTACTAGATTAGAGGTTCGCACCATCCCTACAGATTGGTTGAGATCACTCTTATTACGATCCTTCTGGTCGTACACAGTACTGGACTCCTTCTTTCCGTTGTATGATCTCTTCTGAGTACTTGAAGATGAAGTCCCCTGAATTACACCGCTCATGATTTTATTTTCAACATATTCCCACATGAACATGTCACCCAATTCTCTATCTGCCAAGAGAGGTTGATCATTGACTAGGCCCTAAATTCTAGCAGTTTACCCCAGATGGTCGTATTTGTCCTGATGAAGCTTGCTGATGAGAATCCTCAACTCTTCTTATCCCTGAGATAAATTTTGGATAAGAGTCATCTGACTATTCATCTGGATTCTCATCCTTTCCATCTCAGCTTGTAGTTGTTTCAACTGGTCATCCTTGTTGTCGTCGGTATTTTTCTTGGTCAAGTTCCCAGCGAGGAGTGCTTTTAATTCTTCTTGCCCCTTGGATAGATTCAGGAACATTTCCTTGAATTGAGCATCTTGAGTTTTGAGATCCCTATCATTCTGTTCGGGAGCCATCTTCCTTGCTGAAATAAACAGCGAGAATATGAGAAACTAGTCTTGAGAATACATGTTATATAATGACATGCATGCAATATTTTCAAGGATCTTGTGGGGTAAACACAAGAAGATGTTAGCAACTAAATCTGATTGCAGCTTCGATTGAAGAACTTCGTATCTTTGAATGTCCTTCTACGAGAATCAAGCTCACCGTGTCGAGTGGGTCATAGCCACTGACTTTAGACATCATGCTTTGACGGCATTGGCTAGAGGAAAATAAATCCCCTTGCCTCTTACTAGACATTTGGTTTATCATAACCTGTATCACAAGCCCTTTGAGATCCTTGAAATGGTTAATAAAAATGCTATAGCATGATGTCATGATGTGTATGCTATACACCAAACAAAAGTGCAAGGTGATGTAAACAAGTAAGCTTTGCAAGAAGTCCAAGTTATTGGATAATGACTACAAACAAGTCCTGTAAGAAATTCACGTCGTTAGATGATAAATACAAACAAGCCCTGCAAGGAGTTCAAGTTGTTAGATAGTGAATGCAAACAAGTCACACAAGTAGCCTTAGCTTCAGGCTTGCATGGAGTTTATAGATAAGTACCCTCTTGAAGTTTTAGTTGGCTCAACCTGTCCTATAAGAAGGTAAAGGGGTTCTAAGGAATCTCAATATCACTGATCTTTCTTCATCGGGAATTATTTCAGCTCAAGCAATCTTTTCTCGCGACAAAAATATCCCGAAAGTCCAATCTCAATGAGTGTAGTATCGAGTATCAACCAATCTTCAGTTTTGCACCGAAGTCGACTATCTCACTACTTTCTAATGGCCAAGTTTGTTCAACTAAGGTTCTAAGGTCATTTAGTGCTTCATGACACTACACAGCAATCTCGTATTCTCCTTGATTCAACATAAAGGATACCGGTACCAACAAATGTGTCATACTAATGTAGCCATTGCTTCCACCATGTCGGTATTATGCTACACAGTCCCCACGATCTATTGCTACTTACCTAATGTGCCTCAGATCCGGGTATAGGATCTATACAAGAATACCCAAACATAAACCTGAAATGTAAAGCAAGCAAGTTAAACAAGTTAAGTATTTTAAATATGATCTAGCTCTAATGTAACCCCACTTTTAGTGTCATGTCCCCAGCAGAGTCGCCAATTCTGTAATATGGTGTGAAAACTGACTTTACTGGTTTTGCATTTTTATCGCAAATGTTGCGATTAGCAAGAGTCGCCACCGACTTTTATTTTATCCAACAAAGGAAAGAGTAAAAAGAACAGGAAAGACCTTTTCAAAGATTTTTGAGTTCGGGGGGTAGATTATGGAAAGGGAAGATGTTAGCACCCTTTCCATCCGTAGTTATCTATGGGCTCTTAGTTGTTAGCTCACTTTTGAAAATGCTTTGTGTTTGTGTATTTTGAAAAGACGCCTTAGTGCAGTGAACTTTGTAATATTTCTCTTATCATTGAGAATGTATACAAAGTGTTTCTTATCTTTGAAAATATTTAGAAAAAGAGTTTGTGTATATGTGAAAAATTGTTTTGTTTGCTTTTGTGAGCAAGGAACTATAAGCAGTCTACCTACTCGAATGGTATTTGTTCTTTTCCTCTTTTCCTGTAGATAGTGATATCTTACTATTGGTTAGTAGGTAGCCTTATCGTTGGATGTTTTAAGGGACAAGCGAGGGTCATCGTACAGTCACGAAGGTAACTCGTAAGGCACTTTAGCAATTTTATCGTAAGGGACTAGATCGTTTACCGAAGGCAGCATCAGAGGGTCATCGAGGGACTACGTTCTTTTTAATTGAGGGTCTTGGCTAAAGTTTCCTACATTTGAGGCACATGACTATTTTTCTAAAGGAAACAAGTGAGGGTCACCCTATAGGTGCGCGTGTGCGAATGTGTTGTGTTTCAATTATTTGTCTTTGAATGTTAGGTTTTCTAGCGTTTGTTTTTAAGTCTTTTCATACAAGCCTATTAAGCATACATCTAGCAGTTAAATATGTACAAACAAAATAAAGATGCGGGAATTTAAAACTATGCTATTACACCGCTTCGGGATGGGGGGAATTACAAACCAAAAAATAGGGGAAATATAAATTTCCAAAATTAAACTATTACAACCTGTTGTACAATTACATAACTTATAATAATAATGCAAATAAAATAAACAAACGCGTGGAGAATGGAAATGAGGAAATATCTAAAATTTAAAAAAAAAATCTAAGTATAAGAAAAAGTCTTTCTTTTTGGTATTTTTATTGTTTAAAAAATGGAAAATAAATTACGAAGTCCTAATTCTATTTAATTTTAAATTAATAAAATAAACTTAGAAAGGTTAAATTAAATTAATTAAAATTAACAAAAAATAATTTAATTAAAAAAACATAAATCTAATGTTTTTGTGGTTTTCTTGATTTTATGATTTTTTTTAATTTTATGATTATAAAAAAAAAATTAAAGAAAGTTAAATAAATAAATTTAAAAAAAAAAGAAAAGAAAGATGAATGGGCCAATCATGACATTTCATTTTGCCACGCCTACATTGACCTCCTCTGCGTTTTTCAAACCACCGCGGAGGGTGAAAAACACCATCATCTCCGATGGGTGTTTTTCTTCAAACCTGCAAAATCAATCAAGCAAAAAAAGCAAAACTCTAGATCCATTATATTGGACCCTGCGATCTCAGTGGTGCCATTAGTTTGGCCTAAACACGCCTGTAATGTGAGATCCAAATCTTTAAAAGCTTTGTGCCCTAACAATAGCGCGATCTTATTTCTGCATCAAGACTCACATGTAAAACGTGAAATACATTCCAATGATGCATATGAACATATTAATTATGTCAGCAACGATTAATAATGCATGAGATCAAAGTTTCGAATCTTCACCACACTTACCAACCAGCGTGAATGGGAGGAGGTGCTTTGGACTTGAAAGGGCTTGATTATGAGCGTGGTTCAATTCCTCGAAGCCTCGAGAATGTGATTTGGTCGTTTGTTTGGATTGATAACGCCTGGAAATGTAGTTATGAATTTTTGCAACTTTGAGAAAGTTGGTAGAGCTTTGTTATGCAACTTATGTATGGTCCTTTGGGCTTGCAATGTTGTGTATTTATAGAGGGAAGAGAGGAGTGAACAAACATGGTAAAGAATCAAGTTTTGATGACCTTAATAAAACAAGATAAAACACATTCAAAACATGTCAAAATGAGATATCTCTTGCCATTTTCGAATTTGCATGAACCTAGACAGCTTGTATGTATCTTGCATGAAATAATGGGCTCCAAGGTGGATTAAATCCAGCCCATATGCATAGCCCGTTATTTTCTTGTGATTTTATTCAATTTATTTGATTTTAAATTAAATAAAATCAAGATAAATATGAATAAAAATCCAAGCCATGTATAAATGGACTTAGATGTCCTCTAAGATGTTATGGACATGTTTGAAGTCCAAAAAGTAGGCTCGTTGGTTCAAAATTGGAATTTTTTTGAATAACCATGTATTAAAAAAAATTTCACAAATAACCGCATTTCGGAAAAAATTACGCAAATAACCATGTTTCAGATGACTCCCCAAAGGAGGAGCCATCTGAATTGGCGCATGCACCCATTTTTTAAGGGGAGGCGCCATCTCACTTGGCGCCTATGTGCTTAGGGCATGCCCTAAGCCAAGTGAGATGGCGCCTAGGTGTTATTTTAGGAAAAAAATTGATATTTTTTTTGGTCCGGTGCGTTGCGTGTTGGATACAGGATCAACAAAATGGACTTTTTATTTTTAAAAAAATAATTACATCCAACTGTATTACATTGAAATAACAGATAAAAAACAGATAAAAAAACAGATAAAAAAATACAGGAAAAAAAAAACTGATAAAAAAATACAGGAAAAAAAACAGATAAATCAGTGATCCCCCGGAACCCAGTAATGACCCCCGGTTCCGCATCCCCGTCCTCGTCTTTCTCGTGCTGGGTGTCGTCGCGTTTTCTGCTGCGGCAGGGTCGATGGCCCATCGAAGTCAATGCGGTCCGGATCCATAAAATCAGTCAGATCTCCATATCTAGAAGATCCGCTTTGGTACAGTCGGTTACCCATACCCTCAAAGTTTGGTCGTGTTGGCGGTGGGTGGGGTTCCATGGTGGGTCTGTAGCATTGATCGTCTGAGTACGGTGGGTAGAAAGGAAATGGATCTTGGGGTGTTTGGTATTGAGGATGTTGGGTGGTTTTGTGATATTGTGGTTGATGGTAGGCTGGGTCAGTTTGTTCGTAATCTTCCGACATTCTCATATCAGGGCTAAGGCTGGATGTTGAGGGGCCCATATTGGGATATACGGAAGACTGAAATTGTGTGTGGGGTATGCGAGTGTGCTAGTATTGTGATTGGTATTGTGGTTGGGTGTGAGGCATATCGGGGTATTGGTAGTGGGGTGGTGATTGTGGTTGGTTGTGTGGCATTTGAGTGTAATTGTGTTGTGGTGGGGACTGTGGTTGGGTGTTTGTGGGTCTGTTTCTTCTTCGGGGTTGGTGGGAGGTTGATGGGTTTTGGGTTTGTTGTTGGGGAAACGAGGGTTGTGCCCATTGTGTGCGTGGGTCAACCAAGTACCTTGGATGAGACACGTGCATTTCAGGGTTACTAATCGACTTGTACCAAGACAAATATTGATCTGTGTGTCGCATATTACCTTGATTAAGGAAAACCGGGAATTGCAAGACATAGCGGTGACGCCTCTGCCACATCTTACACCATTCCAGAGCGAAGTCTTTCCAGTTGGTAAGACCCCACTGAGCGTCGACCCTTTTAAGATGCCATGGGGACAAACAAGTTGGATCACTTGGTATCTCTTGATGCATTCCGAACTGCATCTTCACACGGTCGTTGTGGTGCATCTCCACAATGTTGAACCGAATGATTGCAGTCTTCGCGGTCCAAGTTGTTGCATCCTCCGGGTTTGGATCATGGCCCAAACCCAAATATGGTCTCCAGACGAACTGCGATAAAATTTAAATCAGGTTAACGCAAAAGTAATGTATAAATAATTTAAATGAAGAAAAGTTAAAAGCTACGACGTACGTCATCCGGGCCTAAGTGATCCAACAGATTGTGGTATAGTGCGACATTGAATCTTGGATTCTTGTTGTAATCCATACCCCTCACGCAGTACCTAAAGAAAATGAAAAACATTTTATTCTTAGCATATATTTGGTTAAGAGATGAATAGTAATAAATGATATAACTTGATGATGGGGTTTAAGGACTCCATCCTCCACCAACCCCAGGCTTGTAGTAAAAAAGCGCACCCATAAAATGTACATTTTTCCTTAACTGCATTTTTGCACAAGGAACTGTATAGGTGGGCTAAAACTGCAAAACCCCAACTATATTTTCTTGTTTTTTCAAAATTTCTTAGTAAATGTAAATACATAAAATTTACACTATTTCCCGTACTTTCGGGAAATAAAAAGGTACCAAATAGTATCATAAGATAAGTTCTGGCTTTTACTACCCTGTCTTGCTCGGAGGAATTTTCGTTTAATTCCAAACTTGCATAATGACTTTTCAGCTCAGTGAGTAGTATTCCCTGACCTCTCGCACCACCACTTTCAACCATATCCCTGCCCAACAGTTCTTCACACTGAGAGTTGGGTTGTTGAACCGACCCGTTCACGGCCTTACCGTCGACAGGGAAACCTAGTAGCATGTACACATCCTCTAGCGTGATGGTACATTCACCTATTGGTAGGTGAAATGTATGGGGTCTCTGGTCTCCACCTTTCCAACATTGCAAGAATGAACTTTGAGTCAATGGTGCAGTTGGAGATCTTTATGACATGTCCAAAACATGTGTATTCCAGATATGGTACGATAAATGGGTCGGGAGCCAGGTAGTTATGAGAACGGATTCTGAATCTTTTTGTGTCCTGAGTTCATAATGTAAAAGGTGTAAGATTAAGTAAGACGAACAAAGCATTATCTGAAGTATGAAAAATGTATAACCAAAATAGAAACTTACAAATGCGGCAATGTTTTCCCTTGTGCCTCTGTAAGAATCGCCCATTGTTAGAAGAGTCATTATTTAAAATGCTTGAGATTATGAAAGACTTAGGAAGAGATAGAGAGTATGAAAGACTTAGAAAGTGTAAGATATTATGAAAGATTTCGTAGCAGGGAGTGATACTTGTGTGAGTGTGAGAGATGTATGATATGGTATATATTTATAGGCAAAAAAATTTCATATAGTGGTTGCTGGTGCTTGCATGCATGCGAAGTGTCACTCTTGCAGGCTAGGTGGCAGCCTAGGGGGTTACATATATGCATGCATGTACAAAAAATGAAACGTGTCACTCTTGCAGGCTAGGTGGCAGCCTAAGGATGTATCACGATTGGACAGTAAGGGAGGCGCCATTGGACTTGGCGAAAGAGTACAAAAATGAATGGTTTCGCCACCCCAATTGGCGAATAAGAGGTGTCCTTTGTTGCAGGCTAGGCTCAGGCTACGTGACAGCCTTTGGGATGCCTTGCCTGAATGCATGTAACCTCATTGGAGGTGATGGGAGGAGACTTACAACATACAGTATAGGTGCAGAGTAGGCGCAGGCTAGGTGGCAGCCTAGGGGGTTACATATATGCATGCATGTATCACGATTGGACAGTAAGGGAGGCGCCATTGGACTTGGAGAAAGAGTACAAAAATGAATGGTTTCGCCACCCCAATTGGCGAATAAGAGGTGTCCTTTGTTGTAGGCTAGGCTCAGGCTACGTGACAGCCTTTGGGATTCCTTGCCTGAATGCATGTAACCCCATTGGAGGTGATGGGAGGAGACTTACAACATACAGTATAGGTGCAGAGTAGGCGCAGGCTAGGTGGCAGCCTAGGGGGTTACATATCTGCATGCATGTATCACGAATGGACAGTAAGGGAGGCGCCATTGGACTTGGCGAAAGAGTACAAAAATGAATGGTGTCGCCACCCCAATTGGCGAATAAGAGGTGTCCTTTGTTGCAGGCTAGGCTCAGGCTACGTGACAGCCTTTGGGATGCCCTGCATGTAACACTATTGGCAGCCTTGGGGGTTGCATCCTTACTTAATTGAAATTTTTAGTCTTACGTTTATCATAACATTGATTCACTTAATCTGTCAAATCTTCCAACCTTCAAACGTTCTTACAATCAAACCTTCAAACAATCAAACATATAAACTTTCGAATAACTCATAAAGTTCAAACATTCCAACCTTCAAACCTTACAGCATTCAAACCTTCATACAATCAATAAACTTCAAACATTCCAACCTTCGAATCACTCATAAAATTCAAACATTCCAACCTTTAAACCTTCAAACAAGTCTACGCAATGGCCTCTGCACCATAATTTGTCGTCAAAGCACATTTCAACGGTGAGACATACATTTGTCCCACCGCTGGGTTTTTCTTTAGAGACACAGACAACATTCGATTTCTCTTAAACGGGAAAGCCAATTTCTCTTACTTTAAAAAACGATTGGAGGCCAAACTTGAACGAGGCCCGCTGTCCCAGATATTTTATCAGAATCTAGTTTTTTTTGGAAACAACCAAGTAATTTTTTATAAGGTTGAAGTTCAAGATGACGAGGATCTCCAGAATATGTTTTCCAGCCATGTCTATTATGTGTACGACTCTATTGAGTTGTACGTTATGCTGCGAGAGCCTCAGGTGACACAAGAGGTTGATCCTTTGGAGAATGAACAAGCTGAGGTAGATGCAGTTGATGATGAAGAAGAAGATGACGAGTTAGAGTTTGATGAAATGGTGAATGATGATTCCGACGATGATGGCATCCCTAGTATTCCTGCAAACGAAATATACACACCACCTCCGCACATGACAAACTTCAACATGGGCGGAGATGAACCTTCTACTGACTTATTTTTTAATCCGTATATGCAGTCGGATGAAAATTTAAAAGAGAAGGACAAGTTTCGTAACAGAGAGGAATGCATCAGGGCCATTAAAAAATTCCACATGCTCAACTCGGTTGATTTTAAGGTGGACCATGTCAACCCGGAAAGGTACAAGATCAAGTGTGTCCACCCTGACTGTATGTTCAAGTTGACCGCATCATACAGATTAAGAGGTGACTGCTGGGTCATAGGTTCCATGACTACCCACACTTGTGTAAGTTCCACTCAATCACAGGACCACCGAAAACTCAACTACGATCTCATCTGTCAAGAAATCCTACCCCTGGTCAGCAACGACCCATCTTTGAAGGTGAAAACAATCATCTCCCACATCACCATGATTTTTAACTGCACTCTGTCTTACCGTAAGGCATGGTTAGCAAAGACTAAGGCGATTGAAAGGGTGTACGGAAACTGGGAGGAGTCATACCAAGACCTTCCCCGCTACCTGAATGCACTCAAGACGTATTCTCCAGGTAGTGTTTACATTCTGGAAACAGTGCCAGCATACGCCCAAGATGGTAGTCTACTAAATGGAAACGGAATATTCAGTCGAGTGTTTTGGGCATTTCAACCATGCATCACAGGGTTTGCATCATGCAAACCAATTATACAAATTGATGGAACTTGGTTGTATGGGAAGTACAAAAGCACGCTACTGATGGCAGTTGCACAAGATGGCAACAACATTTTCCCCATTGCCTTTGCCCTTGTCGAGGGGGAGACCGGTGGTGCTTGGAGCTTTTTTCTGAAAAATTTGCGGACACACGTGGCTCCTCAACCAGATCTCTGTTTGATCTCAGACAAACAAGCCTCCATTGAAAGTGCCTACAATAATCCTGCAAACGGTTGGCATGACCCTCCTTCTACGCATGTCTATTGCGTTAGGCATATCGTCCAGAATTTCTCGAGGGAGATCAAGGACAAAACATTAAGGAAAGCGGTTATGAATGCGGGATATGCATTGACACAACCCACATTCAAATATTACCGCAACAAGATCCGTTTGTCAAATCCGGAAGCCGGTAGGTGGATCGATAATATTCCGGTGGAAAAATGGACTAGGTCATACGATAATGGCCAAAGATGGGGGCATATGACAACGAATCTTATTGAATCAATGAATGGGGTATTCAAAGGCATACGAAACATCCCAATCACTACCTTGGTAAAATCTACGTATTTTAGGATGGCTGCGTTATTTGCCAAAACAGGTGAAATATGGAATGCGGTGTTGCAATCGTGACAACTATGGAGTGAAAGCTACATGAAATACATTAAGGCTGAAAGTGCTAAAGCCAACACTCATATGGTTATACGGTTTGACCGACACAACCACAACTTCATTGTGAAAGAGACAATCGACCACAATGAAGGCCTGCCAAGACAAGAATATAGGGTCATGCTACCTTCTCAATGTTGCGATTGTGGCAGGTTTCAAGCATTTCGTATGCCTTACTCTCATGTCATTTCCGCTTGTGCTCATACCCATTAAGACGCGCTGCAACTTCTATCAAACATTTAGAAATCTGAAACGTTGCTCAACGTTTACAACAACAACTTTCCTTTGGTAGCAAAACCAGATTATTGGCTTGCATACGACGGTGAAATAGTGTGGCACAATAACCAAATGCGAAGGAACAAGAAGGGTCGTCCCAAAAGTAAGCGCGTCACAACAGAAATGGACGATCTTGACAAGTTGGAAAGAAAGTGTGATTTATGCCGTCAGGTCGGACACAATCGCAAAAATTGTCTGAATCGGGCGTCTGCCTCGACCACATAAAAATTGTAATACATAAAATCTTTCCTTAATTGTGTTGTAAACATTTGGGTTTTTCGTTAACAGATTTTGCTACAATTAATAAAACGCGTACAAGAATAATTAGCGATATTCCGTCTATGAAATTACAACTGTTAACACAATTTCATCTGACCCATGCATCATCAACATTACATCGCTGTCTGTTTTGACTTCCTCCAACCATACATTAGGTCTTCCTGTCGCATGTGAGGTTGTTGTTCTTTTTCGCTGGATCCTTCGAATTTTTTCCCCCTCCGCAATGTCTCCATCTAGCCATCGCATCAACTCCCGCTTCAGACGCTCCATGGAGTGAATGTGCCAGAATTTCATTTTCATCGCAGGTTTCGTGGCGGAGAAGATAACGTAACCATCTCTGCTAAAAATCATAGGCTACGTCATGACGCAAATAACAGAGTACAAAATAAAAATACAGTGCGAGAAAGTGTGCGAAATTTCGGAGAAACGGACGAATTATTTATAAAACAGCATTTTGACCTAGTTTTGCCGTAGGAGCCAAGTGAGATGGTGCCTCCTCTCACTTTTAAGGAGCATGCACCATCTCACTTGGCTAAAAGCCAAGGGAGGCGCCAAGTGAGATGGTGCCTAGGGCAAAAGTGGAGGTGCATGCGCCAATTCAGATGGCTCCTCCTTTGGGGAGTCATCTGAAACATGGTTATTTACGTAATTTTTTCCGAAACCTGGTTATTTGCGAAATATTATTTTAATACATGGTTATTGTAAATAAAAATTTTCAAAATTGCAATTTTTCTCAATTTGCACTTCATGAATTTCTTCAAAATTCCCCAACTTGTGGAACTCATAACTTGCTCAATTTTCAACTTTTGAAGATGATCTTGGACTTTTTGGAAAGCTCAAGGTGTCCTATACAATCTCTATGTTGATCATTTTTCTTTTGAAGACATTATAATGATGTAAGTTGCCTTGACAAAAAGTGTCTTTTGTTGACTTTTGAAAATGACCTATAATGTATGAGTCCATATCTTCTAAATGAAGAATTTTTTGGACTTGAGAATAAAAGCAAAGTTGTAGAGAATGTAGTTTTATTCAAAAAGGGCTTTGGTTGGGGAAAGGTTGATGAAGCATGTGAAAGTTATGCCTGGTCAAATTTCAGTTGACTTCTCCTAAGGAAACCCTAATTTTACAAATCTTGACTTTTGATGATTTGAGAGCTTTCCTTGGGGAATCATGATCAACCCTTAATCAAGTGATGAATATAACTTCAAAATGTTGATGTTGACCAAAAACCTTGAAGTTTGATTGTATGTTGACCATAGTTGACTTTTTGACCAATATAGTGGATTTTCAATCATATTAGCCATTGATTGAGAAAACTTTTGATGTAGGGCTTGAAACTTGACATGGACCTTGTTGAGGACCTATGAAGAACCATGGAAACAACTTGAGACCTTTTCAAACCAAATTTACTTGAGAAACTCCAAACTCTATTTGTGGGATTTTGGCCTAGGAGGTGCATCTTGACTAGTCAACCCTTAAGTGTCTTGGGTATTTAAGAAGCTTTGAAAGAAAGTCTTGAGAAGAAAAGGGGAGGGAAAATTTTGGGGTACAACAGTCCTTCCGTGACAGCTTCTTTTAGACGAACACCTGTGCTTACCATTTCAGTGAAACCACTTGGTGCACTAGCAACCATCCTTTCATAGTAAAATGATCCCAGAGTTTTGAGAAAGACCCTAGTCATTTCTTATTCTCCCATAGGGGGTATTACTTGGACAGCAATCTCGCGCCAACACTTGCATATTCTTTAAATGACTCTTTATCCTTCTGAATCATCGCCCTCAGTTGGTCAAGGTCAGGTGCCATAAATATATTGTACTTGTACTTCTTGATAAAAGCTTCACCCAAATCATTGACGGTACAGATACTGCTATTATCCAAACCCATATACCACTTTAATGCAACATCAATTAAGCTATCTTGGAAGAAATGAATAAGTAAACACTGATCATCATTATGAGTGGACATCTTTCTGATATACAGCACTAGGTGGTCACGAGGAGAAGCGTTTCCCTTGTATCTCTCAAATTCTGACACCTTGAACTTCGCTTGTACTTTTATGTAGAGTTCACTGACATTTTGCACGAATAATTCTTTTCCTCAAAGAGCCTTCATTTCCTTCTGCATCTCATTAAATTGGTCCTGAAAGTCGTCTAATAGATCATAGAAACCCGCACTTTAACTTGGTGGCGAAATAGGACAATAAGCTTCATCATTAATAATCGGCACAGCATTTACCGAAGGTACACAACATAATGAATCTCATTTCTAGAAACAGGAGCAGCATGCACCACAGAAGGCGCAGTAACAACAATTGCTTGAGCAAATGGAGCAACTTCAGAATCTGGATTATAACCATCTGGCATAAATTTTCCAGGAATTCCACACAGGTAACCTTGAGGCATACGGTTCTGAGCAGCAGTAATGGAAGTAACAGAAACGGGAATGGATAGAAATTCTGAAATAACAATTGTTTTTTATGGCTGAGCAGCATGAGGAGATGGAGGAGAAAGTGGTGGTTGATTCTGAGCAGCCACTAATGATTCCATCAAATCAGTCATATTAGCCATACCGACCTTCAAAGTAATAACTTCTTCGTGCAGCTCGCGATTCTCTTGTTCAAGATTCTCCATTTTCTTCTTGGAATTAGCCCGAGTATTATATCGATGAGATAACTTGCTGACTAAATAAAGTAGAGAAACACAGTAAGACACCTGGGTATGAATAAAAATGCAGGAATACGTGCAAAATGATGTATATGCAATGCATATGATCTATTTATCATTATTTTTATTTCAAGGAACTTAAAGATTTTATAAACGACTACAAACATTAAAGTACTAATATATTTTGAAATACTGAAAATTTTATTATAATAACTTTTGGATTGGATTACAACTTTTAGTACAAGTTTCAATAATCCTAAGCACGAGAGGATAAATATGAAATCTAAAATCCTAAGGAACCAAAGTTGATTAAGATCTCTCCACGCACTGACGCTTTCCCGTAATTCTTGCAATGTGAGCCTTCAACTGCTTGTTCTCTTCTACATACCTGTCGGTGACTTCTTTCCAAACACCAAAGTTAGGAAGTGAGCCACTAGGTCTTGGATGACCTCTAGAGGAAAATAAATCATCTTGCTTATCCATCATCTTCATAGCTCGACTCTCAAGATTCTCAATCAGGTCATCTTTCTCTTTTAATTTTGTTGAGAAGGATACTTCCAAAGTCTGTTACTTGTTCTTCTATGCTTCCTTCTCTTGCTACATTCTAACCAGGGCAAGCTTAAGTTCTTCTAGATCATCTAAAAGAGGAGGAGTAATCCTCACAAACATATCAGATATAGGTTCTTCACGAGAATAAGGCATCTTCAATTGAATTGCTCTTGTTTGTACCCAATGGAAATGTGGTTCTAAAGAAACGACTTCTCTTGGTCCCAAATCTTTTCTACTCTTTTTATGAATATGGCGTCAAGCCTTCTCAATCTCTTTCTTAGCCTCATTGTGATCTCCTCCTTCTTTGAGAAAGAAACCAATCAAATGAATACTATTTGGTTTGTCTCTCATCATATATCCAAGTTGACAGCGTGCAAGAACGGGATTGTAGTTAATTCCTTCCTTTGTACCAAGAAGAGGTACATTGGGAAAACTACCACAGCTATCAATAATATCCACGTCATAATAAGCTTGATGATATAAACCAATATCATAATAAGTGAGAGCCATAATATTCGGGACCCAACGAGGTTCCTTCTTGATATCTTAGAAAGCAACAGACCGAGGTAAGTGAGAAATAAACCACTGATATAATAACAGCGTGCAACAGATGATCATCCCTTCCTGATAGAATTTCGAAGATAGATAGAATAATAAGTATCTCCTAGCAGCGTAGGAACCAGATTCCCAATCATAAAGATTCAAATGGCATTAACATCCACAAACTTATCGACATTAGGAAACAAGAACAAACCATAAGCAAGCAAAGCAAAGATAGCCTCAAAAGTAACTGTACTCTTCATTTTGGAAAAGTAATGGGCTTTATCCAATAGAAACTGAGCAGGTAAACCCCTAATTCCTCCTTTAGTAGTCATAGTATCCTCAATATCAGATTTCATCAAATGGGTCATTTGATCAATTGACTGAGCAAAAATGTGATCCAAGACATGAAACTTGACATGAGTAATCTTAAGGGTCGAAAATGATCCATGGAAGTCATATGGGGCACTAAAAGTCCATTTGTCCTTGTGCAAACTCAAACCCTAATTTTCAGTCATCAGTGCTTGAGGAAGTGTCTTGAGCTGACCAGCCCTTGTGCAGTCTTGGATCAAAGGAGATATTGTGAGAGATTACTTCAGAAATGAGAGGGCAAATTTTGGGGTACAACAGCTGCCTCTGTTCAATCTTCTTAAACCTGAAGAGTTAGATTGGCGGATCCGCCATTCGTGACTTGAAGGTGGAAGATGATTGAACACTAGAGTGCACAGAAATTTGCACTCAGGGATATATTGTCAATAGGCTTATAGATGCCATTTGGAGGAATGATGGTAAACACTTGGAAGAAGTATCAGCATAAATCTTTGGCTGATTTATACTAAAACTTGATGTTTCGCCTGTGGGACAAAAAGGTTAGTAAAATGCAAATGTTTGCATGATATTCACAAGATGTGGTCTTATGCTAGATGCATTTTGTATGTATATGCTATGATGTATGAATGTGGGATGCATATTTGTCCGAGAAAATAAATCCCTGTCTGCTGCTGAGGAAAGTTGGGAAGCTGACTCCCGGATCGCGGTTGGGGATGAAGAGTATACATATCTTCAAACTTTGTTAAAAGGATGCTTCCACTGGGGAATATCTCTTGAATGTCAGTTGTCATCTGGTCGGATCCAGGCTTCACAGCTTGTTGAGGATAAGGAAGTCAACTGCTATCTAGTCAGATTCCAGGCTTCACGGTAACTTATTGGGGAAGAAATAAATTATTTGTTATCTGGTCGGATTTCAGGCTTCGCATAAAATTTCCTGGGGAGAATGAATTTAGGCTATTATCTAGTTGGATTCTCAGTTTCACAATAATTGTCTGGGGATACGGAAGTTAACTGTTATCTGGTCGGATTTTAGGATTTGCAGTAACTTGCTAGGAAGGATGAAGTTGAACTGATATCTGGTCGGGTCCAGGCTTTATAGTAACTTGAAGTGATAACTACTATCTGGTCGGGTCCAGGCTTCATACCTTTTTTTTGAAAAGTTATACTATTATCTGGTCGGGTCCAGGCTTCATAGTGTCTTGGTGGGGATTGTAGCTAGTCGTTATCTGGTCGGGTCCAAGCTTCACAATAACTTGCTTGAATAGACGAATTTGAACTGATATCTGGTCGAATCCAGGCTTCACATGTTTGAGGTGGATGAAGTAAATTGCTATTTGGTCGGGTCCAGGCTGCACAAAAGCTTGTTTGAAAAGACAAAGTTGAACTGATATCTGGTCGGATCCAGGCTTTACAATAACTCGCTTGGGGAACTTAGTTGTTATCTGGTGGGGTTCCAAGTTTCACAACAAACTTTGAGGGGAATTATTATCTGGTCGGATCTAGGTTTCACAATAACTTACTTGAAAAGATGACGTTAAACTGATATTTGGTCGGATCTAGGCTTCACAGTAACTTGTTGGGGTAGAGGAAAACTCTACTGGGGAAAAGAAGTTAAACCTTGGTTTGGTTGAGTCCAGGTCCTTCTATATCTTTGGAGAGTTAAACTATTATCTGGTCGGGTCCAGGTTTCATAGTATTATGAAAGTAGTACTATTATCTGGTCAGGGTCAGGCTTCATAGTAGCTTGAAAAGGTTTTCACTATCATTTGGTTGGGTACAGGCTCTATGGTGACTTCAGAAGTTGACTATTATCTGGTCGGGTCCAGGCTTCATAGTAACTTGAAAATTATACTAATATCTGGTCGGGTCCAGGCTTCATAGTATCTTTTGGAGATAGTAAAGGTTTTATTGATTACTTCACTGGGGATTAGGGGTTGTGGCCCTATGATTTGCAATAGTCTGAAAGGAAAACTCAAGCTGGAGAGGATAAACTCGACTGGGGAATACAGGCTCAGCTGGGGAGGATAGACTCAGCTGGGAAGATAGACTATGTTGGGGAAATCAAACTCAGTTTGGAGTTATGTTACTCGTTGTTTGTTGGGGAAATAAACCATGTTGATGAGTACTTGATGAACTACTGATGAAGGGAGTTCTTTTAGGAAGAGATCCACAAGGCTTCTTTTTGTAGGATCAACTTAACTGGGAAAGAGCTGCCAAGAGATTGAGACCCTGGATGGAGATTAGTTTATTGTAATTGTCTTAGGGGGATAATGTTAATGAAATAACTCTGGGGATATTCCATATACATTAAAGATATGCTTGATACTGTTTAGCGGGACACATGTGCCAAAAGGGTTTAATTATGTTCATATGCATATGTTCGTTCAATTTTAGTCATTGGACAAATTTGTACTCAAAACAAAAACAGAAAGTTTGCACTTCAAAGTATATTTGTATTGATATTTTTCCCATGAATATG
Organism: Vicia faba; assembly: GCA_948472305.1. Classification (NCBI taxonomy): domain Eukaryota; kingdom Viridiplantae; phylum Streptophyta; class Magnoliopsida; order Fabales; family Fabaceae; genus Vicia; species Vicia faba. The sequence continues at coordinate 1,366,161,932 of OX451735.1, read as the reverse complement.
CATTTTTTGTACAAAGAGACGGAGATCCTAGTAAGAGGAAATTGTCGAAAGGAAAGTAAAATTGAAAACAAAAAAATAATAGCCACGTGAAATGATCTTATTGCATTCCAACTCTATTATTGCCCCAGTGTCTTCGAATGCCCCTTGTCGATGACAGAAGTTGATCAGATTGATCTTGGACCGTTTGAACTCGGACCTTGGTAATAAAGTTGACTGTGGTGATTCTATGAGACATAGTCATACGCTTTCAATCCTTAACTTTTGCCTGGACCTCCCTTTCGGGTTTTCAGCCCACCAGGATACCCATTTTTGCCCAAGTCGCCCTTTCGGGTTTTCAACTTGCCGGGTGTACAATCTTTTGCATATATCCCTAACTTTTGCCCAAACCTTTTGGTTTGTCGGGATGCCTATATTTTGCCTAGGTGTGTCAACCTAAAGGATCCTTTATGCGTCGTATTTTTTTAACTATGTCCGTGTTTATAGGATGTAGGATGTCTTCACCATCCATGGTAGTCAACATCATGGCACCTCCAGAGAACACTCTCTTGACAACAAATGGCCCTTCGTAGGTGGGAGTCCATTTGCCTCTGGGGTCGCTTTGTGGCAAAATGATGTGCTTTATCACCAAATCACCAGCTTGATATACTCGAGGCTTAATCTTTTTGTTGAAATCCTTGATCGTACATTTTTGGTATGTCTGACCATGACAAATAGCAGCCAGTCGTTTTTCGTCGATCAAGTTCAACTGATCCAATCTCGTCTGAATCCACTCGTCTTCGCTTAAGCCTGCTTCATTCATAATACTTAGTGAGGGAATCTGAACTTCCACTGGCAAAAAAGCTTTCATGCCATAGACTAGAGAAAAGGGAGTTTCCCCAGTTGATGTCCTAGCTGAAGTACGGTAGCCATGTAGAGCAAATGGTAACATCTCATTCCAGTCCTTATAGGTTACTACCATCTTCTGCACAATCTTCTTAATGTTTTTGTTGGTCGCTTCGACTACGCCATTCATTTTAGGTCTATATGGAGAAGAATTGTGATGCTTGATCTTGAACCGAGTGCACAGTTCCATATTCATAGCATTGTTGAGGTTAGTCCCATTATCAGTGATGATCCTTTCGGGGATACCATAGCGGAAGATGAGGTTATGTTTGATGAATCTGGATACCACATTCTTGGTAACTGAGGCAAACGAGGCGGCTTCGACCCATTTGGTGAAATAATAAATAGAAACCAGAATGAAGCGATGTCCATTAGAAGCAGTGGGCTTTATTTCTCCAATCATGTCAATGCCCAACATTGCAAATGGCCATGGAGCGGTCATGACGTTCAGAGGGATAGGAGGCACATGGACCTTGTCAGCATAGATTTGGCATTTGTGATAAGTTCTTGAATGTTGATGGCAATCAGTCTCCATTATTGATCAATAGTAGCCAACTCTTAAGATTTTCTTGGCCATCGTATGTCTGCTTAAGTGAGTGCCAAAGAGACCATCGTGCATGTTTTCCATAATTTCCCCTGCCTCCTTCTTGTCCACACATTATAGTAGAGTGGAATCATGGTTGCGCTTGTACAATATTCCCTTACTTAGGAAGAATTTGGCTGAAAATCTTCGTAAGAACTTTCTGTCATTGATGGATGCCCCCTCAGGGTATTCTTGTGCTTTAAGGTATCTCATCACCTCATGGTACCAAGGCTTTTCTGTGTCAGTGTCAAGCTCACAGCAGTGTTCAGGTTCGTTGAATCTTTCAATTGTAACCATAGGGGCTTTATTATCCCATCTGACCTTAAACATTGAAGACATGGTAGCCAAGGCGTCGGCCAACTAATTTTAATCCGTAGGGAAGTGTTCAAAGGTGATCTCTTCGAATTAGGGAATCAGGGATAGCACAAGTTCCTTGTAAGGGATGAGATTAGGGTGCTTAGTGTCCCAATCTCCTTTTACTTGGCAGATCACTAGAGCGGAATCCCCAAACACATTCAAATATTTGATCCTCGTGTCAATGGCAGCTTTCAGACCCAAGATGCATGCTTCGTACTCAGCCATATTGTTTGTGCAATTAAAGCATAGTCTGGCGGTGAAAGGAGTGTGGCAACCTTCAGGGGATATGATCACAGCACCAATTCTGTTACCCAAGGCGTTGGAAGCCCTGTCGAAGATCATAGTCCATCTGGATCCTTGTTTAGGTCTGTCATACAATCCAGGTTTTGCACAGTCGTTCACCAGCATGATGTTCTCATCAGGGAAGTCGATGTTCATAGACTGATAATTATCCACAGCTTGATGGGCTAAATGATATGCTAGTACCCTTCCTTTGATGGCCTTTTGTGTTGTGTGTTGAATGTCGTACTCAGTCAAGATCATTTGCCATCTTGCTATCCGTCCGGAAAGGGAAGGTTTCTCGAAGATGTACTTGATTGGGTCCATCTTAGAAATCAACAGAGTGGTATGAGTTAACATATATTGTCTTAGCCGACGAGCAGCCCATGCCAGAGTGCAGCAAGTTTTCCTGAGCAGTGCATATCTGGTTTCACAGTCGGTAAAATTTTTGCTCATGTATTAAATAGCATGCTTTTTTCGGCCAGACTCGTCATGTTGGCCCAAAACACACCCCATAGAGTTCTCTAGTACTGTCAAGTACATGATCAAGGGTCTTCCTTCAACTGGAGGCATGCGGATAGGAAGTTCTTGTAGATATTCTTTGATTTTGTCGAAGGCAGTTTGGAATTCATTATTCCATCTGACTACCTGATCTTTCTTCAAGAGTTTGAAGATTGGCTCACAAGTAGCAGTCAAGTGAGATATGAAGCGGGCGATATAATTTAGGCGACCCAAGAATCCTCTAACTTCTTTTTCAGAATGAGGGACTGGCATTTCTTGGATGGCCTTTACCTTGGAAGGATCAACTTCAATGCCTTTATTTCTGACAACAAAACCTAGAAGCTTTCCAGGTCGTACTCCAAATGTGCACTTGTTAGGGTTTAACCTCAACTTGTATTTTTTCAACCTTTTGAATAGCTTGTGAAGATGATTGAGATGTTCCTCTTTAGTTTGTGACCTGGTAATCATATCATCCACATATACCTCTATTTCATGATGAATCATATCATGAAATAAAGCTACCATAGCCCTTTGATATGTTGCCCCTGCATTCTTCAACCCGAACGACATGACCTTATAACAAAAGGTGCCCCATTGTGTAACGAAAGTGGTCTTCTCCATGTCTTCAGGAGCCATCCTTATCTGATTATAGCCGGAGAAACTGTCCATGAAAGAGAATACTTTATGCTGAGCAGTATTATCTACCAAGACATCAATGTGTGGTAGAGGGAAGTCATCCTTGGGGCTTGCCCTATTCATATCCCTATAATCTACGCACATGCACACTTTTCCGTCTTTCTTTGGCATTGGCACCACATTTGCAACCCATTGGGGATAAGATGTCACGGCTAGGAACCCAGCATCAAATTTTTTCATCACTTCATCTTTCATCTTTTCAGACATGTCAGGCCTCATGCGACGAACTATTTGTTTGACAGAAGGACAATCTTCCTTTGTCGGCAGACGATGAACTACGATGTCGGTATCCAACCCTGGCATATCTTCATATGACCAAGCAAATACTTCCATATAATCATGCAACATCTGAACCAACCTGCTCTTGAAACTGCTTTCCAAGTTAGCACTGATCTTGATTTCCTTCTTGTCTGTCTCAGTACCCAGATTGATGACTTCAACTGACTCTTCGTGCGGATGAATAGCTTTTTCCTCTTATAATAGAAGTCTGGATAGTTATCCCCGGTATATCACAATCTTCCTCACCTTCATCTTCGGCTTGGTTAATTGGACACTCGAAGTCATAGTCGGCAATAGTAGAGTCATTGGCAATAGGATCCATAGTGGATGAGGACCTACAAGAGTGTATGTGTGTGTGCATGTAAGATACATGGCTATTTTAAAAAATGTAAGAAAGGAAAGAAAGATAATGAACACAAAGATTTGAATGCAAAAGAGTCCAATGATTTGTATTGAATGATCATATTATTAGATGAATATAAATAAAACCCTTGACAAATGGACCAAAGTGCCTCGGGCCAGGCACATGGCTTAAAAGTCATTATTTAAATATTACAGACAAAATGTTCTTGAATTGAAAAGAAAAGCAATAAAACAAATGATTACTCCTCAATGAAGGAGATGGGCACGAAGTCCTTTTCATGCCAATTCTGAAGCTCCGTTGTAGTAGGATACACCCAATCCTCAAATGCAGCTTCATCATCCGAATCACCCACAGTAATAACTTCATGGCTTCCAATACGGAGAGGTGGCTTTCCTGCACGAGCACGCCTCACCTCCTTCTGAGCCTTGACGGTGAAACCCAAACCAAAATTGTATGCTTTGAATGGGATATCGAGGAGTTACCCCCAAGTATCCCAGCTTCCTTCTTCAGTTGCAGCGCAAGCATCTTTGACTGAAACCAACTTCGGCACGACCTTAACAACTTTGGACTCATCAGAGGAACATTTGGTAGAAGCAACCATCGGTGGTACAACTTCAAAGGCTTGACACGGGGTCTCAATGAATTATCCATCCATCTCTACATACTTGAAAGAGTTGAGCTGGCTTACCAGAAACTCTTCTTCTCCACAGACGGTGACGATTCTTCCCTTAATCGGATACTTGAGTTTCTGATGAAGAGTTGACGTTACTGCCCCGGCTTTATGGATCCAAGGGCGACCCAAAAAACAAGAATAGGCAGGATGGATATCCATGATGTAGAAGGTGGAGTTGAAGATTTGTGAGCCCACCTTGATTGGAAGATCTACTTCTCCATGAATTGTCCTCTTTGATCCATCGAAGGCCCTCACAATGATATCACTGGGTTTCAAGACTAAACCTTCACAGTCTAGACAGTCTAACGCCCCCTTGGGTAGTACGTTTAGAGAAGAATCAGTGTCGACCAACACATGTGCTAAGGTTGTCCCTTTGCACTCGAAAGAAACATGTAGAGCTTTATTGTGGTTCTTCCCAAGCGGTGTTAGGTCAGCATATGAAAATCCCAAGCCATTATCAGTCGCCAAGCTCGCCATGCAATTCTCAAACTGATCCATTGTGGTCTCATGGGGGACATGAGCCTTTTTCATGAATTTGATTAATGTCCCTGCATGGGCATCGGAACAAAGTATCAATGAAAACATGGAAATCTTAGAAGGGGTTTGCCCCAACTGTTCCACAATCTTGAAATCGCTTCTTTTTATTATTTTCAAGATTTCGTCCATCTCACGGGCGGGAGGTTCTCCATCAGCAACGTCCTTTGCGGGCATTTCTGTCACGACCGGCTCAACAACTTTATCCTTCCCTCTGGTATCAGTACTTGGCTTGGCGGAAGTAATGCGGATGGGTGCCTTTGTAACAACTGGTGGTGAGATATTGGGTGAAAATATTCTCCCAGTTCTAGTCACTTTGCTTGAGCCAGCTATGTTACCAACATCATCAGCTTTGTCTTCTTCGATCCAAGCGTCTTGTTCAATCCCATGGTAAAACACCTCAGCACCATAGTTCCATGGCACTTCCTTGTTTGAAGAGTAGGGAATTGGTCCAGGATTGGTAATTATTAAGGGAGCAACAGTTGGTTCATTTGAAATCCTAATAGGACCTTTGGAGGAGATCCTAAGAGGCTTGTTTGAGATGGTGATAATGGAGAGGTCTTCACATTTATTAGTCAAACTTTTGACAAGCGGAGTCTTCTCAAATATAATTTTGTGGCTATCCATCAGGAGTTGAATGCCTTCCTTTATCCCTTCACATCCATTGAGTTGTTGGGTACAACAAACATAGTCTTTCTCACAGCCAGGGAAAATCCCGGCTTTCAACAGATTCTCTTTGATGATATTCAAAGGAGTAGTCAAGTCTTTAAAAGAAGCAACAAAAATTGTATCTTAAACAGCATTAACACCCTTGCCATGATTTGGCATAAGTGCGGAGATTACACTCGGAGTTGGAGGAGGATCAAATTAAATAGTCTTGTTATCGATCAAATATTGAATTTTATTTTTCAAGGCCCAGTATTGGTCAGTCTCATTCCCGGGGCTACTTGAGTGGTAAGCACATTTGGCGTTCGGATTATACTTTGGTGAAGAGGTGTCTAGATTGGCCGGAGGATCACGTAATGTCACCAAATTAGCCTTTAGTAAGTGTTGTAAGGCTTGATATAGTGACATACCTAACCTCATGAATTGTCTTCTCGGAGTTTCAAATCATTGATGATTAGCATATGGTCTTGGAGGTGGAGTTGGATTGGAGATTCGGACAACATTAACAGACGGATGATCATTCTTCTTGGTACGGGCCCTTCCCCCGTACACAACATTGATTTACTTCTTTGCAGCAAAAGGTTTCTTGACAGGATTGGAAGTGGAAGCAGATGCCAAGGAAATCTTCCCACTCTTGATGTCGCTTTCAACTCTTTCACCGATTAAGATTAACTCGGTGAATCCGGAAGAAGAATAGCCAACCAACAAGTTAAAGAATGGACCAGATAGGATGCCCATAAACATGTCAATGTGCCCCCTATCAGTCAAAGGTGGTTGAACCCTATTGGCCAGGTCTCTCCACTTTTGTATGTATTCCTTCATTCCTTCATTCTTCCCCATTGTCATATCTTGCAACTGTACTCTTGTTGGCGCCAAGTCGGCATTATACTGGTACTGATGGTAGAAGGCGGTAGCTAAATCCTCCTAAGTATTAATACGGTAACCATCTAACTGGTAGAATCATTCTAATTGCATTCCGGTCAAGCTCTCTTGGAAAAAGTGAACCCATAGTTTCTTATCAGCGGTGTGTGGCTATATCTTGCGCATATAAGATTTCAGGTGCAGTTTAGGACAGGAAACTCCATCGTACTTTGCAAAAACTGGTATTTTGAATTTATGGGGAATGACAACCCCAGAGATCAGACCCAGATCATCAAAATCTAAATCGGGGACGGCTTGGATCTCGACGGCTTTCAATCTGTCTTCTAACTGCTTATACTTGACATCGGCAGGTGGATACTACTCGTCAAAATAATCATCACCAGACGCTTGATAATTAATACAGTCGGCCTGGGTACTTCTAACCTCACCAATCTGGTTCTCGTCTTCCTCAGATGAGTCTTCCACTACCGGGATCTAACGGACTTGCTCTTTCAACCTTCTGCCCATGTTGACCAGAGCTCTCTTCTTGGGTTCCTTCTTAACTTCCAGCAATTCCATCATATCTTGTTGCCCCTTGGCTAGGGCCAGTAGAGTCTCTTGGAATTGAGAGTTTTGCGCCTGAAGATCCTTCACAGTTTTCTCTAGATCCATCTTGCTGAAATAAACAACAGAAAGATAAGGAAATCTGTTGTGAGAAAACCTGCCATGTCATGATGCATGGAAGATATATATGAAAATGATTTCAAGGATTAATGAGATTTAAATTTGTATAGACAAAAGAATGAAAAAACGTCCATTTTTATTAATTAGTTCAAAACGATTATAACATGCCTCTTAGGCTTACAAAATAACTTTTTAAGATAAAAAGACTGAACGCATCCTCTTCGGTGCAAGGTAGGCATTCACACTTTGCTCTTCTTGTAGCTGCTTTGTAAGCTCCAAGACCCTCTTCTCACTAGCATATAATGGATCTTCGAAAGTATCTCGTTCTTCCTTTAGCTGAATTCAACCCTTTTGCAAGTCTTCGAGAGAGGTAGGCATGTCGGGATGGAGGAAAATGTACGGGACATCTCCTTCAACCACAGGTTCCATGATGACTGGTAAGATGGAAGGATAAGGCATCACAAGTTTCTGAGCACGAGCTCATACCCACCTAAGGTAATGCTCAAGGGGAATGGAATTATTGTGTCCCGGCGTCTTGCTATCAACTTTGTTTACCATCCTCCAAGCTCGTATAAACCTCTAGCGGTAACCATGATAGTCACTCTCGTAATCGAATACCACTCCTTGGATGAGCATCTCATGGGGACCATCCCTTCGGGCGTAACAAAACTGGCATAAGGCTAAGAAAAGTTTGTAAGTGTTACCTCCTCTAATGTCAAGCAAAGGTACATTAGGGAATTCCCCACAATGGTCGATGATAGTAACATTCTCCAAGGATCGAGAACACCAATGGATATCTGAATGTCTAAGCGTCATTAACCTATGGGACCACCTCAAACCTTGCTCGTTCTTCTACACAGATCGGGGGAGATACAAAATAAACCATCTGGCCAAGAGAGGAGTGCAACACATGATGACCCCTCTCTTCCTCATAGTGCGATTATGGAGAGAATGTAGGATATCTCCCAACAAAGTAGGCACCGGATTGCGAGACATGAAGATTTTGACAGCATTGACATGTATGAGTTGATCAGGGTTTGGGAACAAAACCATCCCATAGATTAGAAGGGCCAAGATTTCTTCAAAATATTGTAAGTCCAAAGAGTTCCAACAATCTTGAGCTTTCTTGAACAAGAATTTGGCTAAGAAACCTTTGACACCACTCCTTGTTTCCCAATTAGTTGTGATATCAGATTGTTGCAAGTGTAGTGCTCGGGAAATCTCTTCAAGTCTTGGATATCTTTCCGTACCGTTGAAAGGTAGTTGATTGAGAATAAGAATCCTCAAGAGTTGGGAGAATTCTTCCATAGTAGGCACAAGTTGATAGTTGGGAAAGGTGAAGCAATGGTGTAGAGGATCAAAGAACTGGAACAACACCTTCATCATATCTTCATTTGTGCTAGAGGTAACCAAGTTTAGGAGGCAACCATGTATTTCGGTGAATGAAGAGATCTCAGGGGCCCTTGATGCTAGCTCTTTGAGTTGAGAAGTAATTCTTACGAGATTGACTTGAATGGTTTTCCTGCAAATAGAAGCCATGTCCTATGAAATAAAACAAAGATAAGTCCCAATAATACTTGAAATGGTTAGTGAGAATGAGTATGATGTTATGATGTTTATGATGTTATATACAGGTAAGCATATACAAACAAGACAAACAAGTCCTTAGGTTTAGGCTTGCATGGAGTCTTATAGGTAAGTACCCTCTTGAAGTTTAGTTGGCTCAAACATGTCCTAGAAATAGTAATTGGGTTCTAAGGGACCTCAATATCATTGATCTTTCTTGTTGGTCAGGGTTTCAGCGTAAGCCTCTTTCACGACGACCGAAATATCCCAAGAAGTCTGATCTGAATGAGTGTAGTATCGAGTATCAACCAACTTCAGACTGCACCAAAGCCGGTTATCTCACTACTTCCTAATGGCCAAAGTTGGTCAAGTAAAGGTTCTAAAGTCAGTTAGTGCTTCATGACACCATACAGTGGCCCCGTATTCTCCTTGACTATTCAAGGGCTACTGGTACCCACAAATTTGTCACACTAACGTAGTTATTGCTTAGACCATGTCGGTATACCCCGCACAGTTTCCACAATGTATTGCTACTTACCTATAAGGTATCCCAAATTCGGGTAGAGGATTAGAACAAGCCCAAACAAGGAACCAAAATGTAAAGCAAACAAATCAAACAATGAAAGCAAGTAAAGGTTATTTAGCCCTAAGGTAACCCCACTTTTAATTCTTTTCCCCAGCAGAGTCGCCAGTTCTATGATACGGTGGGGGAACTGACTTGGGTGTTTTTCATTTTATCGCAATTTTTGTGGATAGCAAGAGCCACCACCGACTTTTCTTTTATCCAAAAGGAAAGGCTGAAAAGAACATGAAAGACCTTTGAGATTATTTCTTGAGTTCGGGGGGGTAGTTTATTAAAAGGGAAGGTATTGGCACCCTTTTCATCCATAGTTATCTATGGGCTCTTAATTGCTTGCTAGATCACTTTCTTTTGTTTGAAAAATATGCTTTGTGTGGTTTTTGAAAGTATTTTGAAAAGGCGCCATTGTTTAGACAAACTTTGTAACAGTTCTCATTCGTAAGAACGTATACAAAGTGTTGAGCTTTTGAAAATATTTCATGTTTGGAAAATGTTTTGAAAGTGAGCAAGGATGTTTGATTTGAAAAATGAGCAAAAACTAGGAACAATCTACCTACTCAAAAGTCTTAATTCATTTCTTCCTTTCCTTTGATATTGTTATCTTACCATTGATTTGGTAAGAAGCCTTATCTTTGGATATAAAGGGACGGACGTTGGTCATCATATAGCCATGATAGCAATGTTGTGAGATGTCTTAGCATTTCTCTTTGAGGGACTAAGATCATTTTGAAAGGCAACTTTTGATAGAGTCATTGAGGGACTATGATCTTGTATTTTTTATTGCTTTTTGCTAAGATATCCCACATACATAACATGGCCATTTTTGTAAGGAAACAAAGTGGAATTACCCTAAGGGTGCAAGTGTGCAAGTGTGTTTGATTTACATGCATTGTTTATCTTGGATTAGGGTTTGCTACTTGTTGATTTTAATCTTTCCATACAAACCCTAATTACTAGCATTTATATAAAGCGATAAATTGCGTAAAGTAAAATTACTAAGCTATTACATCATTAGGGGAGGGGTGTATAAAACTTTACAAATGGGGGTTTTGCAAAAAAATTAAACCTAATTATCTATTACAACCATATTGAATATTGTACAAGAATAAAATGCAAGAATATAAATGGAAAGAGAAAAGATTTTTGTTTGGTTTTTTATGAAAGGGGTTTAGTCTTGACCTAATTAAGAAAATGACTAATTAAAAATAAACAAAATTAAACTTAAACTAATTAAGAAAGAAATTAAGTTTAAAAGGATTTTTAGGGATTTTTATGAAAAGGTTTTAGGTTAATAATAATAATATGAAAATTAATTAATTAAAAGAAACCTAAGTTCTAAATTAATTTTAAATAAAAATAAAATAAAATAACAAATAAACCTAAGTCTAAATATTAATTATTTAAGAAAAAGAAATTAATTTGTTTAAGAAAATGTTTTTTATCTTTTTTGTTTTATAAAGAAAATAAAATATATAAGTGAGCATTTTTAAATATGTAAATAAATAAATAAAATATTTTTGGATTTTTTATTAATAAAAATAAAAATAATATTAATAATAATAATAATAAAAATAATAAAAGAAACTGAAATAAAATAAAAAAAATAAAGTGATAAAAGAAAATAAATGGGTCAGGTGTGCAAAAGTAAACAGGGGTTAGCAAAAGCAAAAATGGAAGGCCCATCTGTTTGGAGGCCCAGCGCCTGTAGCTGAAACAAAAAAAAAAGAGATAAAATGTTGAAAAATGAGAAAAGGTAGCGCTGGGTGTTGAACCCATGCCCTCCAACACAAATGTGCGCTACCTTTGCCACTAGGGTGGCTTTACATCTGTTAACTTAACTGAAATAATAAATACATAATACAAAACAAGTTCTAGAAATGAACTTCATCTTCAACCTCCAGCCATGGATCCTGTAACTTCACAATTTCTCAACAAAAATGAAATATGCAAACATGAAAGTTGCTTCATTTTCCCATACGAATCCAACCATGTAAATATCATAAGCTATAAATCAAAGATGGATGAGAATTTCTAAAAGTACCAAATTCTGACCTAATTATTTCAGGAAGTTCAAACTCAAAATTCTCCCTACTCAAGCAATATAAACGAAATTTATAGACATGTATAGTTTCAGGGCAATGATGTCTAAGTTTTACCTTCACAAATGCAAGCCTAACAATGCCTAAATAATGAGATGGAAGTTCAAAAAATGTACCTCAAAGCTGGAAATCGTGAAATGAGTTTGAGCTTTATTCAAGGTGCTGCATTGATCATGTTAGCTTCCTTGAGTCTCTAGGAAGCTAATGCAATTCTTAGCTTGAGTTAAGAGTGACTGAAATGGCCTGGAAAAGTCAAGTTGTAGACCCCTGTTTTTGAGCTTGGACAATGGTGAAAATGGTGTTACAGTTTAGAAACAGGGATTGGGATGAGTTGTATTTGAAGTAAGGAAGCTTTTGAGATGATTTAGAAATAAAACGCACAAGTGGTTTGAGAGATGGGAGTTTTTGGTCAAGTCCTGCACAATAATGGAGGTTTTGTGAAATCTGAGTTTTCAGGGAGTTTAGGAGTGTTTTAGGGTCTTAATGCTCGTGCCTTAGCTCACAAATAGTGACTCTATTTATAAGTAACAAGTTTGGAGACTTGTTATTGATCAGAATTCAAAAATAAATGTTTAAACTCAACATGTGATTTTTTTTAGAAATCCAAGTTTCAAAGTCTTGTGTACTTGCTAAGGTAGAGTGGTTATGCTTTAAACACACTTGCTTCTGACTTTGTAGATGGAGTGTGATCAGAGGGAACAAGTTAGAGGCTCAAGAATTGACTTTGTGCATAAAGTTTGCTTTTCAAGAATGGCATTCTTCACTTTCTTCCCAAAATGGCAATGTGAATTGGATAAAGCTTAAACCACTTGATTTATAGCTCAAAAGTTTGTGTAGTCCATTAATGATGGATAGATACACAAGTTAGAAGTCCTGCAAAGCAAGATTATGTAGCCTAACATTGAAATTGAATTATGTGTTCATCAAGAAATGACTTGTAATTCAACAATGAAACCCTAACTTCTTGCCTTCGATTCTCCTTGCTCAAGTATGATCTCAATAAGTTCTTGGACGTTTTGGAAAGCTTGTAAAATCCTATACAACCTCTATGTTGGACATTTTTGAAGATTCATCTTAGAACTATGTGAAAAATTTCCATGAAGTTAGGTCCAAATCCTGCCTAAACTAGGGCAAAATTTCACTAAGTTCCCAAGTTTCATGAACATGTCTTCTTAAAATCATAACTCTAAATATATTCATTTATAGAAAAAATTTGTGTTCTACAATGTTTTAAATATCATTGAGATATACAACTTTCATGTTGGAAGTTTCTTTTGAATCATCTTGCACCATGGTGAAAATTTGGCTCAAAGTTATGAAAAAATATGAATTTTCCAACACTTAGAAAAATTTCTAAGTTTAGAAATTTTGACTTTTCAAAATGAAATCTTGACTTTTTGATTTCTTGATGAACAAGTTTCATATTTTGACATGTTTTATTGAATTATGATCTTCGACACTTGATTTTGACCAAAAAGTCAAAGTTTAACTTTTCAGTGTACAGTTGACTTTTCATCAGTTGACTGAAAATCAACTATCAATCAATTGATCTTAAGGAATGTTTTGAGCCATGTCATTTGGTCAAAATGAAGAATTTGAATCCTTGAGATCATGCCTCAAAACAATAAGTCATTTGTTAGGTCAAAAATCAGAAATTGCACCTTTTCAGTCAAAACCCTAATTTTGACCATTTTGCCCTTTTGATGATATGATCAAATTTCTTGTGGAATTATGGTCCAAAATTGATAAAATGACATATATTAATTCATAATGTTGATATGGATAAAAAAATTTGAAGTTTGATTATAAGTTGACCACAGTTGACTTTTTCCCTAATACATCTGATTTTAGGTCAACTGATCAATTGACTGAGCAAAAATGTAATCCAAGACTTGAAACTTGACATGAGCAATCTTGAGGGTCCAAAATGATCCATGGAAGTCATATGAGGCACTAAAAGTCCATTTGTCCTTGTGCAAACTCAAACCCTAATTTTCAGTCATCAGTGCTTGAGGAGGTGTCTTGAGCTGACCAACCCTTGTGCAGTCTTGAATCAAAGGAGATCTTGTGAGAGATTACTTGAGAAATGAGAGGGAAAATTTTGTGGTACAACAGCGGTCCCTTGAAGGACTTACTCAGCAACAATCATGTCGATCTCCATGCCTTGCCGGTTTTGCTCAGCACGAAGGTAACCCATCTCTGTCTCCATCCACCGCCAACAATCCTGGCCCATAGAAGAGGACCCTCATGATACGATGGAAGAATCGATTGTTTTTTGTTACTACTGGTTTTGCGTTTTTGTTCACAAATGTTCGATAAGCAAGAGTCTCCACCGTCTTTTATTTCATCCAACAAAGGAAAAGGGAAAAAGAACAGAAAAAACTTTTTTCGAGATGTTTCTGAGTACCCATGGTTTTCCATGGGATCTTAGGTACTTGCTCATTCTTAAATTGTTTTTGTGTGTTTGAAAAAGTTTTGAAATTGCCTTAGTGCGGCGTTTCACTTTATGGTAACTCTTGTATCAGTCCTCAAGAGTGTGATAAAGTGTTTTTTGAAAACTTTATTTTGAAAATTTTATTTGAAAGTGTATGGTGTAAAAAGTTATTGTTTAGAGCAAGTATTTAAGAGTTTCTACCTACTCGAAAAAAGTTGTTTGTTTTCTTATTTCCTTTAGACAGTGATATCCTACTATTAAGGAATAGGTAGCTTTATTGTTGGAGTTTGAGGGACAATCGAAAGGGACGATTACGATCACTAAAGCAATGGTTAGGAAACCTTAGTAGTTACCCTAGAGTCCTAAAGATCTTTCCGAGGCAACATTCGAATGGGTCATTTTTTATCTTTTGGGACTAGAGGGCAACCACTAAAACTCCCTATACTTCATGACTGTTTACTGAAGGCAACCGAAGTGGGGAAAACCCTAGGAGTGAGCATGTGCAAGTGTTTGTTTTTTCAGTTATTTATCTTTGCATAGTTAGGGTTTTCTACCATTTTAAACATTGATTTATCTTTCGCATACAATCCTATTATCAATCATCTAACAGTTTATAATGACGGAAAGTAAAAGTCCGAGAAGTTTAAACTTAGCTATTACAAGGCTTTGGGGAGGGGGATTACATAATCAAAAACTTGGGGAAAACAGTAAATGAAAATAGTAATAAACCTAAATTAAAAGCTATTACAAACTCGGAGCAATTACATTAATTGGAAAAATAAATAAAAAAATACGCGCGAGAATAAATTAAACGAGGAATTAAAGTTAAATTCAAAGACATTTAATTAGTGAATAAAGAAAAAAATATTTTTTCTTGGATTTTTTTTTAAAAAGTAATTAATTTTGCAAATTAACCTAATTTCTAATTAACTTTAATTATGAAATAAAGGAATTTCAATTATCCTAATTAACCTAATTAATTAATGAAATTGAATATTTTATGGAAAACCCTAATTCTAATGTTTTTGTGATTTTTGTGATTTTTTTATTTAATTAAAAAAAACAATGATTTTGTAAAATAATTAAAACCAAAAATTAAATAAAGAAATTAAAAATAAATAAAATGGGCCTGGTATGAGAAGTAATTCTGGGGGTGTATGGTTGAAATTCTCCAGGCCCAGAATAGTTGGCCCAGTGACTGTGCCTGATCCAGTGGGGATCACCCTTGGAGGGTTTACCATATGTTGTTTTGCTAGACACTTGGATCTGGGCCACGTGATGATCTAAGGGCTGGAGATCAGAGGCGTGTGGTGGATGCTGGATAGAGAGGCATATGGAATCTGCAATAAACAACTTAGAAAATAGTAAAAATGTTGAGACCTGGGATCGAACCTAGGTCCTCCCTCTCAAATGCCTTGTCCTTCGCCATCTGCGCTGGAGCGCTTGTTTGTTAATATGATAAACAAATAAAATATAAGGTAAATAAACTAGTATGTCCAGGAAAACGCGCTAAATTCAAACGGACCAGTGGTATGCTGCCACCTCTTGTCTTCTTCCCAGAACTGTCGTTTTTGATACTAAACCTTTACCTACGGACAAAATTGTCACTAAAAGCTATAGTGATAGTTTTTGTCCATAACTATAACCCTCCATCATCTCAAAATGCAATGCAAGCAATATTAATCAGAACCAAAGACATGAATCAATTGCTCATGACCTCCTAAATTCAATATCACCCCTAATTTTATCCAATTTTGCCTCTAGCTAGGGTTCCATAATTTGGAGCTTTGGAACCCTAACAATGGCGAAGGGTTGTACCCGCGCTTAAACTCTGATTAAACCATTCAAAAACATTGCAAAGGTGATAGCAATCATGGATATATGATTAAAACATATTCATGATGAGAAAATTAGTGGAATCGAGTTTGAAAAAAAATACAAACCGTGACTATTCTTGCGCTTGATTCTCGATGCTTCGGGCTTTGATAATGCTTGCAATCGCTTCAGAGAATGCCCAGGGATGTGATTTGATCCTTGGAATGGCTTGAATCGGTCTATGGAGGAGAATGGGCTCTGCACTTTTTTGACAAAAATTAACACTTTGTTCTTGCTCTTAGAGAGGCAGGTTGCGCACGAAAATCCTTGTTCTAGGGTTCACAATACTTGTGTATATGTACTAAATCAAATTAGGGCAATATAATTGGAAAGAATCAAAGATATAATTGCATGGTTTTAGAAAAAAATCAAATCTTGAAAAGTTGCCATATGTGAATTTTTTGTGTCATATTTGGCCTTGCACGATTCCTTGGCTATTTGACAGTATATAAGATCTCCATTCAATGCAAAAATCATTCCTAAAACAAATTATATGATTTATTTGGATTTATTTGATTTTATTTGATTTTAAATGAATAAAAATCAAAATAAATTAAATAAATGAGTGAATAAGGCATGGAGTGTCCCATAGGTCGTGGACCATGCTAGGACTGAGATTCAATCTTGAAAAGATGAGCCCATGTGGAAAAAATGCAATTTTGGGCATTGTTGACTTTGTGCAAATTTCCAAAAATGGCCAACTTTGAGAATGCATATCTCTCTCAATTTTGACCCTAAGATGGTGTTCTTGGACTTTTTAGAAATCTTAGGATATCCCCTAAGCAACCTATTTGGTTTCATCTCAATTAGACCTTCCATGTTCATGTAAGAAGCTTTGACCCAAAAGGTGTTTTGTTGACTTTTGAAAAAGACCTATAATGTCTGAATTCATATCTTTTTATGAGTGCATTTCTTGAACTTGAGGGATGAACATGAGTTGTAGGGAATTGGATTCTCTTCAAAATGAGCCTTGGATGAGGAATTTCTGATAAAGTATGAGAAAGTTATGCATGGTCAAAGTTTGGTTGACTTTTCCTGTAGAAACCCTAATTTAGCAACTTTTGAGTTTTGATGAATTAGGAGCATTCCTTGAGGAATCATGATCAACCCTTGATCAAATGATGTATATCACTTCAAAATGTTGATGTTGAGAACATATTAGGGCAATTGACTGAGCAAACTTCTTGTGCAAGGCATGAAACTTGGCATGGATGATCTTGAGAACATATTAGGGCAATGGAAACCATTTAGTACCCTTGGAACTCAAACATCTTGATGAGGAGTGAAACCCTAGTTTGAGGCTCATTGTCTTAGGAGGAGGATTTGTCTGGTCAATCCTTAGTCAACTTGAGCAAGTTGGGGACCTCAATGGGTATGTTTTGAGTAGAAATGGGAGGGAAAATTTTGGGGGTACAACAGTTGCCCATGTTAAATCTTCTTAAACCTGAGGATGTAGATTGGCTGGTCTTCCTTTCGTGATCTGAAGGTGGAAGATGATTGAACACTAAAGTTCCCAGAAATTTGCACTCACATGAAATAATACTGATCGATAATATCGGGAATGGACTTACAGATGCCATTTTGAAGGCGATGGAGAATCGTTGTAGGTGGGCTTAAAGATGCCATCCAGAAAAGATATTGGTTGCATAAGAGATCCCTTTACAAGAATTTATTGTACCTGTCGTTGAGGAGGACTTCGCCGGGTAATGTTGACTTATGACCTGGAAAATAGAGTCTAGGAGCTTCGGTTATCCATTACTCTACTAGGGAAATAACTCTTGATTGATGAGACAAAAATGCATTGTTATCTGGTCGAGTCCAGGCTTCACTGTGGCTGGTTGAGGACGATAAGGCTGACTGCTATCTGGTTGTATTTCAGGTTTCATAGTGACTTACTGGGGAATATGAAATCGACTGTATCTAGTCGGGTCCAGGTTTTACAGTGTTGTAAATTGTTGTCCTGAGATAAAAGATAAGGAACCTGGGTAGTAGGGTTGCTTCGAAATGAAAGCCTGGGTAGTAGGGTTGTGAGAAGGAACATGGGTATTAGGGTTGCTTCAAAATGAAAGCTTGGGTAGTAGGGTTGTGATAAGGAACCTGGATAGTAGGGTTACTTAGAAATGAAAGCCTGGGTGGTAGGGCTATGAGAAGGAACCTGGATAGTAGGGTTACTTCGAAATGAAAGCCTAGATGGTAGGGCTATGAGAAGGAACCTGGATAGTAGGGTTACTTAGAAATGAAAGCCTGGATGGTAGGGCTATGAGAAGGAACATGGATAGTAGGGTTACTTCGAAATGAAAACCTGGATGGTAGGGTTATGAGAAGGAATCTGGGTAGTTGGGTTACTTTGAAATAAAAGCCTGGATAGTAGGGCTATGAGAAGGAACCTGGATAGTAGGGTTACTTCAAAATGAAAGCCTGGATAGTAGGGCTATGAGAAGGAACTTAGGTAGTTGGGTTAGTTCGAAATAAAAGCCTGGATAGTAGGGCTATGAGAAGGAACCTGGATAGTAGGGTTACTTCGAAATGAAAGCTTGGATAGTAGGGTTGCCTCATTTGATCACGTAGATTAGTTGACCCGTTTGGTTTCGGGAACTGATTTTCCATTAGTTGTCTGAAGATATGACATGTATAGCTTCATAGATTTAACCTTGAACTGTTGGAATTGTTGATGATAACCATCTTTTCTGAAAAGGTACAGGATTAATTATATGTGATGCATGAAATGCATTAGATGATGATGTTCTCAAAATAAATGAGATTATATTGTATGCAGTATGTATGCGCATGTCATGATGTATGAACATGAAATGCTATTGTGACATATCCGAGTCTGGGAAAATAAATCCCTGACTGCTGCTGGAGAGTATTGGAAATCGAACTCCCGTCTGTTGTAGAAAAAGTGGTTCTTCTACCTCCGTTGGGGATGGAGAACGGAGATGACTATGTCGTGGATTTACTCCTTTCTGCTTGTGAATATTCTGCCTGGGAGAAACTCTGCTTGAGAATAACTCTGTGGGGGAATAACTCTGTTTGAGAGAAGAGATGTTGTGCTGGAAGATTTTGCCGATTCGGAGAAATAAACTTTGTTGGGGGATGAACTTCTGTAGTTGGAGAAATTAACTCTGTTGGGGATTGAGCTTCTGTATTTAGAGAAATAAACTTTTCTTGGGAGACAACTTTATGAACCTCTTGCGGTTATAAGATTTGGATGGGAAACATATGTCAGCTCTTTGAATGAACTTTGCTGGGAAAGTAACTCCTATTTGGGGAAGCCGATGTCAAAGCTTTGGTTTCCTCTACTCTGTGGGGAGTGTAGGTGTCACGGGGTCGCATGTAATGGTGACCTTGTTTCAAAGTTGTACCTGCCCCTGTACCATGCTGAACAGAATAATTGTCGGGATTAGGCTTTGCCTCGTTCCTTAAGTCATGAGCAACTGTCTTTCTGTTTTATATGCAAATATTTGTGAATAGCAATCATATTCAAATTCATATGTCAAAAATAAATCATTGTACGTTTTTGCAAAAAAAAAACAGAAAAAGAAAAACAAATGGTTTTGTAAAAATGACTTGTATTAATTTCTGAAGTTGGCCTATAACAAGCGTTTTTGTACAAGGAAGTTGACGCTCTAGTAAGAGAACGTCGTCGTGAAAATGAAAGCTATATAATATTGTATACAAAGAGAAGAAAACATATATGTGTAATAATCCCGTTAAGTTTCAATTTTGCTATTGACGCTATGTCTTCGAGTGTCTCATCACTTTGCTGCTTGTCCGAAGCTGACTAGATTGATTGGTGTCGTTTGAGCTTGATAGTTGATACTGAGGTCTGGTCGCAAGTGATCCAATGGGACATAGTGATATGCTTTACATCCCTAACTTTTTCCTGGACTACCCTTTTGGGTTTTCAGTCCACCGGGATACCCTTTTTTGCCCAAGCCGCCTTTTCAGGTTTTTGACTTGCCGGGTGTACGGGTTCTTTTGGTTTTCATCCCTAATTCTTTCCCGGACCCTTTTGGTTCACCGGGAAGCCCTTATTTTTTCCTAGGCTAGTTAACCTAGCGGGTCTTTAATCATGCGTAGTATCTTTTCACTATGTCTGCATTGACAGGATGAGGAAGGTCGTCACCATCCATGGTGGTCAGAATCATGGCTCCACCCGAAAAAATGTTTTTGATCACAAATGGCCCTTCATATATGGGAGTCCATTTTCCCCTGGGATCACCCTACGGCAGTATGATGCGCTTGATCACTAGATCCCCGACTTGATATTCTTGGTGTCTGACTTTTTTGTTGAACGCCTTGATCATTCATTTTTGATACATTTGACCATGACAGACGGTAGTAAGTCTCTTCTCATCGATCATATTTAGTTGATCAAGTTAAGTCTGGATCCAGTCGTCTTTGTTCAAACCTGCATCTTTCATAATCCTCAGAGAAGGGATCTGGGCCTCAATAGGCAGGACAACCTTCATGCCATATACTAGAGAGTAGGGTGTTTCCCCTGTCGATGTTCGTGCGGAGGTGTGGTACCCATGAAGAGCAAATGGTAACATCTCGTGCCTGTCTTTGTATGTCATCGTCATCTTCTATATGATCTTTTTGATGTTCTTGTTAGCAGCTTCGACAGCGCCATTCATCTCCGGTCGGTAGGGAGAAGAGTTATGATGTTGTATCTTGAATTGCTTACAGAGTTCGGTGATCATCTTGTTATTGAGATTTGTACCATTATCAGTGATGATTCTCTCTGGCACACCGTACCCGCAGATCAGGTTATGCTTGATAAACCGCACCACGACATTCTTGGTAACAGTAGCAAATGAGGCATCTTCAACCCACTTCATGAAGTAATCAATGGCCACCAAGGTGAAGCGATGCCTATTGGAAGAGGTAGGTATAATCTCTCTGATCATGTCAATGCCCCGCATTGCAAAGGGACAAGGAGTCGTCAAGACATTCGGAGGAACCGGAGGTGCATGTACTTTATCAGCATAGATTTGGCACTTGTGGCAAGTTCGAGAGTGCTGATAACAATCTGTTTCCATAGTGGACCAATAGTATCCTGCTCATAGGATCTTCTTAGCTATGGTATCTCTACTTGAATGGGTTCCGAAGGTACCTTCGTGTAGATCTTCCATAATCCTCTCTGATTTGCTCTTGTCTACACACCGTATTAAGGTAGAGTCATGGTTGCGCTTGTAGAGGATTTCATTACTGAGGAAGAATTTCGCAGCGAACCTTCTCAGAAACTTCTTATCATTGACAGATGCCCCCTCGGGATACTCTTGAGCCTCGAGATACCTTTTTACTTAGTGAAACCAAGGTTTTTCTGCTACCTCTTCAGTATCAATTTCATAGCAGTACGCTGGTTCATCCAACCTCTCGATAGTGATTCGGGGAGCCTCGTTATCCCACCTGACCTTGAACATAGATGACATAGTAGCTAGTGCATCCGCTAACTGATTCTCCTCTCGTGGGAAATGTTCAAAGGTTACCTCCTCAAATTATGGGAGCAATGTCAGCACGTGCTCTTTGTACGGGATGAGATTCGGGTGCTTCGTATCCCACTCTCCTTTGATCTAACTTATCACCAAGGCCGAATCCCCGAAAACATTTAAAAACATGATCTCAGGTTGATAGCAACTTTGAGACCCGTGATGCATGATTCATACTCTGCCATGTTACTGGTACAGTTGAAGCATAGTCGGGCAGTGGAAGGAGTATGACAACCCTCGGGGGATATGATTACAGCACCAATGCCATTATCGAGTGCATTCGAGGCTCCATTAAAAACCATAGTCCATCGGGATCCTTCTTTAGGTCCTTCATCCAGTCCAGGTTCTTCATAGTCAGTTACTAGAATAATTTTATTGTTCGGGAACTCAAAATTCATGGAATGGTAGTCATCCACGGCCTGATGAACCAAATGATCAGCTAATACACTTCCCTTGATTGCTTTCTGGTTGTATATTGGATATCGTATTCGGTTAAGATCATCTTCCATCTCGTTATTCTTCTGGAGAGAGCGGGCTTCTCGAAGATGTACTTGATTGGATCCATATTAGATATCAACAAAGTAGTGTGGGTCAACATATACTGTCTTAGTCGGCGAGCAGCCCATGCCAAAATGCAACAAGTTTTCTCGAGCAGTGAGTATCGTGTTTCACAGTCGGTAAACTTTTTACTAAGGTAGTATATTGCGTGCTCTTTTCGACCAGACTCGTCATACTGCCCCATCACACACCCCATTGAATTGTCTAATACTCTATTAAGTACATTATCAAAGGTCTCCCTTCAATTGGAGCCATCATAATTGGTGGTTCTTGAAGGTATTCCTTGATTCTTTCGAAGGCAATCTGGAATTCGTCATCCCATTTTACTACTTGATCTTTCTTCGGGAGTTTGAAGATTGGCTCACAAGTAGTAGTCAGATGTGAAATGAACCTGGCGATATAATTTAGGTGTCCCAAGAAACCTATAACTTCCTTCTCAGTATGGGGAGTCGATATCTCTTGTATGGCCTTCACCTTTGCATGGTCTACCTGAATACCTTTGTCACTGACGATGAACCCCAGAAGTTTACCATACCTTACCCCGAAGGTGCACTTGTTTGGATTCAACCTCAACTTGTATGTCTTCAACCTGTCAAACAGCTTTTGTATATGATCAAGGTGTTCTTCCTTGGTTTGAGACCTGGCTATCATGTCATCAACATAAACCTCTATCTCATGGTGAATCATATCATGGAACAAAGCTACCATGGCTCGCTGATAAGTTTCCCCAGCATTCTTCAACCCAAAAGGCATCACCTTGTAATAGAAAGTGCCCCACTGTGTGACAAAGGTTGTCTTCTCCATGTCTTCGGGTGCCATCTTGATCTGGTTGTAGCCAGAGAAACCATCCATGAAGGAAAATATTTTATCTTGTGCAGTGTTATCAACCAGAACATCAATATGGGTAAGTGGGAAGTCATCCTTGGGGCTTTCCCTATTCAGGTCTCTGTAGTCCACACACATTCGTTCCTTACCTTCTTTCTTAGGTACTGGGACCACGTTATCAACCCACTGCGGATAGGAGGTGACAGCTAGGAACCCAGCGTTGAATTGTTTCATAACCTCTGCTTTGATCTTCTCTGACATTTCAGAGCACATACAGCGGACCTTCTGCTTTACCAGAGGACAATCTTCTTTAGTCGGCATTCGGTGAACCACTATATCTGTGTCTAGCCCCGACATGTCTTCATATGACCAGGCAAAGATCTCAACATAATCGTGCAACATCTGTATCAACTGTTGTTTGACACCAAGTTCCAGATTTGCGCCAATCTTGACTTCTTTTCTGTCTACTTCTGCGCCCAAGTTTATTGTCTCAACTGGCTCTTCATGGGGTTGTATAGCCCTCTCTTCTTGCTGTAACATTCTAGTAAGTTCTCCAGGAACCTCACAATCTTCCTCACCTTCGTCCTCGGCTTGGTTGATCGGATTTTCGAAGTTATAACCGGCAATAGCAGAACTGTTATCAATGGGATCCAGAGTGGATATGGATCTGCAGTTTGATATGTGAGTGTGTGTAAGAGCATAGTTGTATTGATAAAGTGAATAGCAGAAAAGAAAGACAGAGAGCGCAAAATTTGTATGGAAGAAACATTCAATGTTTTATTGATGACATATGATAATGACATATAATAACCCTCAGAAATAAACCATTGTGCCTCGGGTAAAACACAAGGCCATAGAGTTTATATTGTTTATTACAAATTCGAAAAACAAGTAAGAGAATTATCGTTGAACAAAATAAAATGGCACAAAATGTTTGGTCGTCCAGTTACTAGGTCCACCGCCGATAGTAGGGTAGATCCAGCTGTCAATATCATCCTCATTATCAACATCTTCCGTGGCGGCGTCAATCTCAATAGCATTGATTCCCGAGCCATGCTTGGGCATGGGTGCAGTTATGACGTTGGGAGTCTTAGGGGGATCGAATTCAATCTCCTTTGCCTCGATCAGATCCTGCACCTTGTTCTTCTAAGCCCAGCAGTTGTTGGCATCATGGCCTGGACTTTCATAGTGGTAAGCACACCGAGCATTTGGATTGTAACAAGGAGATATGGTGTTGGGATTCTTCGGAGCTTCCTTTAAGGTTACCAAGTTAGATTTTAGCAGATGGCGTAAAACCTCAGACAACATCATATTGATTCGGGTGAACTGCCTTTTAGGTCTTTCTACCCTTGGCTGATTGTTTCGTTATTGAGTAGCCACAGGCCTAGGTATCATCACAGCCCCTATCGTTGGACGACGCTCGGTTCTGCTCTGACCTCTTGGACTGTAAATAGCATTGACCTCCTTCTTATCCATGAATGGCTTCTTCACTGTACTCGTAGAGGTGTCTTTTTGGATCTTGCCAATTTGGATCCCAGCTTCTACCCTTTCTGCAGTCAAAATTAGCTCGGTAAAACCAGCTGAGGAGCTACCAATCAAGTGATTAAAGAACGGACCGGATAGCGTACCAAGAAACATGTCCACCAACTCCCTATCAGACAAAGGGGGTTGGACTCTCCCTACCAAGTCTCTCCACTTCTGCGCGTGGTCCTTAAAACCTTCGCTTGCACCCATAGACATACTCTGGAGTTGAGTACGGGTAGGAGCAAGGTCAGTATTATATTGATACTGCTTATAAAAATCAGCGGCCAGATCTTCCCTGTTGAAATAAATAGCGAAGAAGATGAGAAACCTGTTATGAAACCTGTTTATGCAATGCCATGGATGATATGTGTATGCAATGATTTCAAGGATTTTGGGAAATTTAAATTTGCGAACCAAAATGAAACAAAGATTTTATTAGTAGAATTCAAAATACAATTTCCTTTTAGGCGTTACAATTGAAAATTCTAAAAACTAAAAAAAATCAAGTTTCCCATGGATGCTTCCTCTTCGTGCTGAGATAGACATTAAGGCTTATTTCCTCATGAAGCTTCTTTGTGAGCTCTAAAACTTTCTTCTCCTAGGCGTAGAACTGTTCCCTGTAAGTACCCCTCTCCTTCTTCAACTGAATCCAGGACCTCTGTAATTCTTCAACATTAGTGGGCATATCAGGATGAAGAACCGTGTAGGGAATATCCCCTTTAGTAATGGGCTCCATAATAACTGGTAAGATAGCTATGTATGGCATCATAAGTTTCTGAGCACGAGCTCGTACCCATTGGAGATAAGGTTCCATAGGAATGGAAGTCTTCGGCCCCAAAGTCTTGACGTCAGATTTGTTTACCATGCCCCAAACTCGTATGAACCTCTGGCGATACCCTTGAACATCATCCTCATAGTTAAACATAATCCCTTGGATAAGCATCTCATGAGGACCATCCCTTAGAGCGTGACCAAATTTTCCAGAGCCAAACAAGGATTGTAAGTTATGCCTCCCCTAATGCCAAGTAGTGGGACATTAGGGAACTCCCCACAACGGTCAATAATAGAAATATCTCCCATAGATCAGGAATACCAGAGAATATCCGCCTGAGAAAGTGACATTATCCTTTGCGACTAACCTGAACCTTCTTCATTATTCAGCAATAACTTAGGGAGGTGAGAAATAAACCACCTCGACAGTAATGGCATGCAGCACATAAGAACCCCTCTTCTCTTCATGGTACGAGTGTGGAGAGCATGCAAGATATCTCCAAGCAAAGTAGGCACAGGGTTGCGAGAGAGCAAGATCTTGATAGCATTCACATCTATGAGTAAGTCTAGATTAGGGAACATTACTAACCCATAAATTAGAAGAGCCAAAACCTCCTCAAAAGCCTGAAAGTCTAAATCATCCCAAAACAGCTGGGCCTTCTCTATTAGGAACTTGGCTAGAAAACCCTTGACTCCGCTTCTTGTTTCTCAATTGGATACCACGTCGGCCCATTTCAGATGCAAAGCTGAGGCAATGACTTCTGGCTTGGGAATCTCTTCTAAACCTGTGAAAGGCATCTGGTCAAGAATAGGTAGATCCAATAACTGAGAGAACTCTTCCATGGTAGGCACCAACTGATAGTCGGAAAAGGTGAAGCAGTGGCGCTTGGGATCAAAGAACTGAAAGAGTACACCCATCATATTTTCATCAAAGCTCTAAGTAACCAGTTTGAGAAGTCGACCATGTCTCTTAGTAAACGAAGAAGTTTTAGGAACCCTTGATACTAGCTCCTTGAGTTGGAGAGGTATTCTCAAAAAGCTGATTCAGATAGTGTTTCTACGAGCGGAAGTCGTGATCTGCAAGACAGAACAAAGATAAATTCCCTCGGTCCTTGAAATGGTTAGTGTAATAAGAAGGGGTGTTATGTTATCACGCATGATGTTATGTTCAAACAGGGTAAGTCACATACAAGCAAAGCACACAATAGACCTTAGGTTCAAAGTCTTGAATGAGGTTAAAGGTAAGTACCCACTTGAAGTTTAGTTGGTTTCAAACCTGTCTTAGAAAAGTAACAGGGTTCTAAGGATTCTCAATATCACTGATCATCTTTTATCGGGCATTGTTTCAGCTCAGGCAATCTTTTCTTGCGGCTGAAATATCCCGAAAGTCTGATCTCAATGAGTGTAGCGTCGAGTATCAACCAATCCTCAGATTTATACCGAGGCCGACTATCTCACTACTTTCTAATGGCTAATTTGTTCAACTAAGGTTCTAAGGTTCGTTAGTGCTTCACGACACCATGCGACGGCCCCGTATTCTCCTTGTTTTAACACGAAGGATACCGGTTCCAACCAAAGTGTCACACCAACACAGCCATCGCTTGAACCATATCGGTCTACGCCGTACTGCCTCCATGATATATTGTTGTTTACCTAGAAAGTGTCCCCAGATTCGGGTGTAGGATCTTCAACAATACCCAAGCAAAAACCCTTAAAAATGACCAAGATCCTAAGGTAAACCCCACTTTATTAATTCTCCCCAGCAGAGTCGCCAATTCTGTGATACAGTGGCAGAACTGACTGTTTTTTGTTACTACTGGTTTTGCGTTTTTTGTTTGCAAATGTACAGTAAGCAAGAGTCGCCACCGTCTTTTATTTCATCCAACAAAGGAAAAGGGAAAAAGAACATAAAAAACCTTTTTCAAGATGTTTCTGAGTACGGGGGGGTAGATTATAGAAAGGGAAGGTATTAGCACCCTTTTTATCCATGGTTTTCCATGGGCTCTTAGGTACTTGCTCATTCTTAAATTGCTTTTGCGTGTTTGTGTGTTTGAAAAAGTTTTGAAATTGCCTTAGTGCGGAGTTTCACTTTGTGGTAACTCTTGTATCAGTCCTCAAGAGTGTGATAAAGTGTTTTTTTGAAAACTTTAGTTTGAAAAGTTTATTTGAAAGTGTATGGTGTAAAAAGTTGTTGTTTTGAGCAAGTATTTAACAGTTTCTACCTACTCGAAAAAAGTTGTTCGTTTTCTTATTTCCTTTAGACAGCGCTATCCTACAATTAAGGAATAAATAGCTCCATCGTTGGAGTTTGAGGGATAATCGAAATGGACGATTAAGGTCACTAAAGCAATGGTTAGGAAACCTTAGTAGTGACCCTAGAGTCCTAAACATCTTTCTGAGGCAACATTTGAATGGGTCATTTTTTATCTTTTGGGACTAGAGGGCAACCACTAAAACTCCCTATACTTCATGACCGTTTACCGAAGGTAACCGAAGTGGGGCAAACCCTAGGAGTGAGCATGTGCAAGTGTTTGTTTTTTCAGTTATTTATCTTTGCATGGTTAGGGTTTTCTACCGTTTTAAACATTGATTTATCTTTCACATACAATCCTATTATCAATCATCTAACAGTTTATAATGACGGAAAGTAAAAGTGCGAGAAGTTTAAACCTAGCTATTACAAGGCTTTGGGGAGGGGGATTACATAATCAAGAACTTGGGGAAAACAGTAAATGAAAATAGTAATAAACCTAAATTAAAAGTTATTACAAGCTCGGAGCAATTACATTAATTGGAAAAATTAATAAATAAATGTGCGCGAGAATAAATTAAACGAGGAATTAAAGTTAAATTCAAAGACATTTAATTAGTGAATAAAGAAAAAATATTATTTTCTTGGATTTTTTTGAAAAAAGTAATCAATTTTGCAAATTAACCAAATTTCTAATTAATTTTAATTATGAAAGAAAGGAATTTCAATTATCCTAATTAACCTAATTAATTAATGAAATTAAATATTTTATGAAAAAAACCTAATTCTAATGTTTTTGTGATTTTTGTGTTTTTTTTATTTAATTAAAAAAACAATGATTTTGTAAAATAATTAAAACCAAAAATTAAATAAAGCAATTAAAAAGAAATAAAATGGGCCTGGTATGAGACGTAATTCTAGGGGTGTGTGGCTGAAATTCTCCAGGCCCAGAATAGCTGGCCCAAGGACTGGGCCTGATCTAGTGGGGATCACCCTTCGAGGGTCTACCATGCGATGTTTTGCTAGACGCTTGGATCTGGGCCACGTGATAATCTAAGGGCTGGAGATCACGGGCGTGTGGTGGACGCTTGATAGTGAGACACGTGGAATCTTCAATAAACAACTTAGAAAATAGGAAAATGTTGATACCTGGGATTGAACCCAGGTCCTCCCTCTCAAATGCCTTGTCCTTTGCCATCTGCGCTGGAGTGCTTGTTTTTTAATATGATAAACAAATAAAATATAACGTAAATAAAGTAGTATGCCCTGGAAAACGTGCTAAATTCAAACGGGCCAGTGGTATGCTGCCACCTCTTGTCTTCTTCCCAGAACTTTTGTTTTTGATACTAAACCTTTACCTACGGACAAAATTGTCACTAAAAGCTATAGTGACAGTTTTTGTCCATAACTATAACCCTGCAACATCTCAAAATGCAATGCAAGCAATATTAATCAGAACCAAAGACATGAATCAATTTCTCATGACCTCTTGAATTAAATATCACCCCTAATTTTATCCAATTTTGCCTCTAGCTAGGTTTCCCCAATTTGGAGCTTCGGAACCCTAACAATGGCGAAGGGTTGTACCTGTGCTTAAACTCTGATTAAACCATTCAAAAACATTGCAAAGGTGATAGCAAGCATTGATATATGATTAAAACAGATTCACTATGAGCAAATCAGTGGAATCGAGTTTGAAAAAAAAAGACAAATCGTGATTGTTCTTGCGCTTAATTCTTTATGCTTCAGGCTTTAATAATGCTTGAAATTACTTCTGAGGATGCCCAGGGATGTGATTTGATCCTTGGAATGGCTTGAATCGGTCTGTGAAGGAGAATGGGCTCTGCAATTTTTTGACAAAAATTAACACTTTGTTCTTGCTCTTAGGTAGGCAGGTTGCGCATGAAAATCCTTGTTCTAGGGTTCACAATACTTGTGTATATGTACTGAATCAAATTAGGGCAATATAATTGGAAAGAATCAAAGATATAATTGCATAGTTTTAGAAAAAAAATTAAATCTTGAAAAGTTGCCATATGTGAAGATTTTGTGTCCTATTTGGCCTTTCACGATTCCCTGGCTATTTGACAGCATATAAGATCTCCATTCAATGCAAAAATCATTCCTAAAACAAATTATATGATTTATTTGGATTTATTTGATTTTTAAATGAATAAAAACCAAAATAAATTAAATAAATGAGTGAATAAGGCATGGAGGGTCCCATACGTCATGGATCATGCTAGGACTGAGATACAATCTTGAAAAGATGGGCCCGTGTGGAAAAAATGCAATTTTGGGCATTGTTGACTTTGTGCAAATTTCCAAAAATAGCCAACTTTGACAATGCATATCTCTCTCAATTTTGACCCTAAAAGGGTGTTCTTTGACTTTTTAGAAATCTTAGGATGGCCCATAATCAAACTCTTTCGTTTCATCTCAATTGGACCTTCCATGTTCATGTAAGAAGCTTTGACCCAAAAGGTGTTTTCGTTGACTTTTGAAAAGGACCTATAATGTCTAAAGTCATATGTTTTTATGAGTGAATTTCTTGAACTTTAGGGATGAAGATGAGTTGTAGGGAATTTTATTCTCTTCAAAATGAGCTTGGATAAGGAATTTCTGATAAAGTATGAGAAAGTTATGCCTGGTAAAAGTTTGGTTGACTTTTCCTTTAGAAACCCTAATTTGGCAACTTTTGAGTTTTGATGAATTAGGAGTATTCCTTGAGGAATCATGATCAACCCTTGATCAAATGATGGATATCACTTCAAAATGTTGATGTTGACCAAAAATATTTAAGTTTGACTGTATGTGGGTCACAATTGACTTTTGACCTAATACAGTTGATTTTCAAGCATTTGAGCAATTAACTGAGCAAACTTCTTGTGCAAGGCATGAAACTCGGCATGGATGATCTTGAGAACATATTAGGGCAATGTAAACCATTTAGGACCCTTGGAACTCAAACATATTGATGAGGAGTGAAACCCTATTTTGAGGCTCATTGTCTTAGGAGGAGGATTTGTCTGGTCAATCCTTAGTCAACTTGAGTAAGTTGAGGACCTCAATGGGTATGTTTTGAGTAGAAATGGGAGGGTAAATTTTGGGGTACAACAACCCTGCGTCATGATGGTGCGAAGAGTGTGGTGGAGGCACAACTTGTTCCCTAGTTGGGGCGTCTGCTTCCATCGGCGTACCTGCAACAACATTCTCATCTTCCCCATCCTCGGGGTTAACATATAACCAATTTTCAAAATCAGAAATATTTGTTTTGTCAGGGCTAGGAAGATGCAACAATTGTGGCTTCCGACTAACCAACACATACCCTCGACGTCCTACCTCCAGCATTACATGTTGGTAAAGAGTGCTAAGATCAAGTTTGCTCAATGCCGGTACTGGTGTTTCACCATCCAAAACCGATCTATACCCCAGAGATTCTGCGATTTGAGTAATCATTTCACCTACTGAAATATCACCTGAACTAGCACGTCCCATTGTACCTATATGGGCAGCGGGAAATGACTCCATATTAACCGGTTCCTCATGTACCATGGCTTGCATTAGATAGAGTTCCCTCTTGGCTGCCACACATGTACTATCACCACGTCCGAACAAGGTGTATGCCAATGCCTTCTGCACATACCTGAAACACTGATTCTGAATCCATGATGCCTTAGCACTCGTGGGGTTACACTGCGGAAAACCTGTAATGGTTTTCCAAAAAGCAACTGGGTTAAACTCAGAGGGTGTAGCTCCGGGTCCCATCAAAGGTAATCGAAGACATTGCCCCAATTGTATAACAGACATGGAATGATCCTCATTGTACATCCTAAAATTAAGTCTACCAAAATAGTCCACAGCATAACCATTCCATTCCTTTTCCAATTTAAAACTCACAGTGCTCAAGAATTCCAATGTGATACGCTCATTGGTTGGTGCATCATGGTGCATAAATTCTATAATTCTCAAGTTATTCAACAGCATAGATACATCATCTAACATGCCTAATGCACTCATAGCCACAGGGCATACGTACCTCGTCGGTAAAAGCTTATGCTTAAGGTGAGCCTTATACCTTGCTGTGATACGATGGCAGAACCGGAACTGTTTTAGAAAAAATGTTGTTTGCATTTTGCATTTGTGTTTGCAAAATGTCGCGGTAATCAAGAGTCGCCACCGACTTTTATTTTATCCAACTGGAAAGGAAAAAAGCACAGAAAAATTCCTTTTTTCTAGATTTTGAGTACGGGGGGTAGATTATAGAAAGGGAAGGTATTAGCACCCTTTTTATCCGTAGTTTTCTACGGGCTCTTAGGTACTTTCTCATTATTTTAAAAATTGCTTCCGTGTTTGTGTGTTTGAAAAGTTTTTGTTTTACTTCGATTTAACCCTTGCTTCTGTCTTCAAGAGTGTTACGAAGTCGTTTTGAAAACTTTGTTTGAAAAGAGTGTAAGTGTGAAAAAAGTTTGATTTTGAGCAAGTACCTACTAGCATCTACCTACTCGAAAAAAGAATTGTTCTATGTTTGTTTCCTTTAGATAGCGCTATCCTACTATTAGTGAGTAGGTAGCACCGTCGTTGGAGTTGTAAGGGTCAATTCGAAAAGGGACGTACGATCACTAAAGCAATGTTAGGACGTCTTAGTAATAACCCTAATGTCTTAAGATCAATATTCGAGGCAACATTTCCGAGGCAACCTTTCTGAGGCAACATTTCCGAACAGGAAATTTGATCTTTGTTTAGACAAGAGAGCGACCACTAAAGTACCCTATACTTAATGATCGTTTATCGAAGGAAACTGAAGTGAGAGTATACCCTAGGAGTGTGCATGTGCGAGTGATTCAATTTCAATTTATTATCTTTGCACATTTAGGGTTTGCTAACCGTTTTAAAATTTACATACAGTCTTGTCATGCAACCCTAATATCATACATCTAACAGTTAATATTTGCGAGAATTGAAGTGCGGAAAGTAAAGCTACGCTATTATAAGGCTTCGGGTATTAATTTACATAGCCAAAAAACCCGTCAAAACGATAAACGAAAGGAAAAAGGTCCTAATTAATCTATTACATCCTGTGAGCAATTACATCAATATAAATATAAATAAACAAATGCGCGATGAATAGAGAACGGAATGAAGTTAGGGTTTTGACCCCGTCTAACCTAATTAAAAGAAAAGTTATTGTTTTGGTTGTTTTTTATTATTTTAAGAAAATAAGGGTTTGAATTAAAGATGTACAAACTTAATTACTAATTAATTTTAAATCAAGAAAATTAATTACATTTGACCTATTTTTGTATTTTTGTGATTTTTTTAAGAAAAGAGAAATAAAAATTAAATTAAACAAACCCTAATTCTTCTACTTGATTTTAATTTATTTACAAAGGAAATTAAAGTTACCTAATAAATTAAATTAACTAACTAAATTAATTTTTATAAAAAATAAAACCTAAATCTACTTTTGATAAAAAATTGATTTTATAATTTTATTAAAAAAAGAATTAATTTTGTGTTAGTAAAATAATTAAATAAATCAAATAAAAGAAAACATAAAAGGAAAAGAATATTGGGCCTGTTTGTTAGCATTTTGGAGGGGTGTGAATAGCAACTTTCTGGGCCCAAAACAAACTGACCCACGTTTGACCTCCATGTTCCCATGCTATGCATTGACCAAGGCTTTTGGTGGACTCTCATGTAATGGCCTTCAGATATGGCCTCTTGGAGATCTTAGTGGTTGAGCCTTGAGGACTCATGGTGGACCTCACTCATGTGTGCGCGCCTGATCATGCAAATGAAAATAATATGAAATATGGGGGGACCTGGGATTCGAACCCAGGTCCTATGGGCTTTTCCACTGCCTCGTTACCAATTGAGTTACGTGCGCGTGTTGTATATGAGATAACAATTAAACAATATATTAAAACAAACAAAATAAAAAAACATCCGCGTGAAAATTCAAACGAAGCAATCAGGGGTTACCATGCAGGTTATCTTCCTCCTCCCTCTGTTGGTAAAATTCAAAGACTTTTACCTACGGACAAACGTACATCACTATAACCCCTGCTTGTTTCAGAATCTTACCCAGGCACGATAAATGGAATCCAATGCTATAGATCAAATCGCCTTGGCTTGTTGAGCATCATGGTGCCCTTCTTGTGGACCAATTTTTCCTGTACAGGAAAAACCCAAAACACAAAACGAAACCCTAACAATGGTAGATTCCTATATAGTTAGTGAAAATGCAATTAATGATTATGAATAGCTTGCAAATGCTTCAAGGAACAAGAATATGTAAGTAACTCATGCTACAAGTTCCAGAATAATGTGATTCGATTTCAAGAAAAATCCATGGTCGTGAATCACTTACAGTGAGTTCTAGCGCAGGAAAATGCTTGCTTTTGATTGTTATGGCTTCCTTGAGTGCCCAGGAAATGAAAGGGGTGGCTTGGGAGTCTTGAAACTGCCTGGAAGTACAAAATCAAATCAGAACTTTTCTTGAGTTTTTTCAAGTTTGGTTCTTCCTCTATGCGCCTCCAAACCTTGTGTTTTTTGTCTGCTTTTGTTCACTATATATCACTGATCAAATTAGGTTTACAAAAGTCCATTCAATCTTTGCCAATTATGGCTTTTGATCTTAATTTGATTTCCATGAAAATCTTTCCAAAAATAGGCCAAAACCAATCTTTTCATGCACACATAGTCCTTGCACGATTTGATTTTGTTGCTAGCTGTATAAGGAACCTGGAACATGTACCAAATCTCAAGACTTAAATGGTTTGGATATTTTCATGATTTATTTTGATTTAAATTGATTTAATTGAAATAAAAAATCAAAATAAATGGTAAAAATAAAATAAAGGCAAGTGGAAAGAGCTAGGGATCGTGGACCATGCTACCAACTCAAAACAAGTGCAAGAAGTTAGGTCTATTTGACAAAAATTGCAATTTGAGGCATATTAGACTTTTAGGCAATTTTGCAAAAAAGGTCAACTTCACTAATGCATTACTTTTTCAATTTTGACTCTTTGAAGGTGTTCTTGGACTTTTTAGAAAGCTTGAGATATCCTCTAAGCAACCCTTTTGGTCTCATTTCAATTGAGTCTTCCATGTTCATGTATGAAGCTTTGACAAAAAAGGTGTTTTTGTTGACTTTTCAAAATGACCTATAATGTCCAAATTCATATCTTTTTGTATGTGCATATTTTGAACTTGGGAACTGAAGATTAATTGTAGGGAATTGCATCCTATTCAAAATGATCTTTGGATGGGTCATTTCTCATAAAGTATGAGAAAGTTATGCTTGGTCAAAGTTGAGTTGACTTTTCCTATAAAACCCTAATTTAGCAACTTTTGGGTTTTGATGAATTGTGAGCAATCCTTGATAAATCATGATCAACCCTTGATCAAATGATGAATAATACTTCAAAATGAGGATGTTGACCAAAAATATTGAGGTTTGACTTCATGTGGGCCACAGTTGACTTTTGCCCTAGCACGGTCGATTTCCAAGCCCTTTGAGCAATTGACTGAGCAAACTTCCTCTGCAAGGCTTGAAATTTGACATGGATGATATTGAGAACATATTAGGACAATGGTGATCATTTAGGATCCCTTGGACTCAAATAACTTGATGCAACATGAAACCCTAATTTGAGGTAGACTGCCTTATGAGAGAGTTTGTCTGGTCAACCCTTGGATCTCCTTGAGCCACTTGAGGATCTTTCTTGAAATGTTTTGAGAAATATGGGAGGGAAAATTTTGGGGTAAAACAGCTGCCCCTGTTCAATCTTCTTAAACCTGAGGATGTAGATTGGCTTTTCTGCCTTTCGTGATCCAAAGGTGAAAGATGATTGAACACTAGAGTGCCCAGAAATTTGCACTCGCATGAAGTGGTATTTGTCTTTGTGATGTCGGGAATGGGCTTAGGGATGCCATTTGGAGATTGGTGATGGACGATGGGCTTAAAGATGCCATCAGAAGGAGTGTCGATCGCCTAAGATATTCCTTTGCGAGAGCTTGTATACCTGTTGTTGAGGAAGATTCCGCTGGGGAATGTTGGTCTCTGTTTTGAGGAAAAAGTTGAATTTTAGGAGCTTCGGTCGTCTGTTATTCTACTGGGGAATTGTCTCTTAGTCGAAGAGGTGAAAATGAACTACTATCTGGTCATAATCCAGGCTTTATAGTGATAAGATCGACTGCTATCTAGTCGTAATCCAGGCTTTACAGTGACTTACTGGGGAGATGAGATTAAACTTGATATCTGGTCATGATCCAGGCTTCGCAATTTCTCAATTCTTATCTGGTCGTAATCCAGGCTTCGGAAGGAATTAAGTTGTTATCCGGTTGCATCCTGGCTTCAACTTGACTTTAGGGCACACTAATATCCGGTCGACTCCGGGCTTCTTAGTATTTGTCCAGGTAAACTGCTATTTGGTCGAAATCCAAGCTTCACAGTGTCTTGTACCATTATCTTGTCATAATCCAGACTTCACGATGTTTTATACCATTATCTGGTCGAATTCAGGCTTCATGGTGTTCTGTACTGCTATCTGGTCGTAATTCAGGCTTCACAATATCTTACTTCTTATCTGGTCGAAATCCAGACTTCAGAAGAAATCAAGTGGTTATCCAGTCGTATCCGGGCTTCCATTTGACTTTAAGGCCTACTAATATCCGGTCGAATCCAGGCTTCATAGTAATTGGTCGGGTAAACTGCTATTTGGTCGAAATCCAAGCTTCACAGCGTCCCTCACTGTTATCTGGTCGTAATCCAGGCTTCAGTGTCTCTTACCTCTATCTGGTTGTAATCCAGGTTTCACGATGTTTCATACCATTATCTAGTCGAATCCAGGCTTCATGGTGTTCGGAGAAAGCAAGATATTATCCGGTCGAATCTGGGCTTCATAATTTGCATTAAAGATGTACCACTATCTGGTCGACTCCAGGCTTCGTAGTATTCTGGGCTGCTATATGGTCGTAATCCAGGCTTCACAGAAACTTGTATTGCTATCTGGTCGTAATCCAGGCTTCACAATAACTTGCTGAGATGTTATCCGGTCGAATTCGGGCTTCACGGCTTGTGTTTATGATATACCACTATCTGGTCGAATCTAGGCTTCATGGCGTCTCGTACTACTATCTAGTCGTAATCCAGGCTTCACAGTAACTTGTTGGGGATTAAACTATTATCCAGTCGAATCTAGGCTTCATAGCTTGCTTAAGAGATACCATTATCTGGTCGATTCCAGGCTTCGCGGTATTCTGATACTGTTATTCAGTCGTTCTTCGGGCTTCACAATATGATGGAGTAATCAAGATACTATTCGATCGTACCCGGGCTTCATAGCTTGAACTTTGTGAGGATTTGATTGTATCTTTTACTAAAATGTAAAGGGTTAGTCTTATGTAATGCCATGATGCACGACATGTATTGAGCAATGATGTTCTCAAAATAAATCAGATTGTGTTGTATGATGCTTATGCACGTGTCATGATGTATGGATATGTGATGTTCTCGTGATGTTTTCTAGCTGGGAAAAATAAATCCCGGACTGTTGTTGGAGAATATAAAGAGTTTCGCTCGCTGGGGATAACGACCGAAGATGATTTGAGAATAAATTGGCAGGAGAATAATTCTACTGGAGAATAAGCTGGCGAGAAAATGGCTATGTGGGGAAGAGATACTCTACGAAAAGATCTACTGATTTTGAGAAATAACCTCAGATGGGGATGAATTACTGTTGCTGGTGATGATGAACTCTGTCGGGGATAAAGTTTCTGTTTGTGGAAGAAATAAACTCCACTGGGGATAATCTTCTAGTGTTGGTGATAGATGAACTATGTTTGGGGAGAATCAACACCAATGTTTTTTGGCCTTTCCTACTCTGCGAGGAGTGTATGCACTTTTAGTCGTATTCTCCAGCTAGGTCTATCCCTATACCTGGTGGACAGAGCAACTGTAAAGTTTGGACATTTCTTGTTTGCCCCTGTTCCTGGAATTACGAGTAATAGTCTTTTGTTTCGTATGTAAATATTTGTGAGCAATAATTATTTTCAAATGCATATATCAAAAATGAATCATTGGACGTTCTTGCAAAACAAAACAGGAAAAGAAAACAATTTTGAAATTTGTTTTAAAATGAATTGTATTGATTTTGAAGTTGGCCTGTAATAAGCTTTTTGTACAAGAGGCTGACGTCCTAGTAAGAGAACACTGTCGAACAAACAGAATTTATACAATTTGTGTAAAAGAAAGAAAAACAATTATGTGAACAATCCCACTGGGTTACAACTCTATTATTGCCTTTATATCTTCGAGCGTCTCATCATTTTGCTACTTGGTTGAAGGTAGATCAGATTGATCGGCGTCGTCCGAGCTTGATAGTCGATACTGAAATCTGGTTGCAAGATGATCCAATGAGACATAGTGTTACGCTTTGATCCCTAATTTTTCCTGGACCGCCCTTTCGGGTTTTCAGTCCACCGGGATACCCTTTTTTGCCCAAGCCGCCTTTTCAGGTTTTCGACTTGTCGGGTGTACAGTTTTTTTTTCATTTTCATCCCTTACTTTTGCCCGAACCCTTTTGGTTCGTCGGGAAGCCCTTATTTTTGCCTAGGCCAGTCAACCTAGCGGGTCTTAGATTATGAGTAGTATTTTTTCACTATGTCTGCATTAACGGGGTGAGGAAGGTCGTCACCATCCATGGTGGTTAGAATCATAGCTCCTCCCGAGAAAATGTTCTTAACCACAAATGGCCCTTCGTACGTAGGGGTCCATTTGCCCCTGGGATCACCTTGCGGCAGTATGATGCGCTTGATCACCAGATCCCCGACTTGATACTCTTGTCGTTTGACTTTCTTGTTAAATGCCTTGATCATTCGCTTTTGATACGTCTGACCATGACAAATAGCAGTAAGTCTCTTTTCATCGATTAAATTCAGCTGATCAAGCCGGGTCTGGATCCAATCATCCTCGCTCAAACTTGCATCCTTCATAATCCGAAGAGAGGGTATTTGGACTTCAATGGGTAGGACTGCCTCCATGCCATACACCAAAGAATATGGTGTTGCCCCTGTTGACGTCCGCGCTAAGGTGTGGTACCCATGAAGAGAGAATGGTAACATCTCGTGCCAGTCTTTGTATGTCACCGTCATCTTCTGCACAATCTTCTTGATGTTCTTATTAGCCGCTTCAACAGCCCTGTTCATCTTCGGCCGGTAGGGAGAAGAGTTGTGATGCTGTATCTTAAACTGCTTGTAGAGTTCGGTGATCATTGTATTGTTGAGATTCGTACCATTGTCCATAATGATCCTCTCTGGTACCCCATATCGACAGATCAGATTGTGTCGGATGAACCGCGCTACGACGTTCTTGGTTACAGTAGCAAAGAAAGCTGCCTCAACCCACTTCATGAAATAATCAATAGCTGCCAGAATGAAACGATGCCCGTTGGACGCAGTAGGTCTGATCTCGCCAATCATATCGATGCCCCACATTGCAAAATGTCAAGGAGCTGTCAAGACGTTCAGAGGAACTGGAGGTATGTGCACCTTATCAGCATAGACTTGGCACTTATGACAGGTTCGAGAATGCTGATAACAAACGGCTTCCATAGTAGACCAATAATATCCAGCCCGTAGGATTTTCTTCTCCATAGTATGTCCACTGGAATGGGTTCCGAAAGTTCCTTCATGTAATTCTGCCATAATCCTTTCTGCCTCGTTTTTGTCCACAAATCGCAGTAAGGCTGAGTCATGGTTATGCTTGTAAAGGATACCATTACTGATGAAGAACTTTGCAGCGAATCTCCTCAGAAACTTCTTATCATTAACAGATGCACCCTCGGGGTACTCCTGAGCCTCAAGATACCTATTTACCTCGTGGAACCAGGGTTTATCTGCTACTTCTTCAGTCTCAATGTCACAGCAATGTGCAGGTTCATCCAACCTCTCAATGGTAATCTGGGGAGCTTCATTTTCCCACCTGACCTTGAACATAGAAGACATGGTAGCTAGCGCGTCCGCTAACTGATTATCCTCTCTTGGGAAGTGTTCAAAGGTTATCTCCTCAAAGTGTGGGAGCAACATCAATACATACTCTTTGTAAGGAATAAGACTTTGGTGCTTCGTATGCCACTCGCCTTTGATCTGACTGATCACTAGAGCGGAATCTCCAAACACACTCAAGAACTTAATCCTTAGGTCAATAGCTTCTCGAAGACCCATGATGTACGCTTCATACTCCGCCATATTGTTGGTGCAGTTAAAACATAATCAGGCGGTGAATGGAGTATGACAGCCTTTAGGAGATATGATCACGGTGCCGATGCCATTACCCAACGCGTTTGAAGCTCCATCAAAGTACATAGACCATCAGGATCCCTCCTCAGGTCCTTCATCCGGTCCAGGTTCTTCATAGTCGGTCACCAACATGATGTTCTCATCCGGGAATTTGAAGTTCATGGATTGGTAATCATCTACGGCCTGATCCGCCAAATGATCTGCCAACACACTTCCCTTGATTGCTTTTTGGGTTGTGTATTGGATGTCATACTCA
Organism: Vicia faba; assembly: GCA_948472305.1. NCBI lineage: Eukaryota > Viridiplantae > Streptophyta > Magnoliopsida > Fabales > Fabaceae > Vicia > Vicia faba. The sequence continues at coordinate 1,366,122,033 of OX451735.1, read as the reverse complement.
TTCAAGATCATCTTCCATCTTGCTATTCTTCCGGAAAAAGTGGGCTTTTCGAAGATATACTTGATTGGGTCCATCTTTGATATCAGTAGGGTAGTGTGAGTCAACATACACTGTCTCAACCGGCGAGCAGCCCATGCAAAAGCGCAACAAGTTTTCTCAAGCAGTGAGTATCGGGTCTCACATGTTAGAACATAGTTTGATTCTACATCCCTTAATTAGAGTTTTGATGATAACAAAATACAAGAATAAATAAATTCAAAGATTTATATATAAGACATATATGCTACTTAAAATTATGTTGTGTATTTGCAGAAGTTCTGATGGAATCAGCATCAGAAGATCAGTATCAACATCAGCATCAAAAGATACGTAAGCATCAGAAGATCAATAACATGTTCTATACGCTGAAGCTTGATGAACAGGATCTGCGCATAAAACACTCTGACTCTGATCAAGATCCTTACCAAGTCATTAGCATTCAGAAGCGTCAGCATAAGTTAAAGCAAAGAACACTTTGATTATCATAAAGAAGACTATGAAGCGTTACTAAACATTCAAGACAGATTAATTGCTAACGGCTCTCTTCAAGACAAGATCTTCTCAAAAAGGAAAGAACGTTATTATCATTGAAAGTGATTTATGGACAACAATGTATCTTTGCCTTGGCTATATAAACAAGTCTGTGTGAGAAAAGAAAAGGCTAATCTACACGCACGCACTCATACAATTTGCTAAGCTTTCAAACCACGCTCATTCAAACGCTTTAGCAATCCAGTTTCATTCTAAGCTTAAATTTGTGTATTATCACAGTTGTGGTATACTATTTTATTAGAAAACATCAAACACATTATTGTTCAATTATTTGTAAAGAGATTTCCTTGAGATAAACCGGTTTTTGGTTATACTCAAGAAGGCTTTAACAGTTGTTAAAGTAGTTGTTGTATTCCTTTGAATATAGTGGATTAAGACCTCGTTGGAGAGAGGCGAAATCACCTTGACGGGTGGACTGGAGTAGTTTGAGATCAAACGAACCAGGATAAAAATACAGTGTTATCTGCTCATTTGATTTAAGTTTTACAATTCAACCCCCCTTCTTGTGTTTTTCACATCTTCAAATGGCATCAGAGCGCCTGGTTCTGACCTTATAACACTTAACTATGTCAGTACAAGATCTAGCGTCAGAAAAACACAATGGCAGGACCAAATCAAAACATCAGCAATGACAATAATGAAGAAAGAGACAGATTCAGTGGCAAACCTCCAGTCTTTGATGGAGAGAACTTTGACTACTGGAAAGACAGAATTGAGAGTTTCTTTTTGGCCCATGATGCTGATCTGTGGGACATGGTGACTGATGGATACACGCACCCAGTGGATGGAAGTGGTCAGAAGATTGACAGGAAAACAATGTCTGATCAGCAAAAGCGTGATTTCAGAAATCATCACAAGGCCAGAACAATTCTTCTCAGCGCCATCTCTTATTCAGAATATGAAAATATCAAACAGAGAGACTGCAAAGAATATGTTTGACTCTTTGAGAATGACGCATGAAGGCAACATTCAAGTCAAAAAAACCAAAGCTCTTGCGCTCATTCAGAAGTATGAGGCATTCAAGATGGAAGAGAGTGAATCAATAGAAACTATGTTTTCAAGATTTCAAATTCTTGTTGCTGGTCTAAAAGTTCTTGACAAAGGGTATTCCACTGCTGATCATGTTAAGAAGATCATCAGAAGCTTGCCAAAACAGTGGAGGCCAATGGTCACAGCGCTTAAGCTAGACAAGGATCTCAACAAAATCTCTCTGGAGGAACTTGTCAGCTCCCTCAGAAGTCACGAGATAGAGCTCGAAGCAGATGAAACTCAAAAGCAAGGTAAGCCATTAGCTTTAAAATCTAACAGAAAATCTGACTCCAATGTTTTGCAGGCTGTAGAAGAAACCTCTGATGGGTCCTCATTAGAAGAAGATGAATTGTCTCTCCTCTCCAGAAGGGTGAACCAATTATGGAAGCAGAGGCAAAGGAAGTTCAGGAATCCCAGAAGATCAAAAAATCAGAATGAATCTTTCTCCAGATACAGAAGGTCAGAATCCTCCTCTGGACACAGAAGATCTGAAGGCTCTTCAGGAAACAGAAAGCCAAACAACAAAGACATCGTCTGCTATGAATGTAACGAGCAAGGGCACTACAAAAGTGATTGCCCAAAGCTTCAGAAGGAAAAGCCAAAAAAGAAGTTTGGCAAGGAAAAGAAGAAAAGTCTCATGGCTACATGGGATGATTCTGACACATCTGAAGCTGACTCAGAATCAGATGATGAAAGAGCAAACATAGCTCTCATGGCAAACATAACAGAAGACAGTGAAGCTTCTGAGTCAGACTCTGAATCAGATATAAAAGAGGTATTCCCTGACTTTGCTATAAACTTTACTAAGGCTGAACTAGATGAAAGCCTTAATGAAATTCTGGAAAGATATCAGCAGATCAGAGTCAAATCCAGAAACCTGAAAAGGAATCTTGCTTCTGACTCTGATAAGACTTAGAGTCTCAAATTGGAGAATTCTGAGTTAAAAGATAAAATTTCAAAATTAGAAAATCTATTGCAAAACTCTCAGAAGGAAACAATCCCTAAAACTCCCAGCAGTGCTGATGAGATCATCAAGGAGTATGATCACAGCTTTCAGAAGTTTCTAGCTAAAAACATAGATAGAAGCAAAATGGCTTCAATGATCTATGGAGTTAGCAGAAATGGCAGAAAAGGGATAGGATATTAAGGAAAGGTACCTACACCAAAGAATGCCATGGATTTAATTATAAAACGCACTTCACTTGATTCACACTTTGTATATGGGAACATACATGACATAAAATATACTAGTAGTGATTACTCTGTCAAACCAAAATTCAATCAGAGTTTTGGCAAAACTAACAAATCAGGACCCAAGAAAATATGGGTACCTAAGGATAAAATAATACATGTGGAAGATATCTTTAGTAGCAAAGCAAAAACACCAGTCATGGTACCTAGACTCTAGCTGCTCATGACACATGACGGGAAGAAGGCATATGTTCCAAAGCTTGGAACTTAAGCCTGGAGGCCACGTAGGTTTTAGAGGCAATCAGAGAGGAAAGATCATTGGCTCTGGAACTGTAGGTAATGGAAATCTTCCCTCTATAAGTAATGTTTTATTAGTAGATGGATTAATGCATAACCTGTTATCCATAAGTCAATTAAGTGATAACGATTATGATATAATCTTCAATCAAAATTCATGCAAAGCTGTTAGTCAGAAAGATGGGACTATCCTATTTAATGGAAAGAGGAGAAACAACATTTATAAAATAAAACTTTCTGAACTAAAAAGTCAGAATGTAAAGTGTCTTCTGTCTGTTAACAACGAGCAATGGATCTGGCACAGAATATTGGGACATGTTAGTATGAGAAGAATATCTCAGATTAACAAACTCAATCTGGTCAGAGGACTTTCTAACCTGAAGTTCAATTCAGATGCTCTGTGTGAAGCATGTCAGAAAGGCAAGTTTGCAAGACCAGCTTTCAAATCCAAAAACGTTGTTTCTACCTCCAAGCCATTAGAACTTCTGCACATTGACTTATTTGGACCAGTTAAAATTGCTTCAGTCAGTGGCAAGAAGTATGGGTTAGTAATCGTAGATGACTATAGCAGATGGACATGGGTAAAGTTCTTAAGACACAAGGACGAGTCACACTTTGTGTTTGTCACCTTCTGCAACCAAGTTCAGAATGAAAAGGATCTTAGAATCGTCAAAGTCAGAAGTGATCATGGTGGAGAGTTTGAAAACAAAGATTTTGAGTCATTCTTTAATGACAAAGGCATTCTGCATGATTTCTCTTGTCCTAGAACTCCACAGCAAAATGGAGTTGTAGAACGAAAGAACAGAACACTGCAAGAAATGGCCAGAACCATGATCAATGAGACTAACGTTGCTAAGATCTTCTGGGCAGAGGCAATAAACACAGCGTGTTACATTCAGAATAGAATCTCCATAAGACCTATTCTGGAAAAGACTCCATATGAATTGTGGAAGAACAGAAAGCCCAACATTTCTTATTTTTCACCCATTTGGATGTACATGCTTTATTTTGAATACAAAAAATTATTTGAACAAGTTTGACTCTAAAGCACAAAAGTGTATTATGTTAGGATACTCTGAACGCTCAAGAGGGTACAGAGTATACAATACAGAAACACAGATTGTGGAAGAATCAATCAGTGTTCGTTTTGATGATAAGCTTGACTCTCAAAAGTCAAAGTAGAATGAATTACTTGCAGGTATGGAAGTTGAATTCCCACGTACTGAAGACAAGTCATCAGAATCTCTTAACGGAGACACTCCCTCAACATCAGAAAGAGGCATTGCAAGCAATCCAGCACCTTCTGTTGATCAACTCCAGAAAAGACCATCCAGAAGCAGCATGGATCACCCAGAAGAAACAATCTTAGGAAGAAAGGAAGATCCGAACAAGATCTAGCTTCAGAAACTCTGAAGAATCCCTCATGGGACTGGTTTCTCTAACTGAACCAACAACAATTGATGAAGCACTTCTGGACAATGAATGGATTCTAGCAATGCAAGAGGAGCTAAATCAATTCACAAGAAATGACGTATGGGATCTAGTTCCCAAACCAAAAGGATTCAACGTCATTGGAACAAAATGGGTGTTAAGAAACAAACTGAATGAACAAGGTGAAGTCATCAGAAACAAAGCACGATTGGTAGCACAAGGTTATAGTCAGCAAGAGGGGATAGACTATACAGAAACCTTTGCTCCAGTCGCCAGTTTGCTAAGTGTATACAGGCAGAATTTGAGATGAGCCTAATGGGGGAACTAAAATTCTTTCTGGGCATCCAGATTAATCAAACCCCAGAAGGAACTTACATTCATCAGAGCAAATATGTCAGAGAACTTCTGAATAAATTTGATCTCTCAGAATGTAAGCCATCAAAGATTCCAATGCATCCCACGTGCATTCTGGAAAGAGAAGAGGTAAGTAAAAAGGTAGAACAGAAGGTCTACATAGGTATGACTGGTTCTCTTCTATATCTGACGGCTTCAAGGCCTGACATTTTATTCAGTGTTTGCATTTGTGCTAGATTCCAATCAGATCCTAGAGAATCTCACTTAACAGCAGTTAAGCGAATTTTCAAGTATCTGAAAGGTACTACTAATCTGGGTTTGTTTTATAGAAAATCAAGTGATTACAGCTTAGTAGGATATTGTGATGCTGATTTTGCCGGAGAAAGAGTAGAACGAAAAAGCACTTCTGGAAGCTGCCAGTTTCTGGGAGAAAATCTGATCTCTTGGTCCAGCAAAAGACAATCCACAATTGCTTTATCAACAGCAGAAGCTGAATACATAGCAGCAGCTGGATGCAGCACACAAATGCTCTGGATGAAAAGTTAACTTAAGGACTTCCAGATATTTGAGAGTAACATTCCTATCCTCTGTGACAATACTTCTGCTATTTGTCTCAGCAAAAATCCAATTTTACATTCTAGGGCTAAGCATATAGAAATAAAACATCATTTTATTAGGGACTATATTCAGAAAGGGATTTTAAATTTAAAATTTATTAACACAGACCATCAATGGGCTGATATTTTTACAAAACCTCTTTCTGAAGATAGGTTTAACTTCATTCTGAAACATCTCAGCATGAAGCTCTGCCCAGAATAAAATTGTTTTGATTCCATATCTTAACCTTCAGAACTTTGTTTATTTTTTCTATGAACTACTGATCAATCTTTCTTCAGATCTTTAGAAGTGCAGATTGTATCAGAATTTATCCATGAAGATCTGAGCGCTTCATTTCAAGGATAGAAATGTGTTGTTCACTCAAGCAAACAAGTGTCATCCAGTCATCAGCTATTTTCTGAGGCTGAACACGCGTTCACATTTCTGAAAAGGCAAAAGCGCTGATTGGATGCATTAAGACACATGTCATGGGTAACCGTTCCAAATATCTTTCTGAATCCCCTAAAATCAGCTATCATTAAATGCTAATAATCATTATTAATTTCTCTCTCTTGTCGTTTATGTTTTCATAATTGTTTAGAAATCTATTTAAACACACTTCACACCATTTACACTCTTTTACCTTCACTTTCATTTTCTCTCAAACTTAATGATTTCAGCGTTCTTACTTTCTCAAAAAACCCTTTCTGATATAGACCAACACACTTCTGCTCCCATACCAGAAAATCCAAATCCTCAAACTACCACAGAACCACAACCAAAAATTCCCATCTCACCACAACCAGAAATTCCCATCTCACCACAACCAGAACTTCCACTCTCTCCAGAACCAGAAATCCCACTACCCTCATCTCCTCAACCAGACATTAATCCACCTTCTCCACAACCTGAACCATCTCACCAAGAAGTTCAAACTTCTGAGGCTCAACCCTCTGAATCCCCTGAACCAGGACCTCTGGCCATTCATTTGCCCTGTGGCACCATTGTGAATTTTCCACAACTTCCCTCTTCACCAGAACTAACTCCACCAAATTCCCCATCAAGTTCAATCATAATTCCTGACTCTCCCACTCCCTCACCAAAGAACAATACAGAAGATAACATCAAGACTGTCATTGACTTAACAGTTTTTGAACATCTTGCTGCCATCAACCACAAAACAGCTATCCCTAAACCGAAACATCCAGATGTTGGTACCAGCATATTGAACTTTGAAACAGAAGTACATAAGTGGATCACTTCTCTGAAACAAGCTAGTCTTGAGTTGGTTGATCCTACTGCCTCAGACTACCTTTGGACAAAGTTCAGAAGATGGGTATGCTCTGAAACCTTTAAGTTGCAAGAACAGAGCTATGGACAAGCTCAACAGAACTTCAGCAATCTGCTGAAAGAAATTGAAGGTCCAGTTCTGAGCAAGCTGCTTAAGGAAGAAGTTTTCCCTCTGGACAATGCTCCTTGGTCTGAACATCGTCCAGCATCCAAAGTTCAACCTGATACTCAAGATCTGATGGTTCCTGTTGAAGCACTGGTTCAAGAAGAAAATATTGCAGAAAGCTCTGAGAAGCATCCTGTTTCTGAAGATCCTCAAGCTTCCTCCATTGATAGGCAGACTCTTGAAGACTTGAAAAGATCTGATATGCTGATGAATGAAAGAATGGATAAACAGGACCGTAAAATTGATGCAATAGCCAGCATGTTAACCTAGCAACAGGAAACCAACACCCAAATCAAGAGCATGTTGGAGGCTTTGTTCACACGACTTCCTCCTCCCTCTTAGAAAGTTCCTTCATGTAATTCTGCCATAATCCTTTCTGCCTCGTTTTTGTCCACACATCGCAGTAAGGCTGAGTCATGGTTACGCTTGTAAAGGATACCATTACTGATGAAGAACTTTGCAGCGAATCTCCTCAGAAACTTCTTATCATTAACAGATGCACCCTCGGGGTACTCTTGAGCGTCAAGATGCCTCTTTACCTCGTGGAATCAAGGTTTATCTGCTACTTCTTCAGTCTCAATGTCACAGCAATGTGCAGGTTCATCCAACCTCTCAATGGTAATCTGGGGAGCTTTATTTTCCCACCTGACCTTGAACATAAAAGACATGGTAGCTAGCGCGTCCGCTAACTGATTATCCTCTCTTGGGAAGTCTTTAAAGGTTATCTCCTCAAAGTGTGGGAGCAACGTCAATACATACTCTTTGTAAGGAATAAGATTTGGGTGCTTCGTATGCCACTCGCCTTTGATCTGACTGATCACTAGAGCGGAATCTCCGAACACATTCAAGAACTTAATCCTTAGGTTAATAGCTGCTCGAAGACCCATGATGCATGCTTCATACTCCGCCATATTGTTGGTGCAGTTAAAACATAATCGGGCAGTGAATGGAGTATGACAGCCTTTAGGAGATATGATCACGACGCCGATGCCATTACCCAACGCGTTTGAAGCTCCATCAAAGTACATAGACCATAGGGATCCCTCCTCAGGTCCTTCATCTGGTCCAGGTTCTTCACAGTCGGTCACCAACATGATGTTCTCATCTGAGAATTTGAAGTTCATGGATTGGTAATCATCTACGGCCTGATGCGCCAAATGATCTGCCAACACACTTCCCTTGATTGCTTTTTGGGTTGTGTATTGGATGTCATACTCAGTCAAGATCATCTTCCATCTTGCTATTCTTCCGGACAAAGCGGGCTTTTCGAAGATATACTTGATTGGGTCCATCTTTGATATCAGTAGGGTAGTGTGAGTCAGCATATACTGTCTCAACCGGCGAGCAGCCCATGCAAAAGCGCAGCAAGTTTTCTCAAGCAGTGAGTATCGGGTCTCACAGTCGGTAAACTTTTTGCTAAGGTAGTAAATAGCGTGCTCTTTTCGGCCAGACTCGTCATACTGCCCCAGCACGCACCCCGTTGAATTGTCGAGTACCGTCAAGTATAAGATCAAAGGTCTTCCTTCAACTGGAGGCATCAGAATAGGTGGCTCTTGGAGATATTCCTTGATCCTTTCGAAAGCGGCCTGACATTCATCATTCCATCTTACCACTTGATCTTTCTTCAACAGCTTGAAGATTGGTTCACAAGTAGCAGTCAAGTGCAAAATGAATCGGGCAATGTAATTCAGACGTCCTAGAAATCCTCTGACTTCTTTTTCTGTGCGGGGAGCTGGCATCTCCTTTCTCACTAACGACGAAACCCAGCAGCTTACCGGACTTTACCTCGAAGGTACACTTGTTCGGGTTTAACCTCAACTTGTACATCTTCAACCTATCGAACAGTTTCTGGAGATGGTCAAGGTGTTCTTCCTAAGTTTGGGACCTTGAAATCATATCATCAATGTACACCTCAATCTCATGGTGAATCATGTCGTGGAACAAAGCGACCAGGTTGCACTGATAAGTTGCCCCAGCATTCTTCAACCCGAAAGGCATTACCTTGTAACAGAAGGTGCCCCACTGTGTAACGAAGGTTGTCTTCTCCATGTCTTCGAGAGCCATCTTGATATGATTGTAACCGGAAAAACCATCCATAAAGTAAAAGGTCTTATGTTGCGCGGTGTTGTCGACCAGAACATTGATGTGAGGCAGCGGGAAATCATCCATAGGGCTCGCCCTGTTCAGATCCCTATAGTCCACACACATTCGTACCTTACCATCCTTCTTCGGCACCGGAACCACGTTGGCAACCCACTGTGGGTAAGAAGTGACAGCTAGAAAACCGACATCAAACTGTTTCATGACTTCAGCTTTGATTTTCTCATACATCTCTGGGCGCATACGGCGAACCTTCTGCTTCACCGGAGGACAGTCTTCTTTGGTTGGCAGGTGATGTACCACAATGTCAGTGTCTAAACCAGGCATATCTTCATAAGACCAAGCGAAGATCTCAACATAGTCGTGTAGCACCTGTATCAACCACTGCTTGACAGTGGATTCCGGATTTGCACCTATCTTTACCTCTTTCTTGTCTTCGTCCGTACCCAAATTCACTTATTCCACTGGCTCTTCATGAGGCTGTATGGCCCTCTCTTCCTGTAGTAACAGTTTGGCAAGTTCCCCAGGCACTTCAAAATCATCCTCACCTTCGTCCTCGGCTTGGTTGATCGGACTTTCGAAGTCATAACTGGCAGTAGCAGAGTCGTTATCAATGGGATCCAGAGTGGATGTGGATCTACATTATGATATGTGAGTGTGTGTGAGACAATAGCTGTTTTGAAAAAGTGAAAAATAGAAACGAGAAACAAGGAGCGCAAAATTTGTAATGCAAGAAACGTCCAATGCTTGATTGATGACATATGAAAATGACAAATAATAAGCCCTCACAAACAAAGCCAAGGTGCCTCGGGCAAGGCACCGGGCCGTAAAGTTTCAAACTGTCTGTTACAAATCTCAAAACAAAAGTCTATTACTGTGTAATAAAAGAAACGGGCACGAAGTCCTTCGCCGTCCAGTTGTTCAATCCACCGTTGGTAGTCGGGTAAATCCAGCTGTCAAACTCTGACTCTTCTTCATCATCCTCAATTGCATTCACTCCCGGGTTACTGATATGCAGAGGAGGTCTTCCAATTCGTGCGCGCCGGACAGCCCTTTGAGCTTCTGCAGTAAAACCCAAACCAAACTTGTCAGTCTTGTGTGAAAAGTCAGGGAGTTGGCCCCAATTTGCACACCCACCTTTTTCAATTACAGCCCTGGCATCCTTGAGGGAAGCCATCTTCATCGGAGGTTGGTCAACAGCAACTTCCGTTGAGGCCAAAGTCTAGGGAACTTCTTCAACATTCTGACACGGGGTTTCGATGAACTCCCCATCCATCTCCACATAGTGAAAGGAATTAAGATGACTCACCATGTACTCCTCCTCACCCTGCACCGTAACAATCTTCCCCTTTACTGGATATTTCAACATCTGATGGAGCATAGAAGTCACTTCCCTAGCCTTATGAATCCACGGGTGACCCAGCAAGCAAGAATAAGATGGTCGAATATCCATTACATAGAAAGTAGATGCAAAATTATGAGAGCCAACTTTAACAGGAACGTCCACCTCCCCGTGCACCATCCTTTTGGACCCATCGAAAGCTCTAACCACAATATTACTCGGCTTCAGAACCAAACCTTCACAATCCAGACGGTCTAATACCTTTTTGGGTAAAACGTTTAATGAGGACCCAGTATCCACCAGCACGTGGGCCAAGGTAGTGCCCCTGCACTCGATCGAGACGTGCAGAGCATCATTATGATTTCTTCCTTTAGCAGTCAGATCTGCATCTGAGAAACCCAACCCATTGTCGGCAGTCAAACTAGCTACACAGTCTTTGAATGGATCCGCAGAGGTTTCCTGCGGCACATGCGCAGTCTTGAGGAAAGAAATTAAAGCCTTTGCATGGGCTTCCGAACACAATAACAAGGACAACATGGATATTTTCGATGGGGTTTGCCCCAGCCGCTCGACTACATTGTAGTCACTCTTCTTGATAATCTTCAGAATCTCCTCTATCTCTTGCTTAGAGGTTTCTACAATGACCTTCTTAGGTGCCTCCATCCGGGCAGGCTCTCCTGTAACTTCTTTACCCCGAGTGTCAGATGACTCAGTGACAAGGGTGATAACTGGAGTAAGAATTGGAACAGTAGCTGATGTACTGGCAGATGGAATGGCAACAGGCTTTGGAACAGTCGGAGGGGAAATCTCAGGAGAGAAGAGTCTTCCACTTCTGGTGACCTTGCTAGACCCGACAATGTTGTTGATATCAGCATCAACTTCTTCATCCTTTAAGTCTTGTTTGACCCCATGATAATACACATCGGCCCCATAGTGCCACGGGACAGCCTTATCTAAAGTGTATGGGATAGGACCAGGAATAGTAATGATTAATTGAGCAACTCTTGGAACGGATGTAATCCTAACAGGCTTTCTCGAGGAAGCCTTGGAAGGATTGGCGGAAATGGTTATGATTGCAACATCTTCAATCAGAACTAACAGAATCAGAGTCTTCTCAAACAGTATCTCTTTGTTATCCATCAGGCGTTGAACACCTGATTTCAATAAGTGGCAACCAGCAGGTAGAATTGAACATAGGTGGCAACCTTCGCTACAGCCCGGAAATAAACCGGCCAACAATAGATTCTTCTTCACGGTCATCAAAGGAGTATAATGTCTTCCATAGAGGTTACAAATAAATCGTCGTCCACAGCATTTACTCCATGTCGCAACCTATTTCCAAACATGTGACCCATATTCAGAAGAACCACCTTCTTCTTCTTCTTTTTCTTCTCCTTCAGGATGAGAGTCTTCAAATCTTATTGTCCTTTAGCCAAGTTCAAGAACATCTCTTGGAATTGAGCATTTTGCGCTTGAAGAGCTTTGATGGCTTGATCGATAGGTATTTCAGAAGACATTATGTGCTGAAATAAATAGCAAAGAAGATGAGAAACCTGTAATGGTACCTGTAATGGCGTGCATGATAATAGGATGCGTATGTAATTATTTCAAAGACTTTGGGATATTTAAATTTGTAAACCAAAAATAAAATAAAACTTTATTAGATTAAACTTGTAAAAAGGTTCATTAATGCCTTTAAGGCGTTTACAAAGAAGTAAATGAAAAACAAATCTAAACTAGACAAAGAAAACTCAGAAATCCCATGGACGCTTCCCCTTGGTGCTGACGTAGTCATTGATTATCCTTTCATTCTCAAGTTGCCTAGTGAGCTTCAAGATCTTCCCCTCTTGCTCATGATACTTCTCCCGGTAGGTATCCCTTTCTTCCTTCAGCTGAATCCAGGATCTCTTCAATGCCCCAAGATCAGTAGGCATATAGGGATAAAGGACTGTATAAGGAACGCCCTCTTCATTGGTATGCTCCACAATCACTGGCAACACAACTTCATAAGGCATCCCAAGCTTTTAAGAACGGGCTCGAACCCACTGGAGATATGGTTGCATAGGGATAGAAGTCTTTGGTCCTAGCTCGTGAGGGTCATACCTATTCACCATGCCCCAGGCTCGTATAAACCTCCGGCGATGCTTGTCAACGTCCTCCTTGTAGTCAATTGCAATATCCGTAAGAAGAAGATCATGAGGACTGTCTCTCCGAGCACGACCAAACTGTCGTAAAGCTAGGCAATGACTGTAGGTTATTCCCCCTCTAATTCCAAGCAACGGGACATTAGGGTATTCCCCATATCGATCAATGACAGCAACACTTTCCATATCCTTAGAACTCTAAAGAATGTCTGTATGGGCGAGTGACATGATTCTGTAAGACCATCCTAAACCTTCCTCATTCTTCAACATAGACTTGGGGAGGTGCGAAATAAACCACCTCGCCATCAGCAGCATACAACACATGAGGGTCCCTCTTCTTTGCGTCGTACGAGTATAAAGGGCATGCAAAATATCACCCAGAAGAGTAGGTACAGGATTGCGAGACAGGAAGATCTTAACCGCATTCACATCTATAAAGGAATCTGGATTCGGGAAAAGAACCAAACCGTAGATGAGGAGAGCTAAGATGTCTTCAAAAGCCTGAAAGTCCAAACTGTCCCAGAATAGTTGAGCTTGATCCATTAGAAACTTGGCTAAGAAACCTTTAACCCCGCTCCGTGTCTCCCAGTTGGATACTACATCATCCCTTTTTAGATGTAAGGCTAAAGCAATGTCCTCGGGTCTAGGAGTCTCTTCCAAACCTGTGAAGGGTGTCTACTCGAGGATGGATATGCCCAGTAAGTAAGAAAACTCCTCCAAAGTGGGAACTAGTTGATAATCCGGGAAAGTGAAACAATGATGCACCGGATCAAAGAACTGGAAAAGCACACTCATCATTTGCTCATCCAACTTTGAAGTGACCAAGTTAAGAAGATGACCATGTCTTCTAACGAATGAAGAAGTATCAGGAACTTTTGAGACTAACTCTCTGAGTTAAGCAGGTATTTGCACGAAGTTAACTCGAATGGTGTTTCTGCGCAAGGAAGCCATGATCTGCAAAATAGAACAAAGATAAATCCCCTCGATCTTTGAAATGGTTAGTCTAATGAAGTATGCATGCTATGTTATGATGCATGATGTCATGATAAAACACACAACAGGTATAGCAAATAACAGACATGGTAAAGGCAAACAAGTCACACAATAGCCCTTAAGTTTAGGCTTGCATGGAGTCTAGGTACTACCCTCTTGAAGTTCAGTTGGTTTCAACCTGTCCTGATAATAGTAATCGGGTTCTAGAGGTTCTCAATATCACTGACCATCCTCCATCGGTCATGGTTTCAGCTCACACAATCTTTTCTTGAAGCCGGAATTATCTCGAGAGTATGATCTTAATGAGTGTAGCATCGAGTATCAACCAATTCCCAGCTTTACACCGAGACCGGCTATCTCACTACTTCTTATGGCCAAGTTGGTCAATTATAGATTCTAAGGTCAGTTGATGCTTAACGACTCATATAGCAGCCCATATTCTCCTCGTTTCTCCACAAGGGATACTGGTACCAACCAATGTGCCACATCAACATAGCTACTGCTTCAACCGTATCGGTCTACGCCGTACAGTTCCCTCACAGTTTATTGCTACTTACCTAAAAGGTGTCCCCCAGATCCAGGTTAGGATCTATAGTAACTCCCAATACAAAGCCCTCAAAGGTAAAGCAATCAAATTAAACAATAGAAGCAACTATGATGAACTAATCCTAAGGTATACCCCACTTATTACTCCCCAGCTGAGTCGCCAGTTCTGTGATACGGTGGCAGAACCGGAACTGTTTTAGAAAAAATGCTGGTTTGCGTTTTGCGTTTGTGTTTGCAAAATATCGCGGTAAGCAAGAGTCGCCACCGACTTTTATTTTATCCAACTGGAAAGGAAAAAAGCACATAAAAATTCCTTTTTTTTGAGATTTTGAGTACGGGGGGTAGATTATAGAAAGGGGAGGTATTAGCACCCTTTCTATCCGTAGTTTTCTACGGGCTCTTAGGTACTTGCTCATCATTTTAAAAATTGCTTCTGTGTTTGTGTGTTTGAAAAGTTTTTGTTTTACTTCGATTTAACCCTTGCTTCTGTCTTCAAGAGTGTTACAAGGTCGTTTTGAAAACTTTGTTTGAAAAGAGTGTAAGTGTGAAAAAAGTTTGATTTTGAGCAAGTACCTACTAGCATCTACCTACTCGAAAAAAGAATTGTTCTATGTTCGTTTCCTTTAGACACTGTTATCCTACTATTAGTGAGTAGGTAGCACCATCGTTGGAGTTGTAAGGGTCAATTCGAAAGGGACGTACGATCACTAAAGCAATGTTAGGACGTCTTAGTAATAACCCTAATGTCTTAAGATCAATATTCGAGGCAACATTTCCGAGGAAACCTTTCTGAGGCAACATTTCTGGACGGGACATTTGATCTTTGTTTAGACAAGAGAGCGACCACTAAAATACCCTATACTTAATGATTGTTTATCGAAGGAAACCGAAGTGAGAGTATACCCTAGGAGTGTGCATGTGTGAGTGATTCAATTTCAATTTATTATCTTTGCACATTTAGGGTTTCCTAACCGTTTTAAAATTTACATACAGTCTTGTCATGCAACCCTAATATCATACATCTAACAGTTAATATTTGCGAGAATTAAAGTGCGGCAAGTAAAGCTACGTTATTACAAGGCTTCGGGTATTAATTTACATATCCAAAAAACCCGTCAAAATGATAAGCGAAAGGAAAAAGGTCCTAATTAATCTATTACATCCTGTGAACAGTTACATCAATATAAATAAAAATAAACAAATACGCGACGAATAGAGAACGGAATAAAGTTAGGGTTTTGACCCCGTCTAACCTAATTAAAAGAAAAGTTATTTTTTGGTTGTTTTTGATTATTTGAAGAAAATAAGGGTTTGAATTAAATATGTACAAACTTAATTACTAATTAATTTTAAATCAAGAAAATTAATTACATTTGACCTATTTTTGTATTTTTGTGATTTTTTTAAGAAAAGAGAAATAAAAATTAAATTAAACAAACCCTAATTCTTCTACTTGATTTTAATTTATTTACAAAGGAAATTAAAGTTACCTAATAAATTAAATTAACTAACTAAATTAATTTTTATAAAAAATAAAACCTAAATCTACTTTTGATAAAAAAATTGATTTTATGATTTTATTAAAAAAAGAATTAATTTGGTGTTAGTAAAATAATTAAATAAATCAAATAAAAGAAAATATAAAAGGAAAAGAATATTGGGCCTGTTTGTTAGCATTTTGGAGGGGTGTGAATAGCAACTTTCTGGGCCCAAAACAAACTGACCCACGTTTGACCTCCATGTTCCCATGCTATGCATTGAACAAGGCTTTAGGTGGACTCTCATGTAATGGCCTTCAGATCTGGCCTCCTGGAGATCTTAGTGGTTGAGCCTTGAGGACTCATGGTGGACCTCACTCCTGTGTGCGCGCCTGATCATGCAAATGAAAATAATATGAAATATGGGGGGACCTGGGATTCGAACCCAGGTCTTGTGGCCTTTTCCACTGCCTCGTTACCAACTGAGTTGCGTGCGCGTGTTGTATATGAGATAACAATTAAACAATATATTAAAACAAACAAAATAAAAAAAACATCTGCACGAAAATTCAAACGAAGCAATCAGGGGTTGCCACGCAGGTCATCTTCCTCCTCTCTTTGTTGGTAAAATTCAAAGACTTTTACCTACGGACAAACGTCCGTCACTATAACCCTTGCTTGTTTCAGAATCTCACCCAGTCACGATAAATGGAATCCAATGGTATAGATCAAATCTCCTTTGCCTGCTGAGCATCATGGTGCCCTTCTTGTGGACCAATTTTGTCTGTACAGGAAAAACCCAAAACACAAAACGAAACCCTAACAATGGTGGATTCCTATACAGTTAGCGAAAATGCAATTAATGATTATGAATAGCTTGCAAATGCTTCAAGGAACAAGAATATGTAAGTAACTCATGCTACAAGTGCCAGAATAATGTGATTCGATTTCAAGAAAAAGCCATGGTCGTGAATCACTTACAGTGAGTTCTAGCGCAGGAAAATGCTTGCTTTTGATTTCTATGGCTTCCTTGAGTGCCCAGGAAACGAAAGGGATGGCTTGGGAGTCTTGAAACTGTCTGGAAGTATAAAATCAGATCAGCACTTTTCTTGAGTTTTTTCAAGTTTGGTTCTTCCTCTATGCTCCTCCAAACCTTGTGTTTTTTGTCTGCTTTTGTTCACTACATGTCACTGATCAAATTAGGTTTACAAAAGTCCATTCAATCTTTGTCAATTATGGCTTTTGATCTTGATTTGATTTCCATGAAAATCTTTCCAAAAATAGGCCAAAACCAATCTTTTCATGCACACATAGGCCTTGCATGATTTGATTTTGTTGCTAGCTGTATAAGGAACCTGAAACATGTACCAAATCTCAAGACTTAAATGGTTTGGATATTTTCATGATTTATTTTGATTTAAATTGATTTAATTGAAATAAAAAATCAAAATAAATGGTAAAAATAAAATAAAGGCAAGTGGAAAGAGATAGGTCTCGTGGACCATGCTACCAACTCAAAACAAGTGCAAGAAGTTAGGCCCATTTGACAAAAATTGCAATTTGAGGCATATTTGACTTTTTGGCAATTTTGCAAAAAAGGTCAACTTCACCAATGCATAACTTTTTCAATTTTGACTCTTTGAATGTGTTCTTGGACTTTTTATAAAGCTTGATATGTCCTATAAGAAACCATTTTGGTCTCATCTCAATTGAATCTTCCATGTTCATGTATGAAGCTTTGACAAAAAAGGTGTTTTTGTTGACTTTTCAAAATGACCTATAATGTCCAAATTCATATCTTTTAGTATGTGCATATTTTGAACTTGGGAGATGAATATGAATTATAGGGAATTGTATCCTCTTCAAAATGAGCTTTGGATGGGTCATTTCTCATAAAGTATTAGAAAGTTATGCTTGGTCAAAGTTGAGTTGACTTTTCCTACAAAACCCTAATTCAGCAACTTTTAGGTTTTGATGAATTGTGAGCAATCCTTGATGAATCATGATCAACCATGATAAAATGATGAATAATACTTCAAAATTAGGATGTTGACCAAAAATATTGAGGTTTGACTACATGTGGGCCACAGTTGACTTTTGCCCTAGCATTGTTGATTTTCAGGCCCTTTGAGCAATTGACTGAGCAAACTTCCTCTACAAGGCTTGAAATTTGACATGGATGATCTTGAGAATATATTAGGACAATGGTGAGAATTTGGGATCCCTTGGACTCAAATATCTTGATGCACCATGAAACCCTAATTTGAGGTAGACTGCCTTAGGAGAGAGTTTGTCTGGTCAATCCTTGGATCTCCTTGAGCCACTTGAGGATCTTTCTTGAAATGTTTTGAGAAATATGGGAGGGAAAATTTTTGGGTACAACACTTGCAATGTGCTCATCATCTTCAAAAATAATGTCATGCACATTCGGAGCATGTCAGGATCTCTGTCTCGGCCGTGAAGTCTCAGCCACACCTTTGCCTCTATCACTTCTCTTCGGGGGCATTTTGGTACCTACACAAATTGAGAGGAAAAAATATAGGGGTTAGTGAAAACGATTACCGTCACTACATAGAGGATGGAAAACGGCCCAACTTTTGTGAAGGCGCTTTGAGAATGATGAAGTGATGATGTGGGCAATAGAACCTTTGGTAGGTGGTGGTAATGGAAGTTTTAGGTTTTGGGAAAGAAAGAGGATAGGTTAGGGGTGGAAAAAGAGAGAGAAAGGGGAGTTACTAGTGAAGATTGATAAAAAGAAAGTTAAAAACCCACGAGCCCCACCACAACTTGGAATATAGTGAAATTTGTAAAAAAAATCGCTGTCAGGACGCGCAACACGGGACGTGTCCCCTCACACGGCCGCCCGTGTTTCTTCCCTGAAAAAAGTATGAGAACACACTCCAATCCAACACTGGCCGTGTTGCATCACACGGTAGCTCATGTTGCTTCCCTAGAAAATATATGGGGGAAAAGTTCACATGCAACACAGGTCGTGTTGTCCCACACGGCCGCCTGTGTCAAGTCCCTCCTTTTGAAATTTTTCTCTTTTCACTCCGCTTAGCTGTAATATACTTAATCCACCTAAAAAAACACACCTACATAAATAAATCAACAGAAGAATAATTAGTAAAACAAAACCGTGGGTTTCCTCCCTTGAAGCGCTTCGTTTAACATCGCATCGCTCGACGGTTCTTCATTTCATCACGTCAGATGAAGATGATCAATGGTCCCTGAGTTCTGTTCATTGTAATAAGGTTTCAACATTTGCCCATTGACCTTAAAGGTGTCTCCATTCTTGTCATTTTTTAGCTCTATCGCCCCATGCAGAAATACCTTATGCACTATGAATGGTCCATACCACCTCGACTTTAGTTTACTAGGAAATAGCTTTAACCTGGAATTAAACAACAAAACCAATTGCCCTTCCCAAAATTCCTTTTTATGAATCTTTTGATCATGCCATTTCTTTGTGATTTCTTTATAAATTTTGTCATTCTCATAACCTTGGTTCCGGAACTCCTCTAACTCATGAAGTTGAAGAATTATGGATTCACCTGCTTTAAAAAGATCATAATTAAGGGATTTGGAGGCCTAGAATGCCTTGTGCTCAAGTTCGAGCGGCAGATGACATGCTTTTCCATAAACTAAATGATAAGGAGACATACCTATTGGTGTTTTGAATGTCGTTATGTATGCCCATAATGCATCTTCCAACTTCACTGCCCAATCCTTCCTCGAAGCACTGACAGTCTTCTCGAGAATCTGTTTAATTTTCCTGTTTGAAACTTCAACTTGACCACTCGTATGAGGATGGTAGGCAGTTGTAATCTGGTGCTTCACATTGTATTTCTTCAACAGGTTCTCCATCAATTTGTTCAAGAAATGGGTACCTTCATTGCAACACCCCGTTTTCAATTAATTGATTTATTTAAATTTGGGAATTTATTTTATTAGAATTAATAAAATAAAAAGAATTATTTATTTTGGAGTATTTGAGGAAAATAAAAGAAATAAGGAATATTGGGATTTTTATGTTATTGGGCTTAGATGTTGTTAGTAAAGAGTGGGGGTGCAGAGAAATAAAGTTATGTTTGGGACTTAGGCCATTTTCTCATTTTTGGTTTTCACGTAAGAACAGAAGTTGGAATTTGGGAAAATAGAGCTCTGAAGAACGGAGAACGAAGAACATCGCTCAGGAACTCAAAGCTGCTAATTGATAAGGTAAGGGGGGCTATAACTCGATTTACCTTTGTTTATGGGTTTATGTACGGTTGGTTCGGGTAATCGTAGGGAAAACCCCAATTGTTAGATGTTAATAGGAATCGATACCCTTAGGATTGAACCTTGTAGAAAATGGTTAGGTTCCCAATTGTCATGAATCGATTAGGGATTTTAGGTCCCAAATGGTGAATTTGGAGTATATCTAATGATCGTGAATTTACCTTGGAAGTTATAGGGATGACCTCAGTGTCAGTAGATTCCCCCAAAGGGACGGTTAATCCCCGGTTAAGGTTACTATAATGATTGTTGGTATTTTGGATATGGTGGTGTTGTTGTGAATTGTACAAACCTGATGTCGTTAGGTACCGAATTACGCGTTGGGCGGGCGTTTTCCCGCGTTTGGACTGCTGTTTCTGAGCTGCTGCAGGTTCAGGAAAATCCTGTTACGCGCTCAGCAACACGGGCCGTGTTGCACAACACGGGTGCCCGTGTTGCTCTTCTGTGTTGGGAGATGGTGTGCTCTGGTTGCACGACACGGGCCGTGTTGCACAACACGGGCACCCGTGTCAGATCCCCTGTACTGATAAAAATAAAATGTGCGTTTTTCTGGACGTGCTGCACAACACGGGCCGTGTTGCACAATACGGGCACCCGTGTTGCTCTGCTGTGATGATTTTTCTGGATTTTGGTTTCAGTGTTTTGATGCTGGATTTTTATTGCCATGCTTTTGGATAATGTTATCGAGCATGAACTATGATATAATTTGATGTGATTGATTGATGTTTAGATAGTATGCTGAGTGATTACATGCTACCCGTAACTTGATATGATTGATGTTTAAATAGTATGCTGAGTGGTTACATGCTATTTCATATCATGTTATGTTTGATATTGTTGATGTGCATGATATGTTGATCGATGTTCATAGTATGCTGAGTGTTACATACTTACATATCATGTTGCATTTGTTAATTCCCATTGTGTGGAATTAACATGGTGGCCAATATACGTGTCCGCGATATAATGGAACGTTGAGGTGGTAGCCGTGTCCGCGATATAATGGAACGGTGAGTTATCCGTGACCCGCGATTTAATGGGGCGGTGAAGTGGTACCACATGCATGGGTGTGTTGCATTACTCGAATATAACATGAATGGATGATTTTTCCAATGCTATATTTGATTGTTTGTATGCACGTATGATTGATAAATGGTTGATGATGTTTGATGAATATTTGCAAATATGAAAGGCAATATGTTATGGATATATGAATTGTAAAGGTTTTGTAAACTATGAAATATGCTAATTATTGGGTGATGCTTATGATTTTCGTGAATTGATTGTTATGAATGTATAACCAAATGTATATTTGAGAAGCTCACCCTTACTGTTGCATATTTCAGATTGAGGAGCTTCGCTCAGGTGCTTGGCGAAGGCTTATCGTGTCTAGTTTAGTTTCGTTTTAGTATGTCCGGGTCATGCTCTGATAGTTGTAACTCCGGGAACGTTTGGTTTTCGAGCTGCTTTAGTCAGACTCGTTTATTTTCTTTTAATTGTTATAATATGACGTTGACTTTTCCAGGTGTTAATCCCTGATGATTTTGGAAAATATTATAACATTTGATTTTATTAAATAAATTATTCCGCTGTGTAGACATGTATGAGTTACCACTAAAATTATGCATGACAGGAATTTATTTTATTAAAAGAGAATTGTAGCATTCCTCGATTATTACATGTACTCTGAGTTTATAATTTTTAATATTTGCGAAAATTATATGCGGGGTTTAGAGGGTGTTACAATAGTGGTATCAGAGCATAGTCGGTCGTTGTGACCAGAGTCTTGAGTCAGTCATTCCTTTTCGTATGCGACTAGTGCAAGGTAACACTGTCGATACTGTATTCTGATGTGGAGTATGTTTTAATTCTCAGGAATATGGCTGGAAGAGGTAATGGACGAAATGATGCTGCACTAGCTGAGGCTTTGGGGATGTTAGCTGGTGTACTTGCTGGAAACCCAACTGGAGGCGTGATTGGTGCTGATAGGCAATTGGGAAATTTCCAGAGGAACAATCCTCCGTTGTTCAAAGGTACACATGACCCCGAAGGTGCTCAGAAGTGGCTGAAGGAAATCGAAAGGATTTTCCGTGTGATCGATTGTGCTGAAGATCTGAAAGTCAGATATGGTACGCATATGTTGGCAGAAGAGGCCGACGACTGGTGGGTTGCCACAAGGACTGAAATGGTTCAGGATGGAGAGGCACTGACTTGGGCTAACTTCAGAAGGGCTTTTCTGAGGAGGTACTTTCCTGAAGATGTTCGGGGAAGAAAGGAAATTGAGTTTTTGGAGCTTAAGCAGGGCAATCTGACTGTTAGTGAGTATGCTACTAAGTTCACTGAGCTGGCAAAGTATTATGCACACTACAACAATGATGAGGCTGGAGAATTCTCTAAATGTATCAAATTTGAGAATGGTCTCCGAGATGAGATTAAGCAGGGAATCAGGTACCAGCGTATTCGTAGATTTTCTGATCTGGTGGATTGTAGCAGAATCTTGGAAGAAGATATTACCAAGAATAGGTCGTCTCACTCTCGTGGGGCTGTTGATAAAAGAGGAAGGCAACATATGGACCGTGGAAAGCCATATGGTAGAGATAACCAGAAATCAGGTGGATGGAAAAGGCCTAGTGGGGGAGATTCTAAGGCTCCTATCAGATGCTACAGGTGTGGTGAGTCTGGTCATCACATTCGAGATTGCAAGAGTGATGAGAAGAAGTGCTATAAATGTGGAAAGGCTGGTCATTTGTCTATTGATTGCAAAGGGGAGTCTGTTACTTGTTACAATTGTGGCGAAGAAGGTCACATTCGTCCGCAGTGTCCTAAGCCTAGGAAGGATCAGTCAGGTGGAAGAGTGTTCGCTTTGTCTGGATCTGAGACTACTCCAGAGGATCGATTGATTAAAGGTACGTGTTTTATTCATGGCACACCTTTAGTTGCAATTATTGATACTGGTGCAACTCATTCTTTCATTTCTTTGGATTGTGCTGAGAGGTTGAAACTGGACATATCTGGTATGCGAGGTAGCATGGTTGTTGATACTCCTGCATCGGGTTCAGTGACAACTTCACTTGTATGTAGGAATTGTCCTATCGAGATTTTTGGTAGAGGTTTCGGTATGGATTTAGTGTGCCTACCGCTTGAACAAATTGATATTATCCTTGGGATGAACTGGTTGGAATTTAACCGGGTTCATCTGAACTGCTTTGCTAAGACGGTGATTTTCCCAGAAGCAGTTGGTGTCGAGAATTTGACTATGACTGCTAGGCAGGTGCAAGAAGCAATGGAAGACGGTGCTAATGTGTTTATGTTACTTGCTTCGTTAGATGCAACAGGAAAGGTCAGGAGTGTGGAATTGCCAGTGGTGTGTGATTTTCCAGAAGTCTTTCCGGATGATGTTGGTGAGTTACCTCCTGAGAGAGAGGTGGAATTCTCTATAGATTTGATTCCTGGTACGAGACCGGTGTCGATGGCGCCATATCGTATGTCTGCGTCTGAATTGGCTGAATTGAAGAGTCAGTTGGAAGATTTACTGGAGAAGAAGTTCATTCGTCCAAGTGTTTCGCCTTGGGGTGCTCCGGTATTGTTGGTTAAGAAGAAAGAAGGTTCTATGAGACTGTGTGTTGATTACAGGCAATTGAACAAGGTAACCATTAAGAATCGGTACCCGTTACCAAGGATTGATGATTTAATGGATCAGTTAATTGGAGCTAGTGTATTCAGTAAGATTGATTTGAGATCGGGATATCATCAGATTCGTGTGAAAGCGGAAGACATTCAAAAGACTGCTTTTCGAACGAGGTATGGGCATTATGAATATTCTGTTATGCCGTTCGGAGTTACTAATGCACCTGGTGTTTTCATGGAATATATGAACAGGATTTTTCATCCGTATCTGGATAAATTTGTTGTGGTTTTTATTGATGACATTCTGATTTATTCCAAGGACGACGAAGAACATGCGGAACATCTCAGAATTGTGTTAGAGTTGTTGAAAGATAGGAAGTTGTATGCAAAGTTGTCCAAATGTGAGTTCTGGCTGAATGAAGTTAGTTTTCTTGGACATGTGATTTCTAAGAACGGTATTGCAGTGGATCCTACAAAAGTAGAAGCGGTATCTCAGTGGGAAGCGCCGAAGACTGTTTCTGAAATCAGAAGTTTTCTTGGTCTTGCAGGTTATTACAGAAAGTTTATCGAAGGATTCTCAAAGTTAGCATTGCCGTTGACGAAGTTGACTCGTAAAGGACAAGCGTTTATTTGGGATTCTGATTGTGAGAAAGGTTTCCAAGAATTGAAGCGGAGATTGACTAGTGCTCCTATTCTGATTTTGCCGAATCCGGTGGAATCTTTTGTGGTTTATTGTGATGCATCTCTGATGGGATTAGGTGGTGTTTTAATGCAGAATCAACAGGTAGTTGCGTATGCTTCGAGACAGTTGAAGGTTCATGAAAGGAACTATCCTACTCATGACTTAGAGTTGGCAGCAGTTGTGTTTGTCTTGAAATTGTGGAGACATTATCTGTATGGTTCGAGGTTTGAAGTGTATAGTGATCATAAGAGTTTGAAGTATCTTTTCGATCAGAAAGAGCTCAATATGAGGCAAAGAAGGTGGTTAGAATTCCTCAAAGATTATGATTTTGGTTTGAATTACCATCCTGGTAAGGCAAATGTAGTTGCAGATGCTTTGAGCAGGAAGTCCTTGCATATGTCTATGATGATGGTTCGTGAATTGGATTTAATTGAACAATTCCGAGATTTGAGTTTAGTTTGTGAAAGTACTCCGAAGTGTGTTCGTTTGGGTATGTTGAAACTTACTAGTGGTATTCTAGAAGAGATCAGGATCGGGCAAAAATCTGATGTTAATTTAGTTGATAAATTGACGTTGATCAACCAAGGTCAAGGTGGTGAGTTTAGAATTGATGAGAATGATGTTATGAGATTTGGCGATAGAGTTTGTGTGCCTAATGTTGCAGAAATCAAGAAGAGTATATTAGAGGAAGGACATCGCAGTGGGATGAGTATTCATCCTGGTGCCACGAAAATGTATCATGATTTGAAGAAATTGTTTTGGTGGCCGGGAATGAAAAAGGAAATAGCTGAATTTGTGTATGCATGTTTAATCTGTCAGAAATCGAAGATTGAGCATCAGAAGCCGTCTGGGTTTATGCAACCGATGTTTATTCCAGAATGGAAGTGGGATAGTATTTCTATGGATTTCGTATCTGGGTTGCCAAGGACTCCTATGAATTGTGAAGCGATATGGGTCGTTGTGGATAGGTTGACTAAGTCTGCTCATTTTATACCGGTGCGAATGGATTACTCGATGGAGAGATTGGCACAGTTATATATTGAGAAAATAGTGAGTTTGCATGGAGTTCCTTCTAGTATTGTGTCAGATAGGGATCCGAGGTTCACTTCGAAATTTTGGGAAGGATTGCAGAAGGCTTTGGGTACTAAGTTGAGATTGAGTTCAGCTTACCATCCTCAGACTGATGGACAGACGGAGAGGACGATTCAATCGTTGGAAGATTTATTGCGTGCTTGTGTTTTAGAGAAAGGTGGAGCTTGGGATAGCTATTTGCCATTGATTGAGTTTACTTATAACAATAGTTACCATTCGAGTATTGGTATGGCTCCGTTTGAGGCATTGTATGGTAGACGGTGTAGGACGCCTTTGTGTTGGTATGAATCTGGAGAGAGTTCGGTAATTGGGCCAGAGATTGTTCAGCAGACTACCGAAAAGATCAAATTGATTCAAGAGAAGATGAGAGCTTCTCAGAGTCGTCAGAAAAGTTATCATGATAAGAGGAGAAAGAATTTAGAATTCAGTGCTGGAGATCATGTGTTTATGAGAGTTACTCCGATGACGGGTATTGGTCGAGCGTTGAAATCTAAGAAGTTGACTCCGCGTTTTATTGGTCCGTTTCAGATTTCGGAAAGAGTTGGAGAAGTTGCTTATCGCATTGCTTTACCTCCGAGACTTGCGAATTTGCACGATGTTTTCATGTTTCTCAGTTGAGGAGATACATTCCAGACCCATCTCATGTAATCCAAATAGATGATGTACAGGTAAGAGATAACCTGACAGTAGAAGCATTGCCTATGAGGATAGAAGATCGGGAAGTGAAACAGTTAAGAGGTAAAGAGATAGCATTAGTGAAGGTTGCTTGGGAAGGTCCAGCAGATGGAAATATCACTTGGGAGCTGGAGAGCCAGATGAAAGAGGCTTATCCGGAGCTGTTCGTCTAAGGTATGTTTTCGAGGACGAAAACTCTTTTAGTGGGGGAGAGTTGTAACACCCCGTTTTCAATTAATTGATTTATTTAAATTTGGGAATTTATTTTATTAGAATTAATAAAATAAAAAGAATTATTTATTTTGGAGTATTTGAGGAAAATAAAAGAAATAAGGAATATTGGGATTTTTATGTTATTGGGCTTAGATGTTGTTAGTAAAGAGTGGGGGTGCAGAGAAATAAAGTTATGTTTGGGACTTAGGCCATTTTCTCATTTTTGGTTTTCACGTAAGAACAGAAGTTGGAATTTGGGAAAATAGAGCTCTGAAGAACGGAGAACGAAGAACATCGCTCAGGAACTCAAAGCTGCTAATTGATAAGGTAAGGGGGGCTATAACTCGATTTACCTTTGTTTATGGGTTTATGTACGGTTGGTTCGGGTAATCGTAGGGAAAACCCCAATTGTTAGATGTTAATAGGAATCGATACCCTTAGGATTGAACCTTGTAGAAAATGGTTAGGTTCCCAATTGTCATGAATCGATTAGGGATTTTAGGTCCCAAATGGTGAATTTGGAGTATATCTAATGATCGTGAATTTACCTTGGAAGTTATAGGGATGACCTCAGTGTCAGTAGATTCCCCCAAAGGGACGGTTAATCCCCGGTTAAGGTTACTATAATGATTGTTGGTATTTTGGATATGGTGGTGTTGTTGTGAATTGTACAAACCTGATGTCGTTAGGTACCGAATTACGCGTTGGGCGGGCGTTTTCCCGCGTTTGGACTGCTGTTTCTGAGCTGCTGCAGGTTCAGGAAAATCCTGTTACGCGCTCAGCAACACGGGCCGTGTTGCACAACACGGGTGCCCGTGTTGCTCTTCTGTGTTGGGAGATGGTGTGCTCTGGTTGCACGACACGGGCCGTGTTGCACAACACGGGCACCCGTGTCAGATCCCCTGTACTGATAAAAATAAAATGTGCGTTTTTCTGGACGTGCTGCACAACACGGGCCGTGTTGCACAACACGGGCACCCGTGTTGCTCTGCTGTGATGATTTTTCTGGATTTTGGTTTCAGTGTTTTGATGCTGGATTTTTATTGCCATGCTTTTGGATAATGTTATCGAGCATGAACTATGATATAATTTGATGTGATTGATTGATGTTTAGATAGTATGCTGAGTGATTACATGCTACCCGTAACTTGATATGATTGATGTTTAAATAGTATGCTGAGTGGTTACATGCTATTTCATATCATGTTATGTTTGATATTGTTGATGTGCATGATATGTTGATCGATGTTCATAGTATGCTGAGTGTTACATACTTACATATCATGTTGCATTTGTTAATTCCCATTGTGTGGAATTAACATGGTGGCCAATATACGTGTCCGCGATATAATGGAACGTTGAGGTGGTAGCCGTGTCCGCGATATAATGGAACGGTGAGTTATCCGTGACCCGCGATTTAATGGGGCGGTGAAGTGGTACCACATGCATGGGTGTGTTGCATTACTCGAATATAACATGAATGGATGATTTTTCCAATGCTATATTTGATTGTTTGTATGCACGTATGATTGATAAATGGTTGATGATGTTTGATGAATATTTGCAAATATGAAAGGCAATATGTTATGGATATATGAATTGTAAAGGTTTTGTAAACTATGAAATATGCTAATTATTGGGTGATGCTTATGATTTTCGTGAATTGATTGTTATGAATGTATAACCAAATGTATATTTGAGAAGCTCACCCTTACTGTTGCATATTTCAGATTGAGGAGCTTCGCTCAGGTGCTTGGCGAAGGCTTATCGTGTCTAGTTTAGTTTCGTTTTAGTATGTCCGGGTCATGCTTTGATAGTTGTAACTCCGGGAACGTTTGGTTTTCGAGCTGCTTTAGTCAGACTCGTTTATTTTCTTTTAATTGTTATAATATGACGTTGACTTTTCCAGGTGTTAATCCCTGATGATTTTGGAAAATATTATAACATTTGATTTTATTAAATAAATTATTCCGCTGTGTAGACATGTATGAGTTACCACTAAAATTATGCATGACAGGAATTTATTTTATTAAAAGAGAATTGTAGCATTCCTCGATTATTACATGTACTCTGAGTTTATAATTTTTAATATTTGCGAAAATTATATGCGGGGTTTAGAGGGTGTTACAATAGTGGTATCAGAGCATAGTCGGTCGTTGTGACCAGAGTCTTGAGTCAGTCATTCCTTTTCGTATGCGACTAGTGCAAGGTAACACTGTCGATACTGTATTCTGATGTGGAGTATGTTTTAATTCTCAGGAATATGGCTGGAAGAGGTAATGGACGAAATGATGCTGCACTAGCTGAGGCTTTGGGGATGTTAGCTGGTGTACTTGCTGGAAACCCAACTGGAGGCGTGATTGGTGCTGATAGGCAATTGGGAAATTTCCAGAGGAACAATCCTCCGTTGTTCAAAGGTACACATGACCCCGAAGGTGCTCAGAAGTGGCTGAAGGAAATCGAAAGGATTTTCCGTGTGATCGATTGTGCTGAAGATCTGAAAGTCAGATATGGTACGCATATGTTGGCAGAAGAGGCCGACGACTGGTGGGTTGCCACAAGGACTGAAATGGTGCAGGATGGAGAGGCACTGACTTGGGCTAACTTCAGAAGGGCTTTTCTGAGGAGGTACTTTCCTGAAGATGTTCGGGGAAGAAAGGAATTGAGTTTTTGGAGCTTAAGCAGGGCAATCTGACTGTTAGTGAGTATGCTACTAAGTTCACTGAGCTGGCAAAGTATTATGCACACTACAACAATGATGAGGCTGGAGAATTCTCTAAATGTATCAAATTTGAGAATGGTCTCCGAGATGAGATTAAGCAGGGAATCAGGTACCAGCGTATTCGTAGATTTTCTGATCTGGTGGATTGTAGCAGAATCTTGGAAGAAGATATTACCAAGAATAGGTCGTCTCACTCTCGTGGGGCTGTTGATAAAAGAGGAAGGCAACATATGGACCGTGGAAAGCCATATGGTAGAGATAACCAGAAATCAGGTGGATGGAAAAGGCCTAGTGGGGGAGATTCTAAGGCTCCTATCAGATGCTACAGGTGTGGTGAGTCTGGTCATCACATTCGAGATTGCAAGAGTGATGAGAAGAAGTGCTATAAATGTGGAAAGGCTGGTCATTTGTCTATTGATTGCAAAGGGGAGTCTGTTACTTGTTACAATTGTGGCGAAGAAGGTCACATTCGTCCGCAGTGTCCTAAGCCTAGGAAGGATCAGTCAGGTGGAAGAGTGTTCGCTTTGTCTGGATCTGAGACTACTCCAGAGGATCGATTGATTAAAGGTACGTGTTTTATTCATGGCACACCTTTAGTTGCAATTATTGATACTGGTGCAACTCATTCTTTCATTTCTTTGGATTGTGCTGAGAGGTTGAAACTGGACATATCTGGTATGCGAGGTAGCATGGTTGTTGATACTCCTGCATCGGGTTCAGTGACAACTTCACTTGTATGTAGGAATTGTCCTATCGAGATTTTTGGTAGAGGTTTCGGTATGGATTTAGTGTGCCTACCGCTTGAACAAATTGATATTATCCTTGGGATGAACTGGTTGGAATTTAACCGGGTTCATCTGAACTGCTTTGCTAAGACGGTGATTTTCCCAGAAGCAGTTGGTGTCGAGAATTTGACTATGACTGCTAGGCAGGTGCAAGAAGCAATGGAAGACGGTGCTAATGTGTTTATGTTACTTGCTTCGTTAGATGCAACAGGAAAGGTCAGGAGTGTGGAATTGCCAGTGGTGTGTGATTTTCCAGAAGTCTTTCCGGATGATGTTGGTGAGTTACCTCCTGAGAGAGAGGTGGAATTCTCTATAGATTTGATTCCTGGTACGAGACCGGTGTCGATGGCGCCATATCGTATGTCTGCGTCTGAATTGGCTGAATTGAAGAGTCAGTTGGAAGATTTACTGGAGAAGAAGTTCATTCGTCCAAGTGTTTCGCCTTGGGGTGCTCCGGTATTGTTGGTTAAGAAGAAAGAAGGTTCTATGAGACTGTGTGTTGATTACAGGCAATTGAACAAGGTAACCATTAAGAATCGGTACCCGTTACCAAGGATTGATGATTTAATGGATCAGTTAATTGGAGCCAGTGTATTCAGTAAGATTGATTTGAGATCGGGATATCATCAGATTCGTGTGAAAGCGGAAGACATTCAAAAGACTGCTTTTCGAACGAGGTATGGGCATTATGAATATTCTGTTATGCCGTTCGGAGTTACTAATGCACCTGGTGTTTTCATGGAATATATGAACAGGATTTTTCATCCGTATCTGGATAAATTTGTTGTGGTTTTTATTGATGACATTCTGATTTATTCCAAGGACGACGAAGAACATGCGGAACATCTCAGAATTGTGTTAGAGTTGTTGAAAGATAGGAAGTTGTATGCAAAGTTGTCCAAATGTGAGTTCTGGCTGAATGAAGTTAGTTTTCTTGGACATGTGATTTCTAAGAACGGTATTGCAGTGGATCCTACAAAAGTAGAAGCGGTATCTCAGTGGGAAGCGCCGAAGACTGTTTCTGAAATCAGAAGTTTTCTTGGTCTTGCAGGTTATTACAGAAAGTTTATCGAAGGATTCTCAAAGTTAGCATTGCCGTTGACGAAGTTGACTCGTAAAGGACAAGCGTTTATTTGGGATTCTGATTGTGAGAAAGGTTTCCAAGAATTGAAGCGGAGATTGACTAGTGCTCCTATTCTGATTTTGCCGAATCCGGTGGAATCTTTTGTGGTTTATTGTGATGCATCTCTGATGGGATTAGGTGGTGTTTTAATGCAGAATCAACAGGTAGTTGCGTATGCTTCGAGACAGTTGAAGGTTCATGAAAGGAACTATCCTACTCATGACTTAGAGTTGGCAGCAGTTGTGTTTGTCTTGAAATTGTGGAGACATTATCTGTATGGTTCGAGGTTTGAAGTGTATAGTGATCATAAGAGTTTGAAGTATCTTTTCGATCAGAAAGAGCTCAATATGAGGCAAAGAAGGTGGTTAGAATTCCTCAAAGATTATGATTTTGGTTTGAATTACCATCCTGGTAAGGCAAATGTAGTTGCAGATGCTTTGAGCAGGAAGTCCTTGCATATGTCTATGATGATGGTTCGTGAATTGGATTTAATTGAACAATTCCGAGATTTGAGTTTAGTTTGTGAAAGTACTCCGAAGTGTGTTCGTTTGGGTATGTTGAAACTTACTAGTGGTATTCTAGAAGAGATCAGGATCGGGCAAAAATCTGATGTTAATTTAGTTGATAAATTGACGTTGATCAACCAAGGTCAAGGTGGTGAGTTTAGAATTGATGAGAATGATGTTATGAGATTTGGCGATAGAGTTTGTGTGCCTAATGTTGCAGAAATCAAGAAGAGTATATTAGAGGAAGGACATCGCAGTGGGATGAGTATTCATCCTGGTGCCACGAAAATGTATCATGATTTGAAGAAATTGTTTTGGTGGCCGGGAATGAAAAAGGAAATAGCTGAATTTGTGTATGCATGTTTAATCTGTCAGAAATCGAAGATTGAGCATCAGAAGCCGTCTGGGTTTATGCAACCGATGTTTATTCCAGAATGGAAGTGGGATAGTATTTCTATGGATTTCGTATCTGGGTTGCCAAGGACTCCTATGAATTGTGAAGCGATATGGGTCGTTGTGGATAGGTTGACTAAGTCTGCTCATTTTATACCGGTGCGAATGGATTACTCGATGGAGAGATTGGCACAGTTATATATTGAGAAAATAGTGAGTTTGCATGGAGTTCCTTCTAGTATTGTGTCAGATAGGGATCCGAGGTTCACTTCGAAATTTTGGGAAGGATTGCAGAAGGCTTTGGGTACTAAGTTGAGATTGAGTTCAGCTTACCATCCTCAGACTGATGGACAGACGGAGAGGACGATTCAATCGTTGGAAGATTTATTGCGTGCTTGTGTTTTAGAGAAAGGTGGAGCTTGGGATAGCTATTTGCCATTGATTGAGTTTACTTATAACAATAGTTACCATTCGAGTATTGGTATGGCTCCGTTTGAGGCATTGTATGGTAGACGGTGTAGGACGCCTTTGTGTTGGTATGAATCTGGAGAGAGTTCGGTAATTGGGCCAGAGATTGTTCAGCAGACTACCGAAAAGATCAAATTGATTCAAGAGAAGATGAGAGCTTCTCAGAGTCGTCAGAAAAGTTATCATGATAAGAGGAGAAAGAATTTAGAATTCAGTGCTGGAGATCATGTGTTTATGAGAGTTACTCCGATGACGGGTATTGGTCGAGCGTTGAAATCTAAGAAGTTGACTCCGCGTTTTATTGGTCCGTTTCAGATTTCGGAAAGAGTTGGAGAAGTTGCTTATCGCATTGCTTTACCTCCGAGACTTGCGAATTTGCACGATGTTTTCATGTTTCTCAGTTGAGGAGATACATTCCAGACCCATCTCATGTAATCCAAATAGATGATGTACAGGTAAGAGATAACCTGACAGTAGAAGCATTGCCTATGAGGATAGAAGATCGGGAAGTGAAACAGTTAAGAGGTAAAGAGATAGCATTAGTGAAGGTTGCTTGGGAAGGTCCAGCAGATGGAAATATCACTTGGGAGCTGGAGAGCCAGATGAAAGAGGCTTATCCGGAGCTGTTCGTCTAAGGTATGTTTTCGAGGACGAAAACTCTTTTAGTGGGGGAGAGTTGTAACACCCCGTTTTCAATTAATTGATTTATTTAAATTTGGGAATTTATTTTATTAGAATTAATAAAATAAAAAGAATTATTTATTTTGGAGTATTTGAGGAAAATAAAAGAAATAAGGAATATTGGGATTTTTATGTTATTGGGCTTAGATGTTGTTAGTAAAGAGTGGGGGTGCAGAGAAATAAAGTTATGTTTGGGACTTAGGCCATTTTCTCATTTTTGGTTTTCACGTAAGAATAGAAGTTGGAATTTGGGAAAATAGAGCTCTGAAGAACGGAGAACGAAGAACATCGCTCAGGAACTCAAAGCTGCTAATTGATAAGGTAAGGGGGGCTATAACTCGATTTACCTTTGTTTATGGGTTTATGTACGGTTGGTTCGGGTAATCGTAGGGAAAACCCCAATTGTTAGATGTTAATAGGAATCGATACCCTTAGGATTGAACCTTGTAGAAAATGGTTAGGTTCCCAATTGTCATGAATCGATTAGGGATTTTAGGTCCCAAATGGTGAATTTGGAGTATATCTAATGATCGTGAATTTACCTTGGAAGTTATAGGGATGACCTCAGTGTCAGTAGATTCCCCCAAAGGGACGGTTAAACCCCGGTTAAGGTTACTATAATGATTGTTGGTATTTTGGATATGGTGGTGTTGTTGTGAATTGTACAAACCTGATGTCGTTAGGTACCGAATTACGCGTTGGGCAGGCGTTTTCCCGCGTTTGGACTGCTGTTTCTGAGCTGCTGCAGGTTCAGGAAAATCCTGTTACGCGCTCAGCAACACGGGCCGTGTTGCACAACACGGGTGCCCGTGTTGCTCTTCTGTGTTGGGAGATGGTGTGCTCTGGTTGCACGACACGGGCCGTGTTGCACAACACGGGCACCCGTGTCAGATCCCCTGTACTGATAAAAATAAAATGTGCGTTTTTCTGGACGTGCTGCACAACACGGGCCGTGTTGCACAACACGGGCACCCGTGTTGCTCTGCTGTGATGATTTTTCTGGATTTTGGTTTCAGTGTTTTGATGCTGGATTTTTATTGCCATGCTTTTGGATAATGTTATCGAGCATGAACTATGATATAATTTGATGTGATTGATTGATGTTTAGATAGTATGCTGAGTGATTACATGCTACCCGTAACTTGATATGATTGATGTTTAAATAGTATGCTGAGTGGTTACATGCTATTTCATATCATGTTATGTTTGATATTGTTGATGTGCATGATATGTTGATCGATGTTCATAGTATGCTGAGTGTTACATACTTACATATCATGTTGCATTTGTTAATTCCCATTGTGTGGAATTAACATGGTGGCCAATATACGTGTCCGCGATATAATGGAACGTTGAGGTGGTAGCCGTGTCCGCGATATAATGGAACGGTGAGTTATCCGTGACCCGCGATTTAATGGGGCGGTGAAGTGGTACCACATGCATGGGTGTGTTGCATTACTCGAATATAACATGAATGGATGATTTTTCCAATGCTATATTTGA
The DNA here is from genome assembly GCA_948472305.1 of Vicia faba. NCBI lineage: Eukaryota > Viridiplantae > Streptophyta > Magnoliopsida > Fabales > Fabaceae > Vicia > Vicia faba. Next base: position 1,366,087,736 of record OX451735.1, on the reverse strand, counting down.
TTGTTTGTATGCATGTATGATTGATAAATGGTTGATGATGTTTGATGAATATTTGCAAATATGAAAGGCAATATGTTATGGATATATGAATTGTAAAGGTTTTGTAAACTATGAAATATGCTAATTATTGGGTGATGCTTATGATTTTCGTGAATTGATTGTTATGAATGTATAACCAAATGTATATTTGAGAAGCTCACCCTTACTGTTGCATATTTCAGATTGAGGAGCTTCGCTCAGGTGCTTGGCGAAGGCTTATCGTGTCTAGTTTAGTTTCGTTTTAGTATGTCCGGGTCATGCTCTGATAGTTGTAACTCCGGGAACGTTTGGTTTTCGAGCTGCTTTAGTCAGACTCGTTTATTTTCTTTTAATTGTTATAATATGACGTTGACTTTTCCAGGTGTTAATCCCTGATGATTTTGGAAAATATTATAACATTTGATTTTATTAAATAAATTATTCCGCTGTGTAGACATGTATGAGTTACCACTAAAATTATGCATGACAGGAATTTATTTTATTAAAAGAGAATTGTAGCATTCCTCGATTATTACATGTACTCTGAGTTTATAATTTTTAATATTTGCGAAAATTATATGCGGGGTTTAGAGGGTGTTACATTCATCGCTTATTAGAGCTCTCGGTACCCCAAACCTTGAGAATATGTTATTCTTAAGAAAATTCACTACCACCTTGGCATCATTCGTAGGAAGAGCTACTGCTTCAACCTACTTAGAAACATAGTCAACAGCCACAATGATATAGTTCTTCCCAAATGATGTTGGAAACGGACCCATGAAATCAATGCCCCATACATCAAACAATTAAACTTCAAGCATACCTTTCTGAGGCATCTGATTTCTATTAGAAATGTTTCATGTTCTCTGACACCGATCACATTCCTTCACCATGCCTTGGGAGTCTTTGAACATAGTTGGCCAATACAGTCCAGATTGGAGGAATTTTATAGTTGTCCTGTCTCCACTAAAATGCCCTCCATACTCCAAGTTGTGACACGCTACCAATATATCTCTCTGTTCTTCCTCTGGAATGCATCTTCTCATAACTCCATCAATCCCCTTCTTATACAGAAAAGGTTCATCCCATAGATAAAACCTGCAATCATGCAAAAACTTTTTCCTTCTATTATAATCAAAATCATCAGGGATAACACCACCTACCACATAATTTGCATAGTCTGTAAACCACGGGACACCAATCACAACTAGGATTCATTCTTCAGCAAATTCATCCTTGATTGGGTGTGTTTCTTCTGTTACTTTAATCGGAGACATTCGGGATAAATGATCAGCAATAGTGTTTTCACACCCTCTTTTTGTCCCGAATCTCCAAATCAAACTCTTGCAAGAGTAAGATCCACCTGAGCAATCGTGGTTTTGAATCCTGTTTAGCAAAGAGATACTTTAAAGCAGCATGGTCAGTATAAACATTTACCTTTGTCCCTAACAAGTAGGACCTGAATTTGTCGAAGGCATAGACCACTGCTAGAAGCTCTTTTTCTGTGGTGGCATAATTCATCTGAGCAGGATTCAATACATGACTTGCATAATATAGTACATGTAAGAGCTTTTCCTTTCTTTGTCTAAGGACTTCCCCCACTGCTATATCACTTGCATCACACATGATCTCGAAAGGTAGAGACCAATCAGGAGATATGACTATAGGTGCAGACACCAACCTAATCTTCAATGTTTCAAAAGCTTCTCTGCACTTTTTATTGAAGAGGAAAGGAGTATCTTTCACTAGAAAACTGGTTAGAGGTTTTGCAATCTTCGAGAAATCTCTTATGAACCTACGGTAGAATCCCGCATGTCCTAAGAAACTTCTAATACCTGTTTCATTCACTGGAGGGGGTAGATTCACAATCACCTCCACTTTAGCTTTGTCCACTTCTATTCCTCTATGAGAAATCTTGTGACCTAAAACTATTCCTTCTCTTACCATGAAATGGCATTTCTCCCAGTTGAGAATCAGATTCGTTTGTTGACATCTTTCTATTACCAGAGATAAATTTCCAAGACATTCATCAAATGATGGTCTGAACACAGAAAAATCATCCATGAACACTTCCATATGCTTTTCAAGCATGTCGGAAAATATAGATGTCATACATCTTTGAAAATTTGCTAGAGCATTGCACAATCCAAACGGCATCCTTCTTTAGGCCAATATACCGTAGGGACATGTGAAAGTTGTCTTCTCTTGATCTTCAGGAGCTACTTCTATTTGATTGTAGCCCGAATACCTGTCTAGGAAACAATAGAAATCATGCCCAGTCAGTCTTTCCAAAAATTGATCAATAAAAGGTAAAGGGAAGTGGTCTTTCCTTTTAGCAGTATTTAACCTTCTATAGTCAATGCAGACTCTCCAACCGATGACTGTTCTTATAGGTATCAATTCATTTCTTTCATTCATGACAATAGTTGTGTCTCCCTTTTTAGGCACCATATGAACTGGACTCACCCACGAGTTGTCAGATATAGGATAGATTAATCTTGCATCTAACAACTTCACTACCTCTTGGCGGACAACTTCCTTCATAGCAGGATTGAGCCTTTGTTGAGGTTGAACAACCGGTTTTTGGTTTTCCTCCATAAGAATCTTGTGCATGCAAACAATTGGGCTTATCCCTTTTAAGTATTCAATCACCCATCCAATATCATCCTTATATTTCTTAAGTACTTTGATGAGCTTTTCTTCTTGGACTTCCATGAGGCTTGAGTTGATAATAGCTGGATATTTTTCTTCCGAGTCAAGAAAAATGTATTTCAAATTTTTAGGTAACTGCTTCAACTCATTTTTCTTTTTAGTTTCTTTTTCCCCTTCAGTGGATGATGGTTGTCGCAAATCTTTCCACCAGTGTGGTTTAGATTTATTCCACTGAGGTTGCGCTTCTAACATGGACAACACTTGAGATTCTTCTTCACTCACTTCTTCGTTCTTCTCAAGGATGGACAAACTTAGAACTCTTTCCAATGGTAATTTTGGCATCTGGATATTAACAGATTGGATAAACACCGTATCCAAAATCCCAACATTTTTGCTTGTACCCTCATCATCTTTGAACTTCATGGCATCTCTAACATTAATTTTCAACTCTTCGTCATAAACTTTGATGGTCATTATCCCTCCATCAATGTCTATCATGCATCTCCCTGTTTCTAGAAAAGGTCTTCCCAGAATGAGTGGAATCTCTTCATCTTCTAGCATTTCAAGAACAACAAAGTCTACAGGGAAAACAAACTTGTCAATCTTTACCAAAACATCATTAGCAATACCATAGGGCCTTTTCATGGAGTGATCAACGAATTGAAGGGTCATGTGCGTATCTTGCACTGCCCCAAGTCCAAGCTTTTTATAAATTGACAACTGCATTAAACTAACATTAGCACCCAAATAAATAAGTGCCTTTTTGAATGACCTGTATCCTATGGTACAAGGGACAGTGACGACACCCCTATCTTTCTTCTTGACGGGAATATTTAAACCTTGCAACATAGCACTGCATGTTTCAGTTAACTGCACAGGCTCAATTTCAATGGAACGTGTTGTACCCCAAAATTTTCCCTCTCATTTCTCAAGGAATCACCCTGGATCCTCAAGTTTGCTTCCATCCAATTCCAAGCCTTGAACTGCAATTTTTCAAGAAAGTCATCCGCAAGGGCAAAATGGTTATTTGCATGCTGAAAGGTCAAACTTTGACTTTTGGATCAAAACCAAGTTTCAAGAATCTTATTTCATCAAGACATGTTGAAATATGAACTTTGTTTCATCTAAAAATTCAAAAGTCAAATTTACTTTGGAAAAGTCAAATTTCTAAATGCTTGGAATTTTTTCTAAATGTTTAAGAAATATGGCAAGCTCAGAACTTCTGATCAGGTTATCACCATGATGCAAGTTGATTTCAGATCAACTTCTGACACAAGAGATTTAGATCTCAACAAGATCTGAAACATTGCAGAACAGAACTTCTCCTAGAAATGTTGGAATTTCAAGTTAACTTCTCAAAGACACATCCATGAAACTGAAACACTCAGCAAATTCTGGACACTCTCAAGACAGAGTTTGGTCAGAACTTCTGGGCCAGTTTTCATAAAGGTTTAGTTAGAGTTTGCAAGAGAAGTTCAAAGAAGGTTTACAAAGCGTGTTACAAACTTCCTGGAAAGTCTGGAAACTCCTTCAGAACATGTTGGAGCTAGAAGATACAAAGATCAGAGGTTGGATGTTACGCTGAAGCTGAACTTTTGATCTAGAACTAAGCCATGGTGCAGAATCTCACGTTGCATGATTTCTGGTTATGATAAGTCTCATTATAATTTAATGCTCACAACCATTTTCTGAGTCTTTATCCAAAGGATTTTCCCCACGTGTACCTCTATTATCTTGGGATAGCAACTTTGGTACTAAGCCCATACTTTGCTTTTTGCTTTTCCTTAATTCCTGCTGACAACTATCATGCTTGCTTCAAGAACAAGGCAGCGCTTTAGCATATGAAGGTTATATTCAACGCTTTGGTCAGAACTTGACCAAATCCCAAAACCTTGTTTATACAACCCGCTGCAGACCTATAACCAACAGCTAATTCAGCCTACGCCTGCATCCCATAATTGCACCAAACTAGCATACAAAAACAGTGATGAAAAAGCAAGGGAGCAGTATACCAAAAAGGTTTAAATCCCATTTGTTTTCCCCCCAAAACCACAACAAACCCATCTATAAATACTTTGCTCCATCACACGTTCAAAGGGGTTGGGCTTTGAGGGAGAGGCTGGCTTTGGAAGAGAGATTGGTAAAAAAAAGGGAGATAAAAGGAAGTTGAAACCTTCATAAAAAATCCAAAAAACTAAACCTTTGTTCTTCCTTTTGAATCAAAGAGCTTGGCACTTCCTCTTCCGTTACTCTTGCTGATTCCAGAACATCCAAAGGTAGCAGCTCAAAGCTCCAAGCCCACGTTCCAGGTTCAAGGTAAGTCTTTCTGACTTTGCATCTTTTTCATTCAGAACATCATTAAACATGTAAATATCATAATATTGATGTTGTTTATATCATTGTATAAGTATAAAAAATTGTGGATCAGAGTTTCTTGATTAGGGCTAGACTCAGATTTAGGATTAGAACTTCTATAAGCTGTTATGCTATTATCCTTCTGATTTACTGTTTAATAAGAACTGAATGAATTGTTGGTGTGCTGATTAAAAGTCAAAATGTAACACAGAACTTCTGTTTTTCACTCACCATTTCAACACACATAACTTCTAGGATTTTCTCATTGTTTAAGCACACAGAACTTCTGAGTTCTCCTCACTATTTTAACATACAGAACTTCTATCATGTTTCTCACTGTTAACATACACTGAACTTCTGATGCTCATATGTTGATAACGCACTGGACTGTTGATGTTCACTCACTGGCTTAGCACAATACAGAACTTTTGACGTTTCCACTCATTGTTTTAATATGCACAGATTTTCTAAGGTTTTCTCACTGTTCTAACATTCAGAAGTTCAGCACATAGCAATCCAGAACTTCTGTGTTTTCCCTCTAACGTGTTTTGCAGGACCTCAGAGTGTACCAACCCAAAACTTCTGATTCCACTGACGTTCCTTTCTGAGTCATCACGCGCCTGGCTTCAGAACTTCTGATCCTTGTTGTTTTTTTTGCAGCAACACGCTGTTTCTATCTTTCATTTATTTTCCTTTTCATCATTTTTAATATTAACATAAAAAGACATAAAAATATTTTCTTTCTTTTATTAATTTATTTCTTTTTCATTAAGACAAAAACATTTACTAAACAAGTCCTTTTTCTTATATTGTACATTTCAATATGGTTGTAATAGTAACTTAGGATTTAATTTTATTTGCAACCCCCATTTGTAAATATGTACCCCTATCCCTAAAATATTGTAATAGCGTAAGACTTTACATTTATGCAACTTATCGCTTTCAAATGTAAATGCTAGTAATTAGGGTGTGTATGGAAAGATATGAAAATCAACAAATAGATCACCCTAATCAAGACTAAAATGTATGCAATCAAAACACACTTGCACACTAGCACCCTTAGGGTAATATCACTTGTCGCCTTCCGAAAAATAGTCATGTCCCTCGAACATGGGCATTTTAGCAAAGACCCTCGATAAAAGATCGTAGTCCCTCGATGACCCTCGATGTTGCCTTTGATAAACAATCTAGTCCCTAAACGACATTGCTAAAACGTTCCATAAGTTGCCTTCTATGACTATACAAACGTCCCAACATCTGTCCCTTCACATCCAACGATAGGGCTTCTTACCAAAACAATGGTAAGATAGAAACATGTAAAGGAGGAGGAAAAGAACATTTAAGACCTTTTGAGTAGGTAGATTTGCTCCTAGTTGCTCGCTTGCTCACAACAACAAAATTTCATACACCAACACTCTCATTTTGGAAACATTTTTCAAAAGATAACACTTTGTACGCATTCTTATAGAAACGAGAACCTTTACAAAGAAAACACCTTTTTAAAAATCACTTTCAAAAACATATCTCACAAACACCTCTTTGAACTATTTTCAAAACAAACACTTTGTATGCGTTCTTATAGAAACGATAATCATTACAAGGTTACATTTTCAAAATACTTTCAAAAACCACACCACAAGCACATTCAAACAAAAGCAAGTGATCTAGCAAGTAACTAAGATCCCATGTAAAACCATGGATGAAAAGGGTGCTAATACCTTCCCTTTTCATAATCTACCCCCCGAACTCAAAAAAACATCTCTAAAGGTATTTCCTATGCTTTTTCACCTTTCCTTATTGGATAAAAGAAAAGTCGATGGCGACTCTTACTAAACTGCAACATTTTCAAACACAAACGCAAAACCTCAAGTCAGTTCTCCCACCGTATCACATACACTACGCCAAAAAAGACCTACGAAAGCGCTTTTTTCGGCCTTTAAAAGCGCTTAAAAGCGCTTTCTAAGGTGGCGCTGCTAAAGATTTTAGCAGCGCTTTTTGTTTAATGAAAAGCGCTCTCATAGGTCTACTTATGACAGCGCTTTTTCTAAAAAGCGCTCTCTTTAGTACCCTTATGGCAGCGCTTTTTCTAAAAAGCGCTCTCTTAAGTAGGCTTTTGGCAGCGCTTTTTCTAAAAAGCGCTCTCTTAAGTAGGCTTTTGGCAGCACTTTTTTATGAAAAAGCGCTTTCATTGGTGGCGCTTTTTTTGGAAAAAAGCTTTCATAGGTTGTCTTTTAGCAGCGCTTTTTCTTGGAAAAGCGATGTCATAGGTCTACCTATGAAAGCGCTTTTCTCCAAAAAGCGCTTTCATAGGGTGTTTTTTTTTAGAGGTATTATTTATATCATTCATATACCTGCATTGTTTGCCATAACCTGTAATTCATAAATAGCGGTAATGCATTGTAATTCCGATACCCCGTTCTCGTACTCTTTCGATAATCGATTGGAATACATCCATGTCTTATCCATGGTTTACGGTTTCTAAGTCAAAACCAATACTCAATATAACAAAACCAATACTCAATACTTTTCACTAAATTCATTTTATTCTATCAACTACTTTAGTACACAAGTATAACACAAGAAACCATAAACAAGAAACTATCATTGCTCAAAATCAATCATAAATTATGTTTGTATCTCAAATTATATATAAACCATTGTTATCAGTATTCTAACTCAAAATCAGTCTTACAAAATCAACCCTAACAACAACTAAACTAGTCCTTATATTATTCTCTGCTCAATAAAATATTGACACAACTCCTCTTTGGTTTCTTCCAACTGAAGTTTCGTGTAATATGCACATTTGTACTCATCGAAGTACTACATAAGAAAACATAATATGCATGATTTAGTTAAAAGTAAAAAATTATATGGAATATCCGAGAAATAATAAAACAAATTCTAAGTTATAAATTCATACCGTGACTGGAATCTCTATTTGATTCAGTTGAATGATTTCTTTGATAAACCGCATAACGAAGTATCCGCAATCTATACCGTTTTGCTGTTGAGGACACTACATAGAAAAACAAATAAGAATATATAGTTGTATTGTTTTATCAAATAGCGTAAATATTATAAGAAAAATAGTGGAAATTAATATACCTGCACTTTGATCCAATTAATGTTGTTTGATTTAGACCGTCGTACCCGAGCTTCTCTTTGACACCGGAATACTTGTATCGCTCTAACAAAATAAAAATATATATTTAGAACAATGTCACAGAAATAATTAAATACATAAATACACATAAATATTTAGAATAATCTCACTTACGTATCAATCATTAACTTCATATCCGGATAATTTATCCAATCACCGTCAACCGAATTCAGATAATAGACCACTTCTTTTATAGGATCGATAGCAACCAACAACCAGTGACGTCTATAAATTAAAACAACAGTTTAGAAGAAATTTTTCTACGCAAAAATTACAAATATTAAAATGAATTTAGAATGAAAATCTAACCCTGTAGGAATAGTATTATACGCCCAAAGATATAAGCTTTCTGTACTGCCAGTTGCCATGAATCTTTCGACTAAGTGCTCTCTTACTGAATCTGGTTCCCTACCAATTGTCGCTCCGCTGACACGGGAGGAAGACACAAAATGGAATCTATTTGACAATTGATTCCCGCGCATCAATTTGTCATATAACAGCCTTAAATAAAAACATAATTAATATTAGAGTATATTCATTGAAAATGTTTAAAAAAGATTTCAGCTAATTACATAATATAAAGATGGGGTTACCGGATGTATGCATGCATAATACTGACGCCCAATTCTTTATGACGGAAAATCTGTTCCACGTCTTCATGTCCAATTATTTCTGTGCAAGGAAAACCAAAAATACCTTGATCCATATCAATTTGACGAATACCACCATCCATCAAATTTGTTGTTCCCACTATTGTTTCAAGACACTGCCGGTATCGAGGGAAAAATCTAGTAGGCACCCTTTTCTTGGGTGGTACGCCAACGATTTTCTGGCTCACTTGTTGTGACCCATGAAAAGGTACCTAAAAATCATATAAACTCGGTTAAATTATAAAATTATGCAGTTTTTTATTCAGATCATATAATTAACACTTTAAACGTACCTCTTTTGGTGATACGTCAGACTCGTCGTGCTGCAAAATCCCTTTACCCTTAGATGCGGGTGTTGTAGGAGTCTATAATTACCGTGGAAATAACTGAGGTCAGAACTGACAGTTGAAGACTTAAAGATTCATAATTGTTTTCAACATACCTGATCATCTATGAAAATGAGGTCGGATGGTCATGCAACAAAAGATCCAATTGCATCTCGCAGCAATGTGGTCTCAGCAACAATGTCAGGTACCGGCAGCAATGCATCCATATCTAAAGTAATGTCAACCGATACTTTCATGTGACCATCCGGAAGCGGTCTATTATGAAGTAAATCTCCCGAACTGTTATGGACTTTTCCCTTGCCAACTAGTCGATAAGTCGGTGATGATGGGTATAGTTGGCAAGATGAAATGCCCTAAACCAATAATAACCGTTAGAAGTGACTAAAAATATTCTATAGTAATAACGGATATATATTGAAAATTACCTTGGGAAATTTATGCTGAAAGTTTATACTAGCTTTGTCACTAGTTTCTTTCAATTGTGAACTGCTCTTTTCCGCCATATATCTCTCTTTATCCTTCTGCAATTCACGAACTTGAGCTTGTAAATCCTGCAATGTTTGCATCACTTCTGCATTGCTAGGATTTCTTCTCCTTGGATGCTTATACAAAGAGGTTGGAGTCATACCATGACCTTTACCCCTCACCCGACCCGGATACTCAGCAATATTTAGTGCTCGACTAAGTACGCTCCTGGTATCGTGAGGATCCTCACCTGGGGATACCGATTGGGACAAGGTCTCCTGTAATTCAATTACATATAAAAAATTATTAGTGGAGATAAAAAATTACTTAAATATTAATAAACATTAATTGATTTAACTAAAGACACAATCTTATACTTACACATTCATCATACACATGTTGAATATCGGGATTAACAGCTTGATCCTTGCCCACACGGGCTTCCTTCCACAACAAATGTGCCGGTAGTGATGTTGCATCACTTTTCGTCTCTTCTAACTATGCAGTGACGGAGGTCTTAAGATCATCAACTATATAACACATTGAGAGAATTAATAAGATTGTAGAGTTTATATTTACTTACAATTTTTTCCTCTAAGCGAGCATATCCCAAACGCCCTTTTTTGTATGGATATGCGGGTTTTTGACGCTCTCTCGCGATTTATAGCACTCACTTTCTTGAAATTCTCATCTCTTCTTTGGCCTACAAAACGAACCCATTCTTCAGGTGTAATGAAGTTCTCATATTTCTTTGGACGTTCCGGATCCTCTTCAAGAAAATTTCCTTCATCATCTTTAAGATACTTGTTGGTTAAAAATGTTCTCCACCCTCTGTGTCTTTTTCCAGCCAAACCCATTATATACTTTTTACGGGTATCTTCAATGTTAAAAGACCTCTACAAAAAAACATACGCATAAAGTGTGTTAGTAAAAGAAATTTAAACACATATTATCGTCAAGATAAAGCAAATAACAAAAACCATATATGTACCTTTATCTCAGTCCAAACTTTCTCCTTAGCCTCATCCAACTCTCCTCTTTTCCATCTAGGAGTGGTGATCGGAATGTGTATACGAACAAGCGTACCAATGTAGCTTGTCAACTTTGCAGCATTAGACCCAATTAATTGGTCATTATCATTTCATTCTACATTATATGTTACTCCTCTATCTCTATCACGTATGATTCCCCTCATAATAGTTATACCTCGTGTAATATCTTTTTCTGAAGTATTTTCTTGAGTATTTTCAGGAGCATTTTCAGGAGCATTTGCATTATCTTGATTACTAGCCATTTGACCTGTAATAATGAAAAAAAATAAACATGAAATGTCAAATAAAAATGAAATGACAAATATAAAAATGAAATGACAAATAAAAATGAAATGGCAAATTAAAATGAAATGACAAATATAAAAATGAAATGACAAATAAAAATGAAATGGCAAATTAAAATGAAATGACAAATATAAATGAAATAGAAAATAAAAATGAAATGACAAATATAAAAATGAAATGACAAATAAAAATGAAATGGCAAATTAAAATGAAATGACAAATATAAAAATGAAATGGCAAGTTATATATACTATTACCCTTTTCACTAAGGTCTCTTTCTTTTCTTGGTAGGAATGTGTTCTACTCGTCTCTTAACAACGCGGACAGTTGGATTGATCCAAATACCCTCATTATGATCGTTTCTAATACATGATTCATTATCATTTTGATCAGTTATGGTTAAAGATTCAATGTCAACACCAATATCACTTTGATCTCCAATGCTTTCATCAATTACTTTGTTAGATAGTAGCACTATAGACCATTTCGTACTTGTCGGATCATTGACATAGAACACTTGTTTAGCTTGAGAGGCTAGAATGAAAGGCTCATCTTTGTACCCCACCCTATTAAGATCCACTTGCAAAAAACCCGACTTATCCATTCGTATGCCATTATTATTTTCAACCCACTTGCAACCAAATATAGGAATCTGAAACTTCTCGTAATCAAACATCCAAATGCGATCGATAACCCCAAAATATGACAGGTTTGCAAATTTTGGGTTTAAGTCCTTCACACTTGATATATGCATTGCTTCAGCGATCAAGGTGACACCATTATTTTGCATAGTACTTTTGTCATCCTGTTCTTTGGTATAAAATGTGTATCCATTAATTGCATATGCGCTATAAGAAAACACAATTAAACTTGGACCGTATGCTAAACATCTCAATCTTTCTGTTACTGAAGCATGATCTGAACGATACTTTGAATAAATATGTTCCTTAAACCATGGTATGAAACTTCGATTGTGCTCTCGTACAATCCAATTCTCATTTCTATTCATATTTAAACCTCGAAGGACACCATTGTGAATTTCAACATACGGCTCAACTTCAAGCTCATTATGCAGAACATACAAATGCACTTGATCCCGTTCGACCATTGATACTGTCACAACTTTATTTCCAATTAGCTTCTTACCTTCTTTTTTTTCAACAATGTGAGATTTGGGGAGTCCAATTGATTGAACATTTGACAGATATTCAGTACAAAACTCAATCGCATCTTCAACAATATATCGTTCAGCAATACAACCCTCTGGTCGACTTCGGTTTTGCACATACCCTTTTAATATTTTCATATAACGTTCAGTAGGGTACATCCATCTCATATAAGCTGGTCTGCACAGTTGTGTCTCTTTGACAAGATGAACGACAAGATGAACCATTATGTCAAAAAACGAGGGAGGGAAATACATTTCAAGATCACACAAAGTAACAACTATTTCTTTTTGCAATGTTGGTAAGATCTCAGGATCGATCACCTTGCTGCAAATTGACTTGAAGAAAAAACACAGTTTAGTTATTGCGCTTCTTACTTTTTCTGGAAGAATAGAACGTATACCTATCGGTAGAAAATGTTCCATTATAACATGGCAATCATGCGTCTTTAAACTCTTTAACTTGAGGTCTTGCATAGACACAAGTCTTCTAATATCTGATGAGTAGCCTTCTGGAACTTTAACCTCACTTAGGAACTTACACAATATTTTTTTCTCCTTTCTGGATAGAGTGTAAATAGCAGGTGGTAGATATGTTCGTGTTCCTTTTTTCACGGGTCCCAATTCAGTTCTTATTCCCATCTCTACCATGTCCTCCCTTGCTTTAAGACCATCCTTAGACTTCCCTTTTATATTGAGTAACGTACCAATAACACTGTCAAATACATTTTTTTCAATATGCATAACATCAAGAAAATGTCTTACGTACAAAGATTTCCAATATGGCAATTCAAAAAAAATCGACCTCTTCTTCCACCCACCTGTAACAACTTTATGTGCAAAAGGCTTGCCAAACTGAATACTCACATCTTTCACCTTTTCAAATAATTGATCACCTGTCAATCCAGGCGGAGCTCTATGTTGTTCGGTATCTCCGTTGAACGCTTTTCTCCATCCACGATATTGATGTTTAGAATTTAAGAATCTACGATGACCGAGAAAGACATTCTTCTGACAAAGTTTCAATCGCATCGTATCGGTTCCATCTTCACAGATAGGACACGCTTTTTCGCCTTTAATGCTATACCCGGATAGATTTCCGTAGGCTGGAAAATCGTTAATTGTTCCAAACAAAATCGCCCTCAAGTTGAAACTTTCTTTCTTATACCCATCATAAACCTCCACACCGTTCTCCCACAAAATCTTCAAATCTTCGATTAAAGGTTCCAAATATACGTCTATGTCATTTCCTGGTTGTTTAGGCCCAGAAATTAACATAGATAACATCATGTACTTACGCTTCATACATAGCCACGGAGGTAGGTTATAAATCATAAGAATTACAGGCCATATGCTATGCGAGATACTTTGAATACCGTGTGGGTTCATTCCATCAGTAGACAATGCCAAGCGAAGGTTTCTTGCGTCTTTTCCAAATTCAGGATAATCATTATCAATTTTCATCCACTGTGGTGAATCTGCCGGATGTCGAAACTTTCCATCAACAATTCTTTCATCTGCATGCCAAGTTAAATGTCTTGAATCGGTTTCACTATGATACATCCGTCTAAATCTCGGAATTATAGGAAAATACCATAAGACTTTTGCCGGAGACAACTTTTTCTTATATCGAGGGGCACCGCATTTAGGACACTCATTTAACGATGCATACTCGTTTCGAAACAAAACACAATCTTTTGGACAGGCATGTATCTTGTCATAGCTCATGCCAATAGAGTACAACATCTTTTTGGCCTCATACGTTCGATTGGGGAGAACATTATCCTCTGGTAGCATATCTTTCATAAGGGCTAATAACTCTGTGAAACTTTTATCCGACCATCCATTGCCCGCCTTTAAGTTGTACAACTTTAATACCGCAGACAATCTTGTGAATTTTGTACAACCATTATACAACGGTTTCTCTGCATCGCTTACCAACCTCTCGAACATTTTGGGACAATCATTAAGATCTTCTTCAAGCGCTTCTGCAATCTCTTCAACTCGATCATAATCGTATGTATCTGTGCCATTTTCGTTTGAAGCATAGGTCTTATTATCCCCCGATTCATCATTCCCGTCACTTTTCTCACCATGCATATTCCAACATGTATAACTTCTATCAATTCCATACCGTATTATATGCGATGCCAACTGAACCGCGTCAACCCGATTCCCATAACAACAACACAAACAAGGACATGTCATTCGACCGGGGTCTTCAGCGTGCGCAACAGCAAACTTAACGAATTCCGATACCCCGTTCTCGTACTCTTTCGACAATCGATTGGAATACATCCATGTCTTATCCATGGTTTACGGTTTCTGAGTCAATCTGAGCTAAATGATAAGTTAGAAAACAAAACCAATACTCAAAACTTGCACTTGCTCTTGCACAACCATATAACAAAACCAATACTCAATACTTTTCACTAAATTCATTTTATTCTATCAACTAATCACATTTTATGATTACATCACTAATCACAATTCTTAACTCTCACAATTTTATATAAGCATGCATTCTGTTACCTTAAAAAGTTGTTTTTGTTTCTTTATCCATCTCATTAACAAGTTAATTAATCACTTTACATTATCTCTAATTAAATATACATATAGATATAGATATATAGATACATAATAATGAATGGTAATGTGAAATGGGTAACCCCGTTTGTTAATGAATCATAATTTCCACCACCATTCACTAACACAACACAACATCATTAGCACAACCCTCTACATGTCTGTTTCTTATATAGTAGTACACCCTTGTTTCATCAAACTCAAGGGCTACCCTATACCAAACTTCATCTGTTTCTTATATATGGCATGGCCTCATTTTAGTCTAAGATATATTTTCTGATACGAAATTTTGTAATAAACAAAAAGGACAAAATATTTTGTATAGATTGAAAAGAAGAAACAATCACCTGACGGTTCTCTTGTTTTCTGACGATTTGACACGTTTGAGTTCTCCGGTGAGATATGTTGCTCTGAATCGGAAGGTCCTGAAGAAGTTAAAGAAACCGATTAATTTCCAAAACACATTAAACAAACATCAAAAGACAGAGGGCCTTAATCGGGAATCACAATTACCTGCCGTCCAACTAGTGTGAATGAGAAACACTAATTGTGCCTGCTAATCAATGAAACAAGAATTTTGTATGTCACTATGGCTTCCAAGAATATATTCCATGCCCGATTATTCAATAAACTCTCAATAACTTTTAAAACATAATCACCTAACGGGAACCAAAAATTCAAGCTCTTATCCAGTTCAAGTTCATGATATGAAAAATCAAGCTCAAAGTAAGCTAAAATCAACCGAACCAAATTCCGGGAAACAACTATGTAATCCTAATAATGCTCAATAAAACTCATCTCAAACAAGTGTTCCATGTGCACACGATAAACAACAATACCATAACCGAGTTCGTCATTCAAAACCAAATCACACAATGTCATCACAAATTCAAAGCCAACATGTTTTAAAACAAAATTAGGAACAATCAAAATCAACACCAAGTTTAATTCATTCAAGATTAACTCAAAATGAAATAACATATTAATAACATCATTAGAAAATCATCAAAGGGTTTTAGGAAACTTTCAAAAATCATCAAACAACAACAACAACCAATACACTGTAAATGAGAAGAAAATAATAATCAATGAAAACCACAGTACGAACCTTGTGAAGAGAGGGATGAGTCGTGCGGCGGCGATGAGAGTTGATGATGGTGGCGATTGAACGGAAAGAGTTACCGTGAAAAAGCTCTTTGGACGAAGAAAGAACAGGAACGAAAGGGTTTGGGACGTTGGAAGAGAGGAGGAAACACAACAGCCACAGTACGAACACACAGCTTTAATCAAAAACAATAAAATTTATTCTAAAACAACCTACGAAAGCGCTTTTAAAAGCGCTTTCTAATGGTCATGTATAACAGCGCTTTTTCATAAAAAAGCGCTTTCGTAGCATACCCTATAGCAGCGCTTTTAAAAGCGCTTTCTAAAGGCCAGATTTAGCAGCGCTTTTGAAAAGCGCTTTCTAAGGCTGACCTTTAGCAGCGCTTTTGAAAAGCGCTTTCTTAGGTTCCCTCTGAAAGGCACCCCTTAGCAGCGCTTCTCAAAAAGAGCTTTCTAAGGGTGACCTTTAGCAGCGCTTTGAAAAGCGCTTTCTTAAGGTACCCTTTGAAAGCGCTTTTTTTAAGCGAATTTTTTTTAATACCTACAGCAGCGCTTTTTCCTAAAAACGCTTTCGTATGTGTGCTACTAAAGCGGTTTTTTTTGCATAGCGATAACTGGCGACTCTGCTGGGGACTTATTTACTTAAAGTGGGGTTACCTTAGGGTTAGATCATATTTACTTGCTTTCATTGTTTGATTCGCATGCTTTACATTATGGTTATTTGTTTGGGCTTGCTTTGATCCTCCACCCGGATCTGGGACACCTTTTTAGGTAAGTAGCAATAGATTGTGGAAACTGTACGGCGTAGACCGATATGGTTGAAGCAATGGCTACATTAGTGTGACGCATTTATGGGTACTGGTATCCCTCGTGTTGAATCGGGGAGAATACGGGGCCGCTGAGTGGCGTCATGAAGCACTAACTGACTTTAGAACCCTAATTGAACAAACTTGGCCATTAGGACGTAGTGAGATAACCGGTTTCGGTGTAGAGCTGAAAATTGGTTGATACTTGATACTACACTCATTGAGGTTGGACTTTTGGGATATCTCGGCGGCAAGAAAAGATTGATTGTGCTGAGACAATGCCTAAGAGAAAGGTCGGTGATATTGAGATCCCTTAGAACCCGGTTACTATTAACTAGGACAGGTTGAGCCAACTAAACTTCAAGAGGGTACTCACCTGCAAACTTCATGCAAGCCTAAAACTAAGGATTTGTTTGCTTTGTGTGAATATGATTATTTGTATACAAATTTCCTTACCTCGCATATCTGTACATAACATCATAACATCATACCATAGAATTTTCAATAACATTGAACCATAGCATTTCAAGGATCTCAAGGGTCTTTGATGCAGGGTCACATTGAACCAGACGTCCATCAAGGGACAAGAGGATTTATTTCCCTCTAACCAAACGTCGTCAAAGATCAAGTACAACAATTTGAGTCAAGGGCTACAACCCACTTGGCATGGTGAACTAAATTCTCGCGGAAGGACATCCACTGATACAAAGTTCTCCAATCAAAGTTGTTGATCAAAGCCCAACTTCTAACTTTTTCTTGTGTTTACCCCGTGAGATCCTTGAAAACATGCATCCACATATCATGCATCATATCATGACAGGTTTCTCCCATACAGGTTTCCTTATCTTCCTATTGTTTATTTCAGTAGAGATGGCCCTAGAACAGACCATCAAGAGTATTCAGATTCAAAACGCTCAACTTCAAGAGATGTTCTTGAACCTGTCTAAGGGGCAAGAAGAGGTGAAAGCTCTCCTCACAAGGGGGATGGTCATCAAAAATACGGAGGGCACCAAGGATGATCAGTTGGAAAGGCTACAAATTGAAATGGCAACAATGAAAGTCCATATGATGGGACAACTGGTGGGCCAGATGGCTCTTATCCAAAACCTGGCTCAAGGACAGGAAGAGCTGAAAGCCCTTGTCAACAGGCTTCATCAAGACAGATGCAGCCAAATGGGGCAAACAGTCAGAATTGGAGATCAGGTCATCATTCAGCCTCCCATGAGACAAGAAGCCGGTTTAAGGGAGAGAAGACCTTCCCAATTTGCTTCCACGTCACGAGCCCAACAACGATTTTGTCAACATCAACCGGAAAATCAGCAAAGGCAAAGCGAGCCCAAAAGACAGTTTACCAACATCAACATACCATTGTCTCAAGCTTTGTAACACATGTTGAGGATGAATCTGATTACACCAATAAGATCTCATCCAAATCCCAAAACTTTTTCTCCCAGCTACAATCCCGATGCCAGGTGTGCCTATCATTCTAATAGTCCTGGACATGATACAAACGATTGTTGGGCGTTAAAGTACAAGATTCAAAACCTGATCGGTGAAGGAATGCTGGAGTTTACACAAGATGGCCAGACTGAATTCTTCTGCCAAAAGCTCACCACCTAAAGTGACAAGTTCAAACAAAGAGGCTTATGTTCATTTTGAATTTTCAAGTTGTAATTTCTCTTTTGTTCAAACAATTATCTATTAATGTCAAACTTTGTTTCATTAATGCATTGCATATGTTTGTCTTGAATTCATCCATTCGTTTTCACTATATTTAAACTATGCTTTCTACTTTCTTTATGACATTTAACTCTTGCTAAAAGTTACAAACCTTTAGAGGGAGGATGACGAAAACAATGCCATAATCTCATACAGTATGCTTTTGAACAGACCTTGCTGACGATGTACATGCATTCTTTCAAATCCTAAACCCTGGAGTTATAAGGAAGATAATCCCAAGTCAACCCCTTCGAGCCAAAGAAGCAGAAGTTTTCTTTCTTACACGAATTGAAACCTTTAATCAAAACCCGGGGCAGGGTAGTCTCTCAGTTAATTCAAACGCGCGTTAAGCCGTAAACTCTCATCTCGTAATACAACGAATGACATTAAAAACATTCCTTTGAAATCAAAAGATGGTGATGGTTCCCTATCACATAGGCAGTCACTATTTCTCAAAAAAGTAAAGCCCACTAAGTCAAAACCTACAAAGGAGATTTAAGAAAAGCTGGGGCATCCCGCTGACCGTAATCTCAAAATAAGAACAGTCAGGCAAAAATTAGGGATAACAAATCAAATAAAAAGAGGTCACTATAGATCCTCAACAACATGAAAAAAAATATCGCAAAAAGTGACTGTCTTCCGACAAACTTAATTTGTCTGAACCATCACCAAAACGTTATTCCAGACTCAATTAGAGTTCAAACATACAATTAACTGAGTTTAGGACTGAAGAACGTCACGAAGAGCGGGTGGGTACAAATACATTTTGAGCCTTTATCCTTTGTTTCTTAAATCGTGAACCAAGCCACGTTACAACCCTTCAAAAGTCCTAATTGAAGCATGGGTTATTTTGAAAGAATACTGTTACAAAAGGTATCCTGACTCCTATAAGGCTTTACCCTAAATCCTGAGTTTGAATTTTTTACAAAAAACTTATTTACTTGCTAAAACGCATTTTTAAAATTTCAAGACAAGCATAAACTTCGCATTTATTTGAATATCTTTATTTGCATATGGCTATTTGTTTGATAGCGGAGAAATTCACACAACAAATGTCCGATGAACGAAAGCTTTCTCAGTGAACAAAATCACTTCATGTGGGATGACACTTCCATTGAAAAATCTCCTATCAATAAGGGGGCATGACATGTCACTATCCCGCACACCTGGGGCAGTCCAATCAAGATTCCAGGAAACCTCTCAAGAAATGCAGAGTAACCAGGGGCAGGTCTCCATCTCCGTCACTTGGGGCATTGAACGTCAATCTCAGCAAAGGGTTACGTACAATCAAACATTTTTTGCAATACCACAAACATTTGCTGCTATGGGAAATGACAAGTCTCCCCAAAGTCCTTCTCATAGGATAATTCCCCAGCAAGAGTTTAACTTCTGAAAACCTCTCCCCGACTGAGTCGAGTTCAAGAATCCCCAAGGATTTCTTCTAGTGAAGTCACCACCTCTCCAACTGATTAAGCAACAGGGTTTATTTCCCCAACAAACGGCAGGAATCCCCAGCTTGAGGTGGCCTCTCCGACTACTACAAATCAAAGGACCACAACTCCCTTTCCCCAGTAGAGTACTATATAATCCCCAACAAGTTACTGTGAAACCTGGACCTAACCAGACATTAGTTTAACTTCGACTCCCCAGTAGAGCAACGAACAACTGAGACTCCTGAACTTTTTCCCCTAAGAAGGAATCAATACTCTCCACAGAGTTCTCAACTTTCCCCGGCGGAGTTCTCCTCAATAAAACAAGAATCCTTGGTGGAAATATTCTAAGAAAAGTTTGAAGACTCACCTACTCTTCAACAGCACTCCAAAATTTAATGACTCTACAGCATTTGTCAAGGATTTATTTTTCGGACAAAGATACATTCAAATAAACATCTCACATTTCATATATCATATTACATACATGACAAGTGCACACGACACAATCTCATTTATTTTGAGAATATCATTACGTAATGCATACATCATGACATTGCATACAACTAACTCTTTACCTTTTCAGGAAAGATCAGTCAACAGATAAAGGTCATCATCCTTTTGGAGTAGTAATCATCGAAGATTCCTTCATCATCCTGCTGAGGTAGTAATCGTCCAAGATTCCTTCATCATCTTGCTGAGCATTTAGATACAGTTCAGATACGCTCCAGATACGGATGCCATCCTGATACTCATTCAGATTCAGCTTTCAGATACAGTTCAGATACGCTCCAGATACGGATGCCATCCTGATACTCATTCAGATTGACCTTTCAAATACAGTCCAGATACGGTCAAGATTCGGATGTCATTATGTCACTCATTCAAATACAGTCCAAATATGATCTAGATTCGGATATCATTCTATCACTCATTCAATCCAAATACGATCCAGATTTGGATGTCATTCTGTCACTCATTCAAATACAGTCCAGATACGATCCAAATTCAGACGTAATCATGTCACTCATTCAAATACAGTCCAGATACGATCTAGATTCGGATATCATTCTATCACTCATTCAAATACAGTCCAGATTCGGATGTCATTTTGTCACTCATTCAAATACAATCCAGATACAATCCAGATTCAGATGTAATTCTGTCACTCATTCAAATACTGTCCATATACAATCCAGATTCGGATGTCATTCTGTCACTCATTCAAATACATTCCAGATACGATCCAGATTCAGATATCATCCTGTCACTCATTCAAATACAGTCCAGATATGATCCAGATTCGGATGTTATTCTGTCACTCATTCAAATACAGTCCAGATATGATCCAGATTCGAATGCCATTCTGTCACTCATTCAAATACAGTCCAGATACGATCTAGATTCGGATGTCATTCTGTCACTCATTCAAATACAGTCCAGATACGGTCTAGATTCTGATGTTATTCTGTCACTCATTCAAAATACAGTCCATATACGATCCAGATTCGGATGTCATTCTGTCACTCATTCAAATACAGTCCAGATACGATCCAAATTCAGATGTCATTCTGTCACTCATTCAAATACATTCCAGATACGATCTATATTCGGATGTCATTTTGTCACTCATTCAAAATACATTCCAGATACGATCCAGATTCAGATATCATTCTGTCACTCATTCAAATACAGTCCAAATACGATCCAGATTCAGATGTCATTATGTCACTCATTCAAAATATAGTCCAGATACGATCCAGATTCGGATGTCATTCTGTCACTCATTCAAATATAGTCCAGATACGATCCAGATTCGGATGTTATTCTATCACTCATTCAAATACAGTCCAGATACGATCCAGATTCGGATGTCATTCTGTCACTCATTCAAATACAGTCCAGATACGATCCATATTCGGATGTCATTCTATCACTCATTCAAATACAGTCCAGATACGATCCAGATTCGGATGTAATTCTGTCACTCATTCAAATACAGTCCACATACGATCCAGATTCATATGTCATTCTGTCACTCATTTAGATGCAGTCCAGATACGATCCAGATTCGGATGTCATTATGTCACTCATTCAAATACATTTTAGATACGCCCCAGACACGGATGCCATTCTGATAATCATTCAGTTCTAGCTTACAGATACAGTCCAGTAATCATTTCTGGATGGCATCTTTAAGCCCATCTCCAACAACTATCCATTATCTCTCCAAATGGCATCTTTAAGCCCATTCCCCACATAATCAACTAACACATCTTCGAGTGCAAATTTTCTGGGCACTCTAGTGTTCAATCATCTTCCACCTTCAAGTCACGAATGGCAGATTTATCAATCTAACTCTTCAGGTGTAAGAATATTGAACAAGGGCAGCTGTTGTACCCTAAAATTTTCCCTCTTATTTCTCAAGGAATCACCCTGGATCCTCAAGTTTGCTTCCATCCAATTCCAAGCCTTGAACTGCAATTTTTCAAGAAAGTCATCTGCAAGGGCAAAATGGTCATTTGCACGCTGAAAGGTCAAACTTTGACTTTTGGATCAAAACCAAGTTTCAAGAATCTTATTTCATCAAGACATGTTGAAATATGAAGTTTGTTTCATCTAAAAATTCAAAAGTCAAATTTACTTTGGAAAAGTCAAATTTCTAAATGTTGGAATTTTTTCTAAATGTTTAAGAAATATGGCAAGCTCAGAACTTCTGATCAGGTTATCACCATGATGCAAGCTGATTCCGGATCAACTTATGACACAATAGTTTTAGATCTCAACAACATCTGAAACATTGCAGAACAAAACTTCTCCTAGAAATGTTGGGATTTCAAGTTAACTTCTCAAAGACACGTCCATGAAACTGAAACACTCAGCAAATTTTGGACACTCTCAAGACAGAGTTTGGTCAGAACTTCTGGGCCAGTTTTCAAAAAGGTTCAGTCAGAGTTTGCAAGAGCAGTTCAAAGAAGGTTTACAAAGCGTGTTACAAATTTCTTGGAAAGTCTGGAAACTCCTTCAGAACATGCTGGAGCCAGAAGATATAAAGATCAGAGGTTGGATGTTATGCTGAAGCTGAACTTCTGATCCAGAACTAAGCCATGGTGCAGAATCTCACGTTGCAGGATTTCTGGTTATGATAAGTCTCATCATCACCAATGGCGAAGAATTATACAGAGGTGATAGAGAAAAACAACAACAAAAACCAAATTGATAAAGTTTAGAGATTCTCTCGGACTGAGTATCAGAAGCTCTGTAAAGGAATGACATATAGTTGAAGAAGCATACAAGGGACCAAAAAGAAAACATGGGATGAAGACTTCAACATGAAGAAGCATGATACGAACAAGAACCTCAGTCAGAAAAACATGCAGAAAGATAATCAGATAAACGAGGAGGATAGAAACAACATGCATCGGCAAAAACAAGAACACCATTTAAAATTTACCAAGTAATCTATTGAACAAGAAGAGAAACGAGCAAAGTAAGCACAAACTTTACCCAGCTCCGGATAGCCACATGCAAAACAATAACAACAATCAAACAAATAACACCAATAAAGAATATGTGAACTAAAAGGACAAAGGTGTTAACAAAAAAACGTGGATACCTCTGAGGAATGGTTGGACTAAGATCAACATTGACGCCTGCCTTATTGAAGATGGGTACTGGGTTTTGCGTGAGATCGTTCCCAATGGTAAAGGCCACATTATGAGCATATACGCTAGCAGAACTCAAGGAGACAAGGATCCAATCACAGTTGAGGCCATGACTATGAAAATCACTATGAAAAGAGCTTCAGATAAGGAGATGAACAAAGTCGAATTTAAAACTGACAATTTGACTTTGATCAAAATTATGAATGACAGAGATAGAAAACATCCCTAGAAACGCAGGTGGCATGCATTGTAGTGAGATGTGGAAGGTGAAGTGAATGTTTCCATAGAATAAGATACAACACACAAGAAGAGAGAACACCATGAATGCTCACTGCCAAACTAGGGTTTGGGTAACCAAGAGCACTCCCAACTATAAAACAGATCCAAACAGTGGGCTTAATGCCCAATTGTAAATTGTTTTGTTGGGTTATGCAGTTTTCTTTTATAAAAAATAAAAAGATATATGTTAAGTGAATTAAACGAATATAATCTACTTATTAAATGTTTAATTCTTCACATTAACATTTATTTATATTTATACATTAAATAAATTATTAATATTATAACTCAAACACTTATATATATATATATATATATATATATATATATATATATATATATATATATATATATATATATATATATATATATATATATATATATATATATATATATATATATCTCCAAACTCTTTGCTAAAAGAAATATACTAGTTAATCATATGAATAAATGGAATCGTATTTACGTTCTGTTTGATAAAATTGGCAGTTGAGTGATAAGTTAGCTGAAAGTCTATAACTTATGATTAATGATTGATGACGGATAGTTTATAACTTATAAATGATGGTACCCCAAACCTTGAGAATATGTTATTCTTGAGAAAATTCACTACCACCATATATATATATATATATATATATATATATATATATATATATATATATATATATATATATATATATATATATATATATATATATATATATATATATATATATATATATATATATATATATATATATATATATATATATATATATATATATATATATATATATATATATATATATATATATATATATATATATATATATCCAAACTCGTTGCTAAAAGAAATATACTAGTTAATCATATGAATAAATGGAATCGTATTTACGTTCTGTTTGATAAAATTGGAAGTTGAGTGATAAGTTAGTTGAAAGTCTATAACTTATGATTAATGATTGATGACGGATAGTTTATAACTTATAAATGATGGTACCCCAAACCTTGAGAATATGTTATTCTTAAGAAAATTCACTACCACCATGGCATCATTCGTAGGAAGAGCTACTGCTTCAACCCACTTAGAAACATAGCCAACAACCACAATGATATAGTTCTTCCCAAACGATGTTGGAAACGGACCCATGAAATCAATGCCCCATACATCATAAAATTAAACTTCAAGCTTACCTTTCTGAGGCATCTTATTTCTCTTAGAAATGTTTCCTGTTCTCTGACACCGATCACATTCATTCACCATGCCTTGGGCGTCTTTGAACATAGTTGGCCAATACAGTTCAGACTGGAGGACTTTTATAGTTGTCCTGTCTCCACTAAAATGCCCTCCATACTCCAAGTTGTGACACGCTACCAATATATATCTTTGTTATTCCTATGGAACACATATTCTCACAACTCCATCAATCCCCTTCTTATACAGAAAAGGTTCATCCCATAGATAAAACCTGCAATCATGCAAAAACTTTTTCCTTCTGTTATAATCAAAATCATCAGGGATAACACCACATACCACATAATTTGCATAGTTTGCAAACCACGGGACACCAATCACAGCTAGGATTCATTCGTCAGTAAATTCATCCTTGATTGGGTGTGTTTCTTCTGTTACTTTAATCAGAGACATTCAGGATAAATGATCAGCAACAGTGTTTTCACACCCTCTTTTTGTCCCGAATCTCCAAATCAAACTCTTGCAAGAGTAAGATCCACATGAGCAGTCGCGGTTTTGAATCCTGTTTAGCAAAGAGATACTTCAGAGCAGCATGGTCAGTATAAATAGTTACCTTTGTCCCTAACAAGTAGGACCTGAATTTGTCGAAGGCATAGACCACTGCTAGCAACTCTTTTTCTGTGGTGGCATAATTCATCTGAGCAGGATTCAATACATGACTTGCATAATAGATTACATGCAAGAGCTTTTCCTTTCTTTGTCCAAGTACTGCCCCCACTTCTATATCACTTGCATCACACATGATCTCGAAAGGTAGAGACCAATCGAGAGATATGACTATAGGTGCAAACACCAACCTTATCTTCAATGTTTCAAAAGCTTCTCCGCACTTTTTATTGAAGAGGAAAGGAGTATCTTTCACTAGAAAACTGGTTAGAGGTTTCGCAATCTTCGAGAAATCTCTTATGAACCTACGGTAGAATCCTGCATGTCCTAAGAAACTTCTAATACCTGTTTCATTCACTGGAGGGGGTAGATTCGCAATCACATCCACTTTATCTTTCTCCACTTCTATTCCTCTATGAGAAATATTGTGACCCAAAACTATTCCTTATCTTACCATGAAATGGCATTTCTTCCAGTTGAGAATCAGATTCGTTTGTTGACATCTTTCTAGTACCAGAGATAAATTTCTAAGACATTCGTCAAATGATGGTCCGAACACAGAAAAATCATCCATGAACACTTCCATATGCTTTTCAAGCATGTCGGAAAATATAGATGTCATACATCTTTGAAAATTTGCTAGAGCATTTCACAATCCAAACGGCATCCTTCTTTAGGCAAATATACCATAGGGACATGTGAAAGTTGTCTTCTCTTGATCTTCAGGAGCTACTGCTATTTGATTGTAGCCCGAATACCCGTCTAGGAAACAATAGAAATCATGCCCAGACAGTCTTTCCAAAAATTGATCAATAAAAGGTAAGGGGAAGTTGTCTTTCCTTTTAGCAGTATTTAACCTTCTATAGTCAATGCAGACTCTCCAACCGGTGACTTTTCTTGTAGGTATCAATTCATTTCTTTCATTCATGACAATAGTTGTGCCTCCCTTTTTAGGCACCACATAAACTGGACTTACCCACGAGCTGTCAGATATATGATAGATTAGTCTTGCATCTAACAACTTCACTACCTCTTGGCGGACAACTTCCTTCATAGCAGGATTGAGCCTTCGTTGAGTTTTAACAACTATTTTTTGGTTTTCCTCCATAAGAATCTTGTGCATGCAAACAGTTGGGCTTATCCCTTTTAAGTCTTCAATCACCCATCCAATAGTACCCTTATATTTCTTAAGTACTTTCATGAGCTTTTCTTCTTGGACTTCCATGAGGCTTGAGTTGAAAATAGTTGGACATTTTTCTTCTGAGTCAAGAAAAATGTATTTCAAATTTTCAGGTAACTGCTTCAACTCCTTTTTCTTTTTAGTTTCTTTTTCCCCTTCAGTGGATGATGGTTGTCACAAATCTTCCCACCAGTGTGGTTTAGATTTATTCCACTGAGTTTGCGCTTCGAACATGGCCAACACTTGAGATTCTTCTTCACTCACTTTTTCGTTCTTCTCAAGGATGGAAAAACTTAGAACTCTTTCCAATGGTAATTTTGGCATCTAGCTATTAACATATTGGATAAACATTGTATCCAAAATCCCAACATTTTTGCTTGTACCCTCCTCATCTTTGAACTTCATGGTATCTCTAACATTAATTTTCAACTCTTCATCATAAACTTTGAGGGCCATAGTCCCTCCCTCAATGTCTATCATGCATCTCCCTATTTCTAGAAAAGGTCTTCCCATAATGAGTGGAATCTCTTCATCTTCTGGCATTTCAAGAACAACAAAGTCTACAGGGAAAAAAACTTGTCAATCTTTACCAAAGCATCATTAGAAATACCATAGGGCCTTTTCATGGAGTGATCAGCTAATTGAAGGGTCATGCGCATATCTTACACTGCCCCAATTCCAAGCTTTTTATAAATTGACATCTGCATTAAACTAACATTAGCACCCAAATAAATAAGTGCCTTTTTGAATGACCTGTCTCCTATGGTACAAGGGATAGTGACGACACCCCTATCTTTCTTCTTGACGGGAATATTTAAACCTTACAAGATAGCACTCCATGTTTCAGTTAACTACACAGGCTCAGTTTCAATGGACCGCCTCTTGGATATGATGTCTTTCATGAATTTAGCATAAATTGGCATTTGCTGTAAAGCTTCCGCGAAAGGAATATTGATCTCAAGCTTTTTGAACAACTCCAAGAATTTTTCAACTTTTTTAATGCTGGTCTTTTTTCTTTGACCTGGTTGGATAGGGGAGAACAATCTTCTGCTTTGGTTCTTTAAGTTTCTCCTTCTCGATCACAAGAGGTATTTCACTTTCTTAAGCTTTTTTAGGATCATCTCTTATATCTATATCAACTTCCAACAATACCTTTTCATCCACCTTTTCTTCTACAGGTTTTTCAATTGACTTACCCCTTCTTGTCACCATAGCTTTAACAAGATTGTGATCACGGGGATTTTGAATAGTTCTGCTTGGCAATGTACCTGGTGCTTGAGAACTTGAGGCTAATTGTTGGGCTATCTGACCCAACTGAACCTCAAGATTTTTGATGGAAGTTGTTGTGTTTTTCTGATGATTTCTAGTCTCATCCTGAAATTGTGTGTTGTGAGTAGCCATCTTCTCGAAAGCAATCTCCCAGTCTGGTTTCTTTTGGGCTTGTTGTTGGTGTTGTTGATATTGAGTTTGATACTGACCTTGACCTTGTGGTTGAGCACTCCCCTTTTGATCTTTCTAGAAGAAATTAGGATGATTCTTCCAACCAGGATTGTAAGTATTCGAGTACGGATTATTTTGCTTCAGAAAGTTTATCTCTTCAATCCGCTGAGGAGTAGTAAAACAGAACACAGTTTGATGGGGTCCGTTACAGATCTCACAACTAACATTTTGAGCTTGTTGAACTTGAGCGACCTGTTGAGTTCCAAGGTTTAATGCTTTCAACTTCTTCTCCACCTCAGCAGCTATTATATCTTCTATCGGGACTTTATTGGCTTCTAGTTTCAGATCAATAACTCCTCCCGATGTAGTCACACTTCGATCATATAACTCCAAATGCTCAGTGGCAGCAATGGCTTCAATAATCTTCTTCACGCTAGTGGATGTTGTAAAATTATATGATCCACCGACAACAGTATCAATGAGTTGTTTAGTATTCACCTTTAAGCCATTCACAAACATCTGCATTTGCTCAGTTTTATCCATGTTATGACTTGGCATGCTACCAAACATATTTTGAATCTCTTGTATGCATCACCTAGAGACTCTCCCTCTTTCTGCTTGAAGTTCACAATATCATATCGCTTACGGATATACACAGAAGCTGGGAAGTACTCGTCCAGAAAGGTCTTCTCCATTTGTTCCCAGGTGGTAACACTTTCAGCTGGTAATGAGTAAAACCATTCTTCAGCTTCTTCAGACAATGTGAAAGGTAATATTCTTAATTTTTTTGCTTCTTCAGAATGTCCCTCAATCTTCAGAGTGGTGCTGATGGTGAGAAATCTCTAAGTATGCTTATTTGCATCTTCGTTGATCTTTCCTGTGAACGGTCTACTTTCCAGTTGTCTGATTGTTGAAGGGTGCAGCTGAAAATTTGCCACATTTACCGGTTGATTAACGATAGTCAACCGGCCAGCCGAAGCATTTACTCCTCCATAGTCTCCAAGCAGTCTTTCCGGAGGTGGAATTTCACCCATGGTTGAATTTTCTTACTCTGACTCGGACTCTGATTCATAGTGAATTGAAGAAACTTCTTCTTCTTTCGGTGTTGAAATTTCTCCTTCAGTCTCCAGTCTTTCTAATCTAGCTTGTCTGAGTCTTTTGTGCAAACTTCTTTCTGGTTCTGCGACAAAAGGAAAATAAGATGAGGCCTTACCTCGCATACACAGATTAGACAAGAATTGGCACAATCATAAAATTATCAAAAAAATAAAATTTTAATTGCAGAGCAATAAAATTTCAAATGAACTATAATTAAAACTTTGTATTTTGCACTCCCCGGCAACGACGCCAAAAACTTGATCGGGAAAATAGCAAGTGTACTATTTTAACTGATGTAGTAATAATGGGTTTACCCAAAAGATCGATCTCGAGGAGTGCGTGGTAAATACTAAGTTCCCCAGTAGTTCAATTAACCAAAAATAATTGGTTGATTTATTTTGATGAAATCCTTGCAAAAAGTAATAACGCGAAAATAACTTGACTTTTCTTTATACGAACGAAACATGCTAGGGGAAGTGGTTGACCTGGATTGCAAAGATATGAATTCTAATGCTCTCAACGGTTAAACTTATGTTTTTCAATTACCAACCTCTAGATTGTTTTTCCCTATGTTTGTAGTGAAAAACCCTTGAACATTCACCCTTAATCCCAATACCCATGAAGATAAAAAGTGAATTCAAGCAATTATAATAACAAGGTTGTCTGTGGTAATTATAGGGTACCCCTAGTCCTAGGTCGTGTCTACTATAATCTAATTATGCAAAAATCCTAACAACTACAGTCCTGCACTTGTTATCCATAGATCATTCCCAATTATACCGAAAGAGAAAGCATAAACACATTGCATAATTAAATTGAAAACCATGAATTCAAACTTTGATTAACTTAGAAATTCATATCTATTGCATAAACCAATTCAGAACCAATCCCCTAGCATTGGGGGGTTTAGCCTCTCATAATATTCAATATAGACATAATTAAGAAGTTAAACATTACAAGAATAAAGGTGGACTTTGATCTTCAATGGTGGAAACCCTTAAATCCCTCAGTCTCCAATAACCTTGATGAAGCAATCTTCTCTCTTGTGTATTATCTATTGTACGATGCAAAAAAGTGTCTGCCTCTCACTTAAAAACTCAAATAAATACCTATATACAAATCTCAACAAGCTGGAATGTCTAAAGTGCCCTCAAGGTCAAGATTTAATAAAAAGGACCAAAATAAAATAGCAGACGCACAGGCCGACACGGGCCGTGTTGCTTCACAAAATGACTTCTCTTTTCTCCTGCTTCAGGCCTTCTGACACGGGTCGTGCTAGGCAACACGGGCACCCGTGTTGGCCCCCGGGTTCTTTGTATGGGCATGGCTTAATGTGCTGGCCCCTTGTTGGTCTTCATACTCTTGCACTTTTCCTTTTTGGCCTTTATAATCTTGCTTCATGCTCTGCAGTCTTGCTTTAGACTAACCCACTGAACCTGAGACATGCATACTACCAACAAAAAGCATTAAAAGCATCAAAATAACTCAAAAAAAAATAAAATGCAAGAAAATCAGCTCGACATGAAATACTTAAGAGAATAATAAGACTTAACATAAAATGTTACTCAATTGACAGACTTTAAACCGTATGTATGATGGAAATTAGATAGAAATGGTGACCGATCAATATGGAAGAGGGCCCCTAAAAGCACTACAATCATAACATAAAGGAGAAGAATTATATAGAGGTGATAGAGAAAAACAACAACAAAAACCAAATTGATAAAGTTTAGAGATTGTCTCGGACTGAGTATCAGAAGATCTTGAAAGGAATGACATATAGTTGGAGAAGCATACAAGGGACCAAAAAGAAAACATGGGATGAAGACTTCAACATGAAGAAGCATGATACGAACAAGAACCTCAGTCAGAAAAACATGCAGAAAGATAATCAGATAAACGAGGAGGATAGAAACAACATGCATCGGCAAAAACAAGAACACCATTTAAAATTTACCAAGGAATCTATTGAACAAGAAGAGAAACGAGCAAAGTAAGCACAAACTTTTCCCAGCTCCGGATAGCCACATGCAAAACAATAATAACAATCAAACAAATAACACCAATAAAGAATATGTGAACTAAAAGGACAAAGGTGTTAACAAAAAAGCGTGGATACCTCCGAGGAATGGTTGGACTAAGATCAACATTGACGTCTTCCTTATTGAAGATGGGTACTGGGGTTTGCGTGAGATCGTTCCCAATGGTAAAGGCCACATTATGAGCATATACGCTAGCAGAACTCATGGAGACAAGGATCCAATCGCAGTTAAGGCCATGACTATGAAAATCACTATGAAAAGAGCTTCAGATAAGGAGATGAACAAAGTCGAATTTAAAACTGACAATTTGACTTTGATCAAAATTATGAATGACAGAGATGGAAAATATCCCTAAAAACGCAGGTGGCATGCATTGTAGTGAGATGTGGAAGATGAAGCGAATGTTTCCATAGAATAAGATACAACACACAAGAAGAGAGAACACCATGAATGCTCATTGCCAAACTAGGGTTTGGGTAACCAAGAGCACTCCCAACTATAAAACGGATCCAAACTGTGGGCTTAATGCCCAATTGTAAATTGTTTTGTTGGGTTATGCAGTTTTCTTTTATCAAAAATAAAAAGATATATGTTAAGTGAATTAAACGAATATAATCTACTTATTAAATGTTTAATCCTTCACATTAACATTTACTTATGTTTATACATTAAATAAATTATTAATATTATAACTCAAACACTTTAATTCACTAGTTAAAATATATATATATATATATATATATATATATATATATATATATATATATATATATATATATATATATATATATATATATATATATATATATATATATATATATATATACCTCCAAACTATTTGCTAAAAGAAATATACTAGTTAATCATATGAATAAATGGAACCGTATTTACGTTATGTTTGGTAAAATGGATAGTTGAGTGATAAATTAGCTGAAAGTCTATAATTTATGATTGATGATTGATGACAGATAGTTTATAACTTATAAATGATGGTTGATGACTGATAGCTAATAAATTAATTAAAGTGTTTGATAAAATTAATGGTTTAACTAGCTGATAGATGTGAAATATAAATATTTTTTAATTAATAGTTAAATATATATTTAAAATAATTAAAATTGTTAAAGATAATAATAAAAGAAAAATAATAAACTATAAACTAAAATATTATTTAAAATAACATCTAAAAAATATAATATAAATTAATAAAATAAATTATAAAATCGTGATAAAAAAAATTACTAAATAGATCTTTATTATCGTATAAACTTATAAAGTTATAAAGTATAAATTATATGCTATAAGCTTAAACTTGTCAAACACCCCCTTAAACAAACTAAGAAAAACGGCCTTCCTTAATTATTACCAGAATCCAACAATGTAAAAACTTTAACCTTAACTTTAATCAAATCAATATTTATATCTCACAAAATTGCTTGTGTCCATTCTTGGTATGTTTGAGATGTTTATGTATTATCGATATTTCATTAATTCCTTTCTTTGCAAATGGAGTTCTGACAACACAAAGTTTAATCCTGGTCCACGACGCTACAAGAGCTTCTGTATGTTGTGATTATGATGTATTTATCCATTGACCATTATAAATAATATAAATTAGAAAAGAGAACAAATATCTCTTCAAATAGTGCATTTTGTTGCATCATGCATTACATCATTCAATCTTTTTATTCCTTTTATAAACATGTTTTTTTTTTTTACAAAGGTGCAAATTTTAGTGTATTAATTAATTGGAGGAAGTAGTAAAATACAATTAAATTACTTAATCACTTTTTGGACCCTTTTCGTGAAGTCTTTGCAATGTTTGAAGCGTAATATAGATTCAAGTAAAATATAGTCGTACACGTAGCTAACAGTCAATTTTTGTCAACATTCAACCTCCAAATTGTTGTTTACCAAGTCTAAGCTTTTGAGAATGTTAATTAATTAAAGAATAATAACAACGGTGGATACAGGATTTTTGTTTTTAAACACTTTTTCCATTTAAACTTGAGAACTATATACATTTTATTAATTACTTTTTGTTTAGGGTTGGATAAGATTCGATGTATCGAAATTGTAGTACTTCATGATTTACAGAGTGATGTTTAGAAAATTGGATCAACATAATATAGTTTGGAGTGGTGTTCATTTTAGAAAAATATTTTTATTTTGGACTAAATAGCGGTTTTGTTATGATCTGACATATTTTAGTTTAAATTATTTAAAAAATTATAATGATGTTTTAAAATCCGAGAATTAAAATAGGATTTTATTATTTTTATTATTAACTTTTGTTAATAATACTTATTACATAATTCTATATATTTAAAGTTAAATTTTTAAAATATTACAATGTAAAATGATTTTCACAAACATTTCAATTATAATTTTTATTGCATTATATTAGAATTAATTTTAAATATTTCTACAGAGGGTAGAGAGTAGAAATTTTTATTTTTAAATGAAGAGATTAGTTATTAAAGGTTTTGATGTATAAATGCCAAATTATATATGTGTGCACGCGTGTGCGTGTGCGTGTGCGTGTGTGTGTGAAAATATATGGATTATACACCAAAATTGTAGTATACGAGTTGAGATCCTCTCTATTTTTAAAAAGAAATGAAGAATGTCATTACTAAAGTTTTTAGGTATAATGCATTTATATTATTTAAAAGTGTGACTTATATTTTATATAATTTGATATTTATACAATGCAAACTTTGGTAACGACACTATTATTTTTGAAGAAATGGAGAAGATCTCACCTCACAAGATACCTACTACAAGAATTTCACTAATGTTTCATGTATATTTCATCAAAAATATACACAAAAAAAGGATTTTAGGAAGAATTTCTCTGAATTTTAGCAAAAATTATGCAAGAAGCAAAAGTTTTGAAGAATATATTAAATTTATATTTTTGATTAAAATTTTATCAATAAATATTTCTACTGGTAGATTATCGAGTAAATTGATAGTTGAATTCACAAATGAATTCAAAGGTAAACTCGTAGGTAAGGAAATATTAGTATTATATTCAAAATTTAAATTTAAATTTAATTTTTTTTATTATTTCAGCATTTAAAATTTTGTGTACTCATCTAGTAAACCAACACTATATTTAAAGGTTTACAATGAAATACATCTATTTAAATGTTAGGGGCTTAGCCAATATCCCGTCAAGATTGGCTCTCAAGAATCACATTAGAATACATAAGCCTGATTTTGTCTTTATAGTTGAACCCTAGATGAATTTTAACCTCCTCCCTCATAATTTATTTAACTCTTTGAATTTAAATCTTTTTGCTTGTAATCAAAGGGATGGGTTGCTTTCGAACCTTTGGTGCCTCTGTAGAAGTCGTATGAATCCTTTGGTTGTCGACACCTCTGAGCAAGATGTGTCATTCACTATCAATCTGGATTCAATCACAGTAGATTTCAATGTGGTGTATGCTTCCAACTGTCATTTGCTTCGCAGGGGCTTATGGCACAATCTCTCTTTGGTTACTAATAATAATTACATTCCTTGGTGCTATTTAGGAGACTCCAATGCAATTATGCTCATGAACAGCGGGACAGACATTCTCCTAACAGAGTTCATATAGGTAATTTTGTCAACTGGTTCGACAATAATAATTTGGTGGACATTCCAACCCAGGGCTCTCCTTTTACCTGGTCCAATAGGAGGTTAGGAAATGGTCTCGTTGAGAGAAGATTGGATAGAGCCCTCTGTAATCATATTTGGCTAACTTCCTCAACTACTTTAAATGTTTCTACTCTGGTTAAGCATCGTCCAGATCATCGTCTTCTTCTTTTGGGAGGCTAGTTTTTCAGCTACTAAGCATGTTTCCATGTTCATATTTTTTGGTATGTGGACTCTTCATGGCGAATGTGAAGATTTTATTGCCAAAGGTTTGTCTAATAAAGTTGTCGGTTGCTCGATGTTTATTCTCTCTAAGAAGCTTCAAAATCTAAAATATAGCCTTAATGTTTGGAATAAGGAGATCTTTGGTAACATTCACAGTCGAGTTCTAGAGGCTACGGATAAGCTCAATATTATTCAAGATAACCTCATTGTGAACGGTAATGATTCCATTCTCCATGATCAAGAGACAAAAGCGTAGTAGGGTCTTGATCTTGCCCTTTCTATGGAGGAGAGGTTTTGGTTTGAAAAATCTAAAGTGTAGTGGCACTTGGAGGGTGATAGGAACACAACTTTATTCCACAAAGCTTCTAAGATTAGATGTTCTAAAAACACCATTTCCTACCTTTTGCATAATAATGAAATCCTTAATAACCCAGAATATATTGTTGCTCATTCAGTCTCGTTTTTTACTAATACTTTTTGTGGTACGGGTGGTTCTCAAGACCTTTCTTTGGTGGAGGAAGTTAACCCTAACTTGGTGGACAGTACCATGAATCACTTCCTTACAAGTATTATTTCTCTAAAATAAATTAAGCAAGCCACTTTCAACCTTAACAAAGAGAGTGCTCCTGGCCCCGACGGGTTTGGTGGTTTTTTTATCACATATATTTGCATATTATTCAAGAGGATGTTAGTAACGTGATGCTGCAATGTTTCAAGTCCGGGTGGATTATGAACAACTACAACTCCAACACTATTATTCTACTGCTAAAATATGAGGATGCTGACACCATGGACAAGTTTCAGGCCCATTGCTCTTGCGAATTTCAAGTTTAAGATTATATCAAAGATTTTAGCTGACAGACTATCGGTTATCATGCCAACTCTGGTTTCCAAGGAACAACATGGTTTCATTAAAGGAAGGTGTATTAAAGACTGTATTTGCACTGTCTCTGAGGCCTTTAATCATCTAGACAACAAATCTTTTGGTGGTAGTCTAGCCCTTAAAGTGGACATTGCTAAAACATTCAACACTATCAGTTGGGAGTTCATTATCGGGGTTCTCAAGCAATATGGTTTTAATAACATTTTATGTGAGTGGATTCAGGCCATTCTTTCATCTGCATGTTTGTCAGTTTCTATTAACGGTATTTCTCATGGTTACTTCAAGTGCACTAGGGGTTGAGGCAGGGAGGTCCCATTTCCCCGCTCTTGTTCTGTTTAGTGGAAAAGGTTTTAAGCAGGAGCATAACAAAGTTAGTGGAGAATGGAGCTCTTAAACTCATCAAAGGCAGCAAGCACATTTATATTCCTTCTCATATCCTTTTTGCAGATGACATATTAATCTTTTGTAAAGGGTCGGTTGTTAATTTACAAGCTCTCATGGATTTATTCTGTAGATACTCCACTGCTTCAGGTCAGAAAATTAATAATGCCAAGTCTTGCATCTTTTCAGGTTCTTTCTCTAATTCAAGGGCATCACGTCTTACTGCAATGACTAGTTTCTCTAGAGGCTAGTTAACCTTTATATACTTAGGGGAGACCATTTTTAAAGGGAGAGTTAAAGCAATTTATTTCAGACTAATTGCTGACAAAATTATCTCTAAGCTGGCAGACTGGAAAGGCACAACCCTGTCGATGGCAGGTCGAGTTCTTCTGGTTAAGTCAGTCATCCAAATCATGTTGATTCATACCATGTCTTGTTACTCTTGCCATGTTAGTTTACTTAAGGAAATTGAAAAAGCGGCCAAAAATTTTATTTGGACATGGTTTATTTTGGAGCAGAAGCTTGTTCAGGTGGCTTGGGGTAAAATGTGTAGGCCGCAAGCTCATGGTGGGCTAGGCCTTAGATATCTTCTAAAGCTTAATGAAGCTTGTAAAAAGTTTTTTTGGGATATGTTAACAAGTAGCAAAGATTGGGCAGTTATTCTCAAAGGCAGAGTTTTCAAGTCGCACGGTACTATAAATTATCATATTTTTTCTTACTTATGGACCACTGTCAAATTTGAATTGTCCACTGTTAAGATGCATTCCAGTTGGTCCTTAGGGAATGGGAAATCCATTCTGTTTTGGCAAGATGTGTGGTGTGGTACGCCTTTTTTGTTGGAAACTTCCTTAGCTTTTATTGAGGAAAATAGTCTATCTATTAATTCAAAGGTTTCCGATTTCATCATTGATGGAGCTTGGTATTTCTCGGATAATTGGAATTCTCTTTTCCCTTTCATTCAACAAAGATTAAATTTGAGTCTCTATACTTTTGTTGGTCTGGAAGACTCACTGGTTTGGCCTCATGGTAGTGTCGGCAATCTCTCTTTGAAAGAGGCTTACCGGTTCAAAGGTCTTTCTATTTCAATTGCTTGGGAACAAGCGATATGGTGAAAAGATATTGCTCCTTCTAAGTCCATTTTTGTTTGGAAATTGATGCTTGACAAGGTGCCGATGGAAGACAAGTTGATACATTGGGGTTGTAACATTATTTCTAGATGCAGTCTTTGCAAAATGAACGTTGAATCTGCCAATCATCTGTTCTTTGACTGCCCTTTTTCCAAAAAAAAATCTGGTTCTGGTTTTATAAGAGCATTAACATGGTTAATCCACCTCTTTTGTTGGACGACTGGTGGACGGTTTTCTCTTCCAACAGATCTAAACAATGCTCCCTTCTCCTTAAAGCTGTTATCACTTACATTCTCTATAACCTGTGGGAATCCAGAAATTATGACAGATTTCGGGGTATCGCCCCCAATGTCAGGCTCACTATTCATAAGATTAAATCTCAGTTGTCCATTACTTGCGCCAACTCGAAAGCCATGACTTCAGGGTCTATGGACGACTTCAAGTTATTGAAAACCGTTAACATTAAGGCTCACCCTCCCAAAGCTCTGGTTACCAAAGAAGTGTTTTGGCTTCCTTTGCCCGCCGGTTGGACGAAGTGCAATTGTGATGGTTCTTATCTTCATAATTCTCTTCCCACGGGGTGTGGAGGTATTTTTCGGGATCACCAAGGTAATTTTATCAAGGATTTTGCAAACAACGTGGTTTTCCCCTCTCCTTCTCTTGCCGAATTTGTTGCGGTTGTTTATGCCATGAAGATCGCGATGGATAATGGTTGGTTGAAACTCTGGTTAGAAATAGATTTCGTGAACATGGTGCACGCTTTCAGCAACTCTTCCCTTGTGCCTTGGCAATTCAAAAACTTCTGGTTCTCTTGTTTAGGTTACTTTAGTAACATAAATCTTTTCATTTCACACATTCATAAAGAGAAAAACAATTGTGCAGACTTTTTGACTAATTTAGGCCTATCTATTTCTTCTCTCACCATTTTTAAATCCATTTCTATTGACATTAGAAAAAACTTTATACAAAATAGACTAAATTTACATTTTTTTCTTCTTTTGTTTCTCTACATCACTACCTCTTGATGGACTATTTGATCCTTTTGTAATGTTTCTTTTTAGTTAATATATGAGACTATTATTAAAAAAATTGACCGAGTCTATGATCGGTCTATATGAGCTTAGACATGATCTTTTTTCTAAAAGTATGTTTTGCTAAAAACATCCATTTTTATGACATAAAAAAGTCATTTAAACTAACATATTTAAATTATTATGAATGTCAACTTTTTTATTACAATTATTGTATTAGATTTTGTAGTATAGATTGATTAATAAATTCGTTAACTTTTTAAATAATTTATATTTTTAATTTATATTAGTTTTTTCATTTCTAAAATTATTAAGTAAAACGAAAATATGATACTATATATAGAATAATTTTGTAATGGTTCATATTAAATATTAAAATGTAATTTATTTTCATTAATTTACTAACTACTAATTTTATTAAATATATCATAACATTTGTTGAAGTACCCTAGTAGGAAATAGATTCATATGTTAGAATATTAGAAAAGAAAGACATTGACAAGGTAATTAGAAACTAAAGTTTATCTCATAAATGAATAAAACATTGCCCTAGGTAAAGTAGATTGAGCAATAAAAATAGGGTTTTATTATAAAATTATAATTTGAAGTGATAAAGCATGAATAGAATGTGCATCAGATAATGAAAAAAGGAGGGTTTAAAGGGAGGCAAAGCAAGCGTGTGGGGCAATGTAATAGATGTGACCAATATTTTTGAAGAATAGAAAATTGGCCACGTGTAATCAAAGTCACTCTCTCATTGAGGCACAAACGCGGGGTTATACGTGTACAAAATTACAAACTAAATATGGTTCCTCCACTCATGAATGAATGAATCAAAAGCCCAATTTCCTTATTCATCTCTATACTACTTAATGGCCCAATACTAAATCATTTATCCTTACTTCCTTTCATAATAAAATATAATGTTTGTCTTAAGGGTAAATTTAGTTCCTTTTTGCCTCTTAAATTGAGGAAGAACTTGGTTTATATGATTGAGGTGAAGCTCACCTTGATCTAAATGATCAAATTGAGCAGATACAAGTTTAAATAAATACCTAAGTTAAACCAGAAACTAAACTAATAATTATATTATTGAAAGTGGGTTGTCTCCCGTAATATAATTATCTTGTTAAATTTAAATTATAGATAAAAAGTTATTTTATTGGTTGATCAGAACCTGCAAGGTGGTCAGATGATGATTTTTAGACGAGTTGGAAAGTCGAGGAGGGAAAAACGGGGTTGTACCTGCAAGGAACTTCGACGATCAAGTAAGTGTAGGAGCAAAAAGAGATACAAGCAAAGTATTAGAATTTTAGTGATAAATAGTAGATATTCAATACCTAGCCCTCACATGAGTGAAGGTTTATATAGTGCTTATGGCGCTTGACCATTGGTCCTTATTTTTGGGCATAGATATGCGGATCCGCAAAAATAGGTAACTGTCAGGACTTGGTCAAACCGGGCAGGTGTGGCCGCAACTAGCCGTTGGTTCCGAGGAGGGGGTAGGTTACGAGCAGCAGTCTAGTCGATTTCTGGTTGTCTGGCCGACTTGAGGTTGGATAGACTAAGAGGCGCTCGTCGATTATCGTAGGTCAGTGCTGGTCCAGGAGGACAAACGATCGACGGTGCCCGACGGAGGACGGGGGAGCTCAGGCCGTGGTTGCACGGGTCATGTCGAAGGAGGAGGTTAGACTGGACCCACTCTAGCTATTGTGCCAGTCCAGAACAGTAGCCCCCCAAGTCTTTTCTTCTGGACATAGGAGTGATGACTTTAACACCTGCTCGTGAAATGGGACGCTTCTTACGGGGAGCATGAGCATCGCCTATTGTGCCTTTCTCGCGTGGGGGAGGGGGGGGGGGGAGGGGGGGTGATTAATTGGTCGTTTGAGCTTCGAAAATTGAAGAGGTAGTGTGTTTCGAGTAGTGTGTTGACGCAACGGTGCAATGATGGCATAAGGGCTAGGGTGCGATGATGATCCTACGGTTCCCTAGGCATGCGTCTCTCACATGCGGGCGAGTTTAGCTCTAAATACGAGAGGAGTAGAGTATTCTGTATTTTTTGCTCTTCTCTCGCATTGCTCGTTATTTCTCGCCTGTCGAACATCGTTGTTTCTTGAAGATTAATTGTTCGCCGCTGCTCCTTTCAGCTTCCTTCCTTCTTTAATTGGTAAGATTCCAGATTTTCGTTGTTATTTAGCTGTTGTAGCCTAGATTTTCACGATTTTCTTCTTAGAAATGCATCTGGTTAGGCTTAGGATCTTGTTTGTTAGTGCGTTTTCAGGGAGTGTTAGTGGCAGACGATGGTGCTGTAGTTTAGAATCGCCCGAGCCGCCGTGGATTCTCCCTAGATTTTTGTAACGTACCGTAGATGATCCTTGAGGATTTAGGTCATTTTTGTTGACTGGAGTTTGTCTTGTTGGGAAAAGCATTTGTTTGTTTAGATGCCTCAGTGAGGGTTCTGGTCGGGGATATGATCCTCTTTTATCAATGCCCTTTCACTTGATTAGTGGTGGAAGGGCGGTTTTGGTATTAATGTCAAACTCACCTCTATCATCTGCTTTTCAGGTACTATAACCGACAATGTCAGAGATGATCTTTCGCATGGATGGGCCAGATCTTCCCAGAACTCTACAGACGAGACTTGTAGCACGTCGAGCATTCTGGAGATATCTGGAGACGAGCCAAACCAGTCTGATCATCACATAGGGGGTGAGGATATGGAGATGGCCCCCGCTAATCAGGGTGGCATGTTTCTGCTCGAGGATGAAGAGGACCCGCAGACCTGTGTCGCGGAGGATCTTTGGGATTGGGTTTCCTACTTCTTCGAGCACCGAGATGAGGTTTTTACTGAAGGACATTGTGTTCAGGGATACAGGCCTTCAACTCCCCTTCTCGGATTTCCAGGTGGGCGTTTTTCGACACCTTCGACTGGCTCCTTCTCAGTTGCATCCAAATAGGGTCACTTTTATGCGAGTGTCGATATTGTCTATGATTATTTGAAGATAGAGGCCATCATTCCTTTGTTCTTCTACTATTTCCATCTCCAGAGGAGCAAGGTTGACGGTAAGTGGGGATGGGTCACCTTGAAGAAGGGCAACAAGAAGTTGTTTAAAGCTTACCTGGAATCGGTTCGGCACTTCAAGGACAAGTATATTCTTGTGTAGCCTCTTTCGAGCAGAGCAATGTTGAATGTTTTCTGGGCTACTTCATAATATGATGATAATGGGTCCCCTGTCTTGAACGAGCTGGACGAACACATGAGTAAGTTGGTCTACAAGTTCCCTTTTCAGTGGACGAGAAAATATTTTGACAATAAGTTGGGTTCTTACATCTTGAAGGAGGGGGGGCTTGGTGACGAGGACCAGACGAGCTTTGCAGTTTTGACCGCTTTTGTCGTGCAGATTCCTCGTGTCCAGCGCGCGGGCTAGGGAGGAAAGTCGGTCAAGGATAAGAATGGAGAGATCATGTACGAGCCCGGTCTAATAGCCATTAAGGAGATCCTCGAGAGCAAGGATCCCGTTAAATACTTGGGTATTTATTTTATGTTTTCAATAATTGTATATTGTCAACATTTTTAAGTCATCGTTTGCTAACTCTGATTTGTTATTTATCCCACGGATAACATGAATCCTGCTCAGGAACGTATAGCCAGTAAATTTGTTGCGAAGGCGAAGAAAGAGTTGAAGGATGCCTAAGCCGGTTCAGGGATTTCTCCCACGTCAGGGTCGGGAACTCGTCCTCGGGTCAAGCTGTTGTTGCCCTCTCTCTTTCTCATGTATCCTCGAAAGAAAACAGACCATGCATCGAGG